>JAGFNQ010005978.1:0-386633 GCA_024364735.1 Boesenbergia rotunda
AAATAACTCGATTTCGAAGAGGCGAAAAGTGTAACAAGTATCGCGGATATATGTAGTTCAAGAAGTACACGCACCAAGAATGCTAGTGTAGAAAAACAATTGATATCCGGGAGTTTAGGTCAAAACCTGGCGCTAGAATTGCGGCCGCCGGCACTGCGGCAGCAAAACTTGCAGGTGAAAACAGGCTGCCTAATGTTTCCTTGCACCTGGAACACCTGAGGGCTGCACTCTGGCTCACCGTCGAACTCAAACACGAACCGCGGATCCAGATCCGCCCTCACCGTGAGATACAACTGCGCGGGCGACGACGACCCCTTCCTCGCGTTCTTCTTGCTCAACTCCACCCACCCGCTGTGGAACACATCGGCCCTGTTCTCGCCTCCCTCCGCGATGGTACTCTTCAGGTCCAAAGTCACCGTGACCTCTCCGAGGAGCCGGCCCGAGGCGACTCCGCAGCTAGTCCCTCTCCGACCAGTATACACAGCGACCCTGAGTCTAGCGCCGCCTCCATTCACTGCAAAGATCGAAGTTTTGCTAGAGATCCGGTCGAGATCGGCCTTGGAAAGGTTAAAAAGGGCGGCGAGGTTGGAAGACGGCGTAGAGGGAGGCTCCTCAGGGGAGACAAGCGGGACGGCGGAGGTCTGGCAGGGGGATTTATCGAGGCGGATCTTGGCGAAGCAGGGGAAGGAGGAATTGTGGACGCCGGCGCCTGCAGGGCGGGTGGCGACGGGGATCTTGAGCGCCAAGTTGCCCACTAAAACCCGGACGAACGGACAGGGATCCATGTCGATGAATCGATATAGCTCGGACAAATCCTGGAGCACGGTGGTCGCGTTAGGGCTTTTGTAGGTGAGCGAGTGGAAGAGGAGGGAGGGAGAGTGACAGCGATGGATCGAGTCGTTGACAGCCTGGCGAGGAAGCGACGGACGAGGAGGGACAAAAGCCGTGCGAAAGCGTCGTGCGGTGGTCCCACTTGGTATGCCAGTTCACAGGTAATTAGTTAATAAATAAAAAGAAAACGAATTTTCATTAAAAAATCATATAAAATGTATTCGTTTGAATTCTACTAGCCAATTTTTAACTCTGATTAACTTTAAAAAAAATTATGTTGGATCAACTAGCAGACGATTGAATAATCGATTCGATCCGATTATATGGAAGTTTATAATCGGTCCTCAAGTAAATCGAAAAGTATTCATGATGGACGATCTAGAAGCCCAGCATCCCAGGATTCACATCTCATTTAGAAAAAAATTCTTATAAATATATTGTAACTGGGGATCGAATCAAAAATGTCTAAGATAACAACTAGTCGCTCTGCCACTGCATCATAACCCCGGGGCTTCATTAATCATCTCATGATCAATATGAAGAAGATAAATTATAGAGTTGCTAATCCGATGGCGACTAATATATAAAGGAAAATAGACACTTGATTTTATTAGGATTTAACTTTCAAATTTTATGATGACAATATCAAATATGAGATTAAATTTGTGAGAAAAAAAATAGACTCCTTGTCTTAACGATCCCTCTAAAATTGATTTTACAAATATAGAAAAAGATTTATATTAGTACACGAGCAAAAGGCATATAATAAGTTCAAAAATATATTATTACGTTGGAAATGTTATACATTTATCATCCATGCTATCCATTGGGGAGGAGATTAAGTTTGCGAATAAAATTAATATATCAGATAATAGGTGAATTTAAGATGATCGATTCGGTCCTATAAAAATTTTCATCATCTGTAAAGATAAATTAGAAAGCGTTAATGATAGGTGGTCAAAAATTCAACCTCTCAGAGTTGGTGTTGCATTTGAACATTTTTTTATATATAAAATATGTTATAATTAGATTCCTTTAATTTTTTTTTATAAAATATTTTATAATTAGAAATGAAATCGTAAATATTTAAACTGATATCAATCGTCATGCCACTTTAGTATAGCCTCGGGCTAGGAGATTAAGTTTGTGAGGTTGTACGGATAGTAGCAGCCAATTCAATTTAAATTTTAAAATCCAAAATTAAGGAAAAGTTGAGTTGGCATGGGACAACGAAGCTCCAGCTGTTTACAGCCAAGCAGCAGCAACGCAACTCCTGGGATGGATGGAAGGAATATGGGAAAGCGAATTTGGAGCGTCCAGTGATATACAGCTAAATAAAGGCCAGGCAGCCTGAAAATGTATTCAAATGAAGTCGTCTCGGAGTATTATTAGTTTGAAAGAGATTTAATAGATAAATATCTTGGTCGATTAGATCGGTCGAGCGACAGGTAGGAATAGGATGGTTAGGCCAACCAAATGATTGGGAGATAGAGTTGGCCACGTATGAAAGAATATCTCTTTATTTAAAATAAATAAATAAATAAAGTGAATCTACGCGCAAATCTTAAAACTGGATAAGCGTTCGTCAATTCTGTATCTTGTCCAAGGTTTAGCACTCAGATGTCACATTGGGTCTCGATCGTGAAACTAGCTGTATCCAATCCTCATCTGTCCATTGCCATCGACTGCAACCCCAACAGCCAGTTTGGGCCTGGCCCGCGTTCTTAAACGATTTGCCCATTCCAACTGAAAGGGTATAGCAATTATTTTTCATACAAGGCAATCCAAAATAAAAATAATAAAATGAAAAAGGCAAAAGAAAGGAACGGCATAAATAATTGCAAAAGTTTGAAACAGAAGATGGATTTTAGTGCTAGAAAAATGAGTGACGGATTTCAATTAATTGCTCTTCCTGATCTCCATTCGGATTAATTCCTGCTAAAATTTTTGCCCCGGCTACAGGACAGCTATTGGATGATTAACTATATATGCAATTCAATATCTAATTATGGCATATTTTATATATTTTTTTTACAAATGAGATGTGAATCTTGAGACACTGATCATCTTTTAGACTGTTCACCATGAGTACTTTTCAATTTATCATAGTGATCGATAGAAAATTTTCGTGAGACTAAACTAATCATCTCAGGGTCACCTGTTATTTGATTATTATTTAGTCAGTATTCGGATTAATAATTTTCTATGATTTTCATCTTTATATTGATCTAGGATGAATGAGTGGGTTTCTCATGCACTAGCCATAATATCCGCGCTAGTAGCTTCCTGATTTATCTCTTCCGTGTTAGCTCTGAAACTGATTGATAGGGATGTTGGGGATGAGCGAATCATTTTTTTTACCAGCAGTAGGATGAATGAGTGAGTATGCTAAAGGAGAATAAATCATTCTTTATCATCGAAATCAATATGTTTCTTTTTGTCAACATTTTGCTACGTTCTGTATTCACCATTCGGACGTTCAATGACACCATTCTATTTGTACCACAGGGATGGAAAGACGGTCTTTGCCTGAAGTCTTATCATCAAGAAATTTAAAGTTCAATTTTTAACGGCTAAATATGTATCATAGTCACCCTAGCTATAAAGGGAAAAAGTCATTTGTGATTTTCCTTTTACAAGTGACTAAGAGATGGGATATCCAGGGCCAATATATGATATTTTTTTGCCACCTATGACATCATGCCTCGCCTTCACTAGCTGTCTTAGGGCATCTTCAGCTCTAAATGATTTTTTTTATGATTCAAATATGCTACATCAATAAAATAAAAATTTATTTAAACATCTTCAATACTTAAAATCCTAAATTAATTATTTTATGATTCAATTCATACGAGTGGATTTTAAGACAAAATATTAGATTTGAATTTTCACTAATACTCTTAAACTACAAAACTCACATCTTTTTTTTAATTTTACAAACTCTCACAAATCTGTATTAAAAATACCCTTAAGTAGATCGTTCATACATGGGTATTACCGTAGATAAATCTAGATCAATTTTTAACGGGTGTGAAATACTCCCATTGATTATCTCATCCCTCATACATGTGTTATTATTAGTGAATGAAATCCTCTATAATTTATCTCTTGTAAGAAGTACGAGATCCCCTGGAAAAATATCACACTGTCAATTTCATCCTTTACCACGCACATTTCGTCCTTTTTATTATTATTTTTCCTATATGTCATCTCGCTATCTCATTTTTATCTTCAACACTTGTATTTGTTTTGGTGGTTTCAAATTTAAAAGCTTGCCTTGTAAAACGAAATGTTGGCGATAGTAACCCTATATTTTTGGCTATGTATACTACTCTCCGCGTCGCCAAAAGATCGAACAATGATGGAAAACTTTTTCGCCATTATTTTGGATCCTTTGATGACGTAACAAAGTGAATGCGTCACTAAAAAATAACTCGTTGGATCATTTTTCAAAGTAAAAAAATTGATATGTCTCTAAAAGATAACCTGAACAAAAATTTTCTAAAGTAAATCATTCCGTGACACATTTGAAGTTTTGCCAAAGTTATAATTTTACAAATTTTCACATTATATATATATATATATGTTTTAAAAATTTGTGTTTTAATAAAACTTTTATTTTATTATGGTATTATATTTAAAATTATTTTTCTTATTGATTTCATAGTTTAGTTTTTTTTTGTTTTTTATAGTATATTGATATATATAAAATTATGTATTTGCCGTGTATTTAATATATTAATCCCCACCCGACTTTTGGACTTTGCCCTGAAACCCTTGCGATGCTTTCCGCCCGCCGGCGTTCATCGCCTCTGCTTCCTGCCTCTTCTGCACGCTGCTACAGAAACTCAAGCATTTCCTCCTCCGCGACCATGTCCTCAAGGAGGCCTTATTCTCGCTCACGGAGTACCTCCACTTTGATCGTGTCGTCCCCTTCTCCCACGCCAACTCCATCGTCCGCCACTTCCTCACATACCATCCGTCAACGAGTACGACCTTTTTATTCCATGATTTTTGATGTCATTCTTTTATTCGTGTTATGAATTTATCTTCTTTTTATTTTATATGATGTCTAGTTTGAATGCTAATGGTTCTGGTGTCGACGAGGATGAATCAGTAGGGGATGGAGGAGGCAGACAAACAACAGGAGACAAGAATCTTGTAGTATGGTTCTCGAGAAAGCATTAAAAAAAAGTAAAAAAATAGATAAGTTGATGGTTAATTTTGAAGAATATACAAGGGGGTAGTGTTGGAAAAACTGGAAAATGGTTTAATAACTTCATAGCTCAAATAGTTCGAGATACAATATCTCCTCGAATTATGGCTTGGGAGGACGTCGCTTTGGTTGATAAACAACTCATCTTTGATCGTCTTGATATAAGCTTGTAAGATTACATTATGTCATTTTGATTATGTCTATGTATTAGTGAGTTTTTTTTTAAAATATTATTGAAGAACAAATTTATATATCCAAAGATGAGTGTGGTGAATGCGGAGGTTGAGCGGTTTGTCATGAGAGCTATTAGAGATCGAAGGTGTCAGATGAGGAGACACTGGAAGCAACTCGAGATGGGTTGCAAAATAAAGATGTGCCAAAGAGGAAGCCTCACAAAGGAGTAAGCCAAGATTATTGGGATTTTCTTTGTGATTATTTTGGCAAAAAAGATCAAATGGTTAGTAATAATTAGATTGGACTGTAAACATTTTAATATTAATTGTACTAATATTCACTACAAAAATATCATGTAATTGCGACGGACTTATTTAATAGTCCGTCGCAAATTGCGACGGATATATAGTATCCGTAGCCAAATTTTCGCGGCAAGTCAAAAACCTGAATTTGGCGACGGACCTGGTCAACGTCCGTCGCTAGTGCGACGGATAATATAAAATATCCGTCGCTAATTGTAAGCGACGGGTCAAACCGCCTCACGATAGCGACGGATTAGTCAACTCCGTTGCTGATTTGCGACGGACAAGTTGTCCGTCGCAAAATTTCTAAAAAAAGGGCGACCGACCCTTCCCCGCGGAGACGCAAACCCTAGCGACGGTCCGATTCTCCTCCAGCGATTCTACGGCGATTCTCCTCCGGCGAACCTCCTCCGATCCCAGGTACGCTAGCTAACCCTCCTCCGGCGTCCTCCCGCGGCCTCCCGTGTCCTCGCGCGGCCAGGCGCGGCCTCGCATTTGCGAGCAGCGCCTGCTGCCGGTCGCGGGGCAGTGCGGTCGGCGCCGCCTGCCGCGGCCGCGCGCCGCCTGCCGCGGCCGCGCGCCGCCTGCCGCGGTCGCGCGCCGCCTGCCGTGGCTAGCTAGGGTTTAATGAAATTAATTAATTAGATTAATTAAATTTTTTAGATTAATTCAATTAATTTGATTAATTAACTAATTGTTTGATTTATTGTTTGAATTAATTGAATTTAATTTGATTATGTTTGATTTATTTTAGGTTAGATGATTAATTGGTTAGATGATTAATTGTTTGTTTAATTTTTTTAAACCTCTCTCTTATCGTGGTTAGATGATTAATTGTTTGTTTAATTAGATTAATTGATTAATTAATTAGATCTTGTTTGATTAATGTTTGATTAACTGTTTAAATAATTAGATTAATTTGTTGATAAATTCTTTGATTGCTTAGAATAATTGATTCACTATTTATATAATGTTTGATTAATTAAATGTATTTTGTAGTATATCATCAATATCATATTTTCATATGCATGGATGATAGTATGTGTGGTTTGATTAAATTGTCTTATCTGAATTCAGATACAATGTATCCGAACAAGGCATGGATGTATAATAGGTTAGACAATAGATTTATCCGTGACGAATTTTTTGCTGGAGTGGAAGAATTTGTTAACTTTGCAAAGTGTCATCCTGAGTGTTTGAATGACACAGAGTTGAAGTGTCCATGTAATCAACGCAAATGTAGAAATACAGCTTTCCGTGATGTAGATACAGTGAAAACTCATATCGGCAGGTATGGGTTTGTTCCAGATTATTACAACTGGTATTGTCATGGAGAGCCGTATGTATATGAATTTGGTGGACCTTCCGTTGCATCATCATCGAACTCAATTGGACCAGAAACATCATATAACCCTGCTGATGCAATGCAATCAATGGTTTACGATGCAATGAATGTTTTTGATCAACCAAATGTAGAACAAGTACCTACTTCTGATGTTCAGAAAATGTATGACATGTTAAAGGCTAGTGAAAGAGAATTATGGGAAGGTATTCCTTCTGGTCATTCTCAATTATCTGCTACTGCAAGATTATTGAATATGAAGGCAGAACCTCATTTCTCAGAACGATGTTATGATGACATATGTCAACTTATGTCAGAGTTGCTTCCAACTGATAACTGCATGACTGATAGTTTCTACAACACTAAAAAACTAATCAGAGACTTGGGTTTGCCAGTTGAGAAGATACATTGTTGTGTCAATAATTGCATGATCTTTTGGAACCAAGATAGTGAATTGATGGAATGCAAAATCTGCAACCATCCCCGTTACAAGCATGGTGTTCGCATGGTAAATCAGAAGAAGAAAAAAAATATTCCTTACAAAGTCATGTATTATTTTCCTTTGACTGCTAGACTCCAACGTTTGTATGCATCAGCAGCAACAGCGAGTCATATGATTTGGCATCAAAACCATAGACATGATGGAGACATTATGTGTCATCCTTGTGATTCCCCTACATGGAAACATTTAGATTCAACATTTTCTTCCTTTGCTATGGAACCACGTAATGTCTACTGCTCCAAGAAGACCTGGAATGCCTACTGCTCCAAATTGTACAGGGACATGCTCTACAAATGGAGAAAGAAGGCTGAAAGGCCTACAGAGGTCCCTGAGCCGATTTGGGCAGCATGGCGAGCTGTCTGGGATGGCCCGCACTAGAAAGAGAATGCTGCGAATGCTCGAGGCAATCGCAATTCAGAGGTTGCTGGGCCCAGCACGGGATCGACGAAGCACACTGCTGGATCCCGTTCCATTGTCCAGCATGTCAGTGATTTGGTAAGTACTTTTTATTTTGGTTATTAAAGGCATTTAGTATGTTTTTGTGGATATATTAAAGGCATTTAATACTTTTTATTTTGTTTTTACAGGCTGCTGAGCTACAGAGACCTCCCACTAGTTGGGAGTTATTCAGCAAGACCCACAAGAAAAAAGATGGGTCTTTTGTCGATCGTCGCTCCCTATTTATCAATGTAAGTATATTAATTATATTTTACTTGACCCAGACATTTTATATAGACTAATTTTGTGTAAATTTTTATTTCACAGGAATCAATGACCACTAGAGTTGCTGAGGCACAGGCGTCTCAGCCTGCAGCAGAGGGGGAGGATGCACAGCCTCTTTCGACCGACGATGTGAATCGGATTTATTTTGATTCGTCGGTGGGAAGAGGAAGACCGCCTGCTACGGCCTGGGCTCTCAGGCAAAGGTTACATATGATCAGATGAGAGCTCCAGGGGTTAGGGGTTGTCCAGCATCCTCCTCCTCTACCTCTAGTGAGGTTCGACATTTGCGGGAGGAAAATGAAGCCCTGCGGACTCGACTCACGTCGATAGAGTCGACGTGTGCCGGGAGGGACGCAGAATGGGCTAAGACAACCGCAGAGTGGGCTCAGAGGGATGCAGAGTGGGCTAAGAGGGATGCAGAGAGGGATGCTGAGTTGAGAGATTTGCGGGCTCGCCAGGCAAATACTGATAATATATTACGTCATATGCAAGCTTTTGCAGCTACCCTATCGCCGATGACACAGATGCCAGCCCTTCCCGCCCCTCGTGTTGACGCTCCCGATACACAGATGTCAGCCGCTCCCGCTCCCGCCCATCGTTTTGAGTCTCAAGAGACACAGGATCCTGAGCATCCCACAGAGGAGTAGAGATATTATAGTGGCAAGAGTCATTTTTTCCCCCAATTTTTTTCAGTAACAATGTATTAAGTTATTATATCCATAATAACTTGTTTTCTTATTACTCCATTTATGTTTACAGATTCTACATTATCAGAGTTGAGTTCAGATTTCTTGCTTGAAAGGTATGAATATTCGATATTATTCCTTTATTCTTTCGTATTTGGTAGTTTTCATTTACATATTTAATATTATTAGAATTATCTTCTATTTGTTATTTTTCTTCTATTAGATCGAGTTATCTTATATTACATATGCTTACTTCATTTGTTATTTTTTATTGTTATCAATTTAGATTTATTTCTGTATTGGATTTCTTTCTAATTGTTTTATCTTCTATTATGCAGGAATATTTTTCATTTCCATCCATTATTGACTCTGATATTCATGTACGTAATGATTCTCTACGAACCTTTCATTTTTGATATATGTTTACTTTCTTTTGATATATACATTTAGTTGCTTGAAAAGTGTATAAGTTTTGATACATCATATGGATACGTATGTTTACTCTGTTACATTTGGATACATCATATGTTTACTCTTTTTTGGATTGGAAAGTTTAGATTGTAGAAGTTTAGTCTTGTTTCAAAGTTTCGATTGTAAAAGTTTAGAAATTAAACTTTGGAATGAATAGTGGATTGAATGTATACATTTGTAAATGATTGTTTGGATTGATTTGAATTCGAAACAAATGTTGTGAATGTTTGGATTGTTATGAATGTTTAGATTGTAATTGTGAATATTCGGATTGTTCTGAATGTTTGGATTGTAATTGTGAATGTTTGGATTGTAATTGTAAATGTTTGAATGTTGAAATATAGATTTCTGTTTCATATTTTTATATGGTATTGATGTATAACAGGGAAGGTCAAGAAACAGATGTTTTCTATGAAAATTTTCCAATATTAGCGACGGATTTTTTTTAAATTCCGTCGCTATTTGCGACGGATATTTGACTTTTCCGTCGCTAAAACAGTCAAATAGCGACGGGGTTTGACCGTATCCGTCGCTATTTCGATATATTAGCGACGGACATTGACGATATCCGTCGCTAGCCCATAGAGGTTGCGACGGATAATTGACCATCCGTCGCTACAATTTTCCAGGCCACGTCGACCCCCTTTTTGGGTGTTTACGACGGGGTTAAATATCCGTCGCTAATATAGCGACGGAGTTCATATAATAAGCCGTCGCTAACAAGCTCTGCGACGGGTTCTCAGCCGACGGCGGCAAATCCGTCGCTAATCCGTCGCTATTTCTGTTTTGCGACGGAATAGCGACGGATTTCGTCCGTCGCTATTGCTTGTTATTTTTGTAGTGATTATTCTTTTTTTTAGAAAAAATTTGAAAAGAATACTAATAATAGGTTTACTAGGCAACTTGAGGGAGCCCATGGATCTAAGACTTTGGTCCAACATTACCATGATGATGTAATTAAGTTTTATTTGAAAATAATATTTATTGATACAATTTATATGATGACAACTTGTTTTATTTTTTTAAGGCTAATCCTAAGGCGGGAGAGCTTCCAGAGTGTAGTCGACACCTTTGAGAAATTGTTTCGCAATGGAGGACAATGGAAGAATGATTGGGCTGCACAAAAATATGTAAGTATTTTTGATTTTGAGTTTTGATGGATTGAATTAATTGGAGTCTGGAGCATGATTTTATATTACTTTGATTTTAATGGGAAATGTTCTCTTTGTCCTTTTTTTTTTTTAAATGGTAGCCTTTGCATCCTGTGTGTATATATTCAATGTACATCCCTTGCAAGTTTGCAAGCATTTTTAACATTCTTGCGGATGTCAACTGCTCTCATTTGTCGAATTAGTTTTGTGCATTACTATCCCTTTTATTAAATGTTTATATACTTCTCTCATTTGTCAAATTAGTTTTTTAATAAGTGGATGCACAAATTGCTCAGATGGTACTTTCACACACAGCTTCGGTTAAGCAGTGATATCCTACTAGTAACAGCTTGAGTGCTGTAGTAGTTTTTTTCCCTTTGAATTGGGTGCAGTGATGCTGTGTTCAAATACTTAAACATTAGATAAACGACAGAAACTTGATTAGACAGAACAATTAGAGTGGTGGGTTTTTGTGAATGCTTTGTTCATTAGGTTACCACGAAGATCTATCACATGGGTTGAATTTTTCGGTTTGGGTGAAAGAGAATTATGAACTCTTGTATAAATATCCAATGATGTAAATATAAAGCTACTGGAAAGACCTGAGGAGTTCCTTCTCATCAACGAGGCTTGTAAAATGCAGTTCTCAATGAGCTTGCAAGTAAGAGAATATGTTGGTTCAGTGTCTTGAGACAGTTGGACACTCCCAATCTGTCAAAGATGTGCTCCATTCATTTCTGGTTAACACCTAATCTATGTTACTCTGTGGACTCTTATGCCATTTGATTCACGAGGTGGTTTTTTTTTAGCATGTTCCTCTTTCTTCCACTTGTTTTTATTAACACAGTTTATGATGCTCGTTTTTGCAGTAAATCAGATAATCTGATAATTCATTTTAACTTGTAATCATTTTTTTTCTTTTGGTAATCTATTCTCTTCTCTCGTTATATTATTTCTTTTGAGAGCAACCCTACTAAAATTTTGTTTTCTTTAAGGATGAAATGGTGGAACTTCGATCAACTCAGCTAGAAGGAGAAGTGTCTATCTCTATTATCGATAATGCGCATCTGCCCAAAGATGTCAATATCATGACGAAAGTTTTAGGCTCACCGTCTTGCTACGTCAAGGGTTTAGGTCCATTACCTAAACTATCTATAGTAGGTGGTCCTAGGGCAACAAATATCGACTCGAAGCATTATGATGATAGCGAAAAGGTTATGATTATACAAAAAACTATTGATGAGCAGCGACAAATTATACACTCATCAATAAAAATTCGAAGCATTATTATTTCATGAACTTTCAACATGTCATTCTTGGTTTCTCTTTCCAACCTCCACCAACACACTCTTCGACTTAATCTTCTCTAATATTTTCCCTTGCCTTTGGCAATGACTTAATCTTCTCCACCAACACACTCTTCGACTATGTCATTCTTGGTTTCCTTGCATTTAGCGATGCTAAAATATGCCGTCAAATGTAAAATTTCTTCAAGTCATAATATTGACACTTAGATAATTGGACATTGTGCTGTCCTATATGTAAAAGAAAAAAGGAAAAAAAAAGTTAACCTTAGACATCTAGTTTATCTTAAACATCTATATGCATGAATGTACACAAATAACTTGATTTATGTTTTTGGTGACATTGCAGATTACTGCCAGGAGCTTAATTCTCTAGGGAATCCCTAAAAACAGAAGGGGAAAAAACTTACTCTACTGAAATCTAAATACTTTATTTTTATGTCTATCCTTCAATATTTGTTACCTGCCTTGTAATGACGATTTATAACTGTTGGAGCTAATTATTCACTTGTGTTTTCCTTCAGTTCACAATATATACTAGTGAGCAAATTTGCAACTCTGCTGTGGAAATGGGTGCCTTCCCTTCACTTAATGGCTTGGTAATTTGAACAATTATCAGAGTTATACAAGGAGATAACAAGCAAACTTGGTTTATTTTTGCATTCAAGTGGCAGAAAGTTATGCGTTGACATCGAGTGTCTGTTAACTTTATAGTTATTTATAGAAAAGTAAATTACGGAGGATTACTAGACTTTCATCTTAAAATAGTGATCATGGAAGACATTAGAAACATGACAAGCATTTCACGATAAAGAATTGACCTTCGAACCTCTTGATGGTAACATCCCATGTTATGATCATACGTCCGTCCCATGAGGATTTATTTTTGCATTAAAAAAATAATGAATCATTTAATATTGAACCTGGGACGACCGTTCAAGTCCGATAAAAATTTTCTACCAGCCGTTAGAGTAAATTGAGAAATGATTATAATGGATGTCTCAAAAGTCCAACATCATATGGTTGTGCATTTCATTTGAAAAAAAAAATCTATAAATATATCGTAGTTGAAAATCAAACCATTATGTCCTCCCACTGCTCCATAACCCCTGGCATCATTTTCGTTTTCACTGACGATGCTGGTGCTAGAAAAGCAATTGTTCTATTACTGGGATTTATCCCACTCGAGATACATTTTTCAAATGGCATGGAATCTAATTTCGAAGAAAGTACTCAACTTCTGAAGTTTAGGGGTTTGCTAAAATTAGATGACTGGCCTGATTCTGATATTGTGAGTTGTCCTGATGTGCTACTAGGCTATCTTTTCCAGTCCAATATTCAAACTAGGGCAATTGTTTGTTTAGGCTGTCTTTTTCTTAAACATAGGATTACTTCGATGGTTTGGGTTTGACATTTGAATCAATTTCAATTTCAAGACTAGTTTTTATTCTACTGTAAGTGAGAGATCATGATTTGTAAGTTTTACAACACGATCGAGTAAACAGCATTGAGAGATCATGATTTGTAAGTTTAAACTAGGCTGAATTTTTAACTGGATTTGTCTTGCTTCTCAGGAGCTTTTGAAAGGTTGATAATGTCGAACGCTCTGAATAAGTCCTCGAACAGACCCACAGGCGGCCATCAGTGACACTAACAAACAGATGGTGCTCAGGATCTTTAGCCAAATCCACGTCGAAGAGAACCTTGCAATTTTTGCTCTCCCGATGTACATCTCCACGGGTAAAAACACAGTCAGCGGCCAGAATGACATAGCTCCTATCAGACCCAAGAAATCATTGAAGAAAGGGAAGATCATGGCGACAACAGCAGTGACAATAACGTAAAGAGTTCTCCAGGTCAGACGAAAAATACTGAGGGGAAGATCACCCAGCAATGGAACTTTGACAACATGCTCTGATGTTAGGAAACGGCTATCAGGCCACCGGTTTCTGCTCCAAGTTTCGATGAAATGGTAAACTGGTTGAGCAAATACCTGCAATATAATTTACATATAGAAAATTGAGATCCATTCAAAACTCGCAGATTTAACAATGGTAGAATTTATATATGCACCTGATAAGCACCGATGAGATGAACCACGATGCAAATGTTGGCAATGTCGATGAGCCAAAATGGTTCGTAAAACCCTGTTAAAAAGTTTCCTGGTGCACTGTTTCCGAAAGCTGCATAGCCCAGGAGTCCACACGCCATGTAAAACATAGTGGTGGTGGAAACTCCTATGGCGGAGGCCTTCTTCATCACCTGGTTCTCCGGAGGGCTTGATCGCAGAGTGTCCTGTATAAAGTCAAAAAGTTCAATTTCAGAGTGAGTCAATTTACGCATGCTTGCTTATTCAATTACACTCGAGCTAAAGCTACGTACCTGGATCTCAATGAGAACGGTGGAATAAGAGTAAGCAAAGGCTATGTTTCCGAGAGACTGAAATGTTCTCCAAAGTTTTTCAGTCGCCGTGACATCCACCCCCACTACGACTCCGGTGAGAGTGGTCCTCGCCTGAGGTCCCTCTGCGTAGTCCCAAATCAAATCAAATCAAACCAAACAGATAATTAACCTGCTATTTTGGCCAATTATATTAGAAATTAATTAACCTGCTATTTTGGCCACCGAGAGGCCGAGGCCGATGGTGGAGTAAGTCACGGACATGATCGCTGCCACGATGGAGAGCCACGAGATCTTGTGGAAATTAGGCAACTGGGAGAGCAGTATTTGCATGACTGCAAAGATGATCATATTCATCGTCGTCGACACCTCGCACGCCGCATCTTGGCCGTTCCTGTGAACGCAGTTGGACTTCTTGATCGCCCTGCATTCGATCGATCCCACATGAGTAAATTGCATGCGTTTAAATTAATAGATATGGATGGATCGATATATAGATTATAGATAGATACCCCATGCTAATAGCGGTTGTGATGGTGTAGCCGACAGAAACTCCAATCAGATTTACGTACTGTGACCATCCGCAGAACTTACAGTAAACGCTCCCTGTAAATAAACGATCGAATATATATATATTAACGACTACTTCTTTTGTTAACAATAATATTTTCATTTTACCTAGATTGGCCTTGACAGCATCTTTGTAGCTGTAGCTTCTCTTCCCTTGGGGACTCCTGTAGCAGTCGGCAAGCATGATGGAACAGTACCAGGTGATGACGGCGAAGATGAAGAGAACAATTGGTCCGGCGATCCAACCCAACTGAGCCGTCGCCCAGGCCAGCGACAGCACTCCCGACCCAATCACAGCCGTGATGATGTGAGCACTTGCAGTAAGCATTGTCCCTATACAATATATATACAAATTATATAATCAAGATCAAGTTAAAATTTGTAGATATATATATTCTTACCAGTACGCTTGTCACGGCCATCGTCGTCGAGGAACTCGTCGCGAGCATGATCGCCGACGTCGATCTCCAAGGAGCCGTTTATGGCTGTGGGCATGCGTTCCCCGTCTCTTTCCACGGCCATATGGATATGCTTAATTCGATCTATCGATCGAGAGTAGTGTTTGCTCTTTGTATATATAGATGCGATGTCTGTATGTTACTATAATACATTAATACATAGACACATACATACGCACCTGTTCACAGTTCACACCAACATAGTTATTAAATTCTATGCTATTGCTTCCGCGTCGATGGAGGTAATTAAATAATCGCGTTAAAAAATTAATTATGGCATGGAATTACTTCTAACCCGAAACCTTTCGTTTCGTTTACTGTTTGGCATATTTTACGCGGATGCCAAAAATTGATGTAGAAATTTATGCAACTAAACCTTTTCCTTTTCCAAATTTGTAGAAACAGAAAAATATATCAAATTTCAACTAAACTAATTCAAAATTTTAATTCGACTTATTCTAAAGTTTATTTTAAAAAATAAAATAATATTAAAATTAAATTATTTGTAAGGTAAAGTGAAATTATAGATATTAATTTTTTATATAAATAAATTGGGAACTAAATAAAAAATATTGCTAAGTAATTTGGTACATTTTTAATCGTTTATTAAAATAAAATTTAGGTTAATTAGTCAGGAAATTATGTATAAAATATTCGCAATATTATCTATAATTAATGGTTGCCCTTTCTAATAATTGCTTTATTTTATTGAAATATTAATGAGTAATTACTTTCGAGAAAAGAATAAGTCATTTTTTTTCTTTCTTCTTGTATTGTATTGAATGATGAGCCGGTCGTTAATAATTATTTAATGTTAAATTTAAGAGTTTGCCTTCATGTGTCTTTCTAACAGTGCTAATTGATTTTGGATTCTAAGTCAATGTTATGTTTAAAAATAATTTAAATTTAATTGTTCCTAAAATGAATATTTTAATGGTTCACTCCTAAATATATGTAAATTGAACAAAGAAGATGAATATTTGTAACAAATAAAAATTAAGCATGAAACTTGCACAATGGGTTGACCATCAATAATACAATGCAATCTTAAATAATCAAACTTGAGCAGTTGGGGCGAGCGCATGTTTTATGATTACTTGTCTGGTATACAATTATATATTTATATATGGTTTAGTAAACTTATGAACAAAATAGAGATATGCATATTTGTGGAATGAATTTTATGGTTTCTTGTGAGATGCATGTTCTAATTTCGATTCTAACTTAAGAATTCAACGGCTTCTTGTGAATATAAATCTGTTAAACACATGGAGAATCTGAACCATACAAGAAAAATGCTCTGGTCAAATAAATATGTATGATTTAATTAAGGATGTAAAAAATATTGAAAATTTCGAAATATCATACCCATCGTATTGAAATATAACAAATTATATCGAAATCTGATATATCAAAAATTTCGGAACAATATTTTACTGTATCGAAAAAATTCGATATGATATTAGCCAAGTGAGCACGCTACCAAATTCAAGACTTTAGTATTTAGCCTAAAGGTCTAGAGTTCGAATACTGGGGAAGACAAAAATTCATTGGCCAGGGATGGGAAGTTCTTGTGAGTAACGACGGTCGACGGTCGACGACCAAAGGGTCAGGTTGTTGGGCCGCCAAAAATAGAATTTAGCTGCCCAAGGGGCCGAGGGGCCGGGTCGACTAGCCGGGTCATTACAGGGCCCGCCCCTCCAACCGGCTACCGCTAGCATGACCAGACCCGCATAATCCCAAATGCCTTCATCAGGCTAGATTAGCACCCTAATCGCCCGATTGTCCTTGCTCGACTGAGTCCCGATCCGACCGGGCTTCCTACCAGGTCAGATGACATATCTGACCGGATCACGTATCAAAATTTTCGATATGATATCGATATATAATTTAATAGTTGTTGTTCTGTATGCCCTATCATACTAAAATTTAATTATAAATAGTATAAAATTTATATCATATTAACATACCGGGGTTCATAAACTCTAGTACTTAGCTGGTGGTCTAGAGTTCGAATCCTGTGGAAGGCAAAAATCTACTAGCTAGGGGTGGAAGTTCTTGTGAGTAACGACGGTCGACGGTCGACGACCAAAGGGGTCAGGTTGTTGGGCCGCTAAAAATAGAATTTGACCGCCCAAGGGCCGAAGGGTTGGGTCGAGAGGCTGGGTCATTACACATGCTTATTTGATATATTATATTTATTTTATTAAAATATATGAAATTATATCGAAAATTTTGATATAATATTATATCATATCGAAAACTTTCGATATACAATTTAATAATTTCTTATTCAATATAAAATGCAATCTTAAATTATTAAACATGAGCAATTAGGCTACTCTTTGTTATGTTTGCTTGTCCGGTGTACAATACTACAATTATATATGGTTTAGTAAACGGACAAATAAAATAATAGAGAAATATATATTTGGGGGATGGATCTTATGATTTCTTATGGGCAAGCTCAAATTTGGATTCTAACTGAGAATTTGATAGTTTCTTGTAAATGTAAAGCTATTAAACAACTGGAGAATCTAATCCGAAAAGGCTATAAATAAATAAGTATTCATGATTCGACTAAGAATGAAAAAAATATTAAAAATTTTGATATATTACACATATTATATTAAAATATATCAAATTATATCAAAAATATAATATATCAAAAATTTTTGATATGGTATAAACTTTCGGTATGATATAGGTATATAATTTAATAGTTCGATATTCGATATACCATACCGATACTGAAATTTAAGTATAAATGGTATAAAATTTATATTATATTAGAAATCAATATATCAAAATTTCAGGATATGGTATCAATATAATTTTTGTATATACCGAAGTTTTCACAGATAAGATATGAGATTTCGATACTAATATACCGTATCAAGCTAGTTCTAATTTTGATTGAGGAAATTAAAAAAACGCAATAAGTGATACGGTAATTTATTAAAAGGCGTAAATTTTTAAATTTATCAAAAAACATATGCTACTTTGATATTTACTAAAGAATATACTCAATTATATATTCTTCCTATTTTATCCTTTCTCAAAATTTGATTTTTTTTCTCTCTTTTCTTCTCTTTCCTCTCTCTCTTTATGCATGCATGTGGCCCCCACGGGCTGGATCGGATGGTAAGAAGTCTGACCGTTTGCTTCGGGGTCACAAGTTCGAGCGTCGTCAGTTGCGCACGGGGATAAAACCCTGGTCTGCTGGCTTTAATCCGCTCGACCCCAGGCGCCTCACCACACCAGTGATAACCGTGGTTTACCTCCCTCTGGAAACCTATGGGGTCGGGACTAGGGGCCGCTAAAATGGTGGTTCCACCTTTGCTTTATGCATGCATGCGAAAATATAATTTATATCAATCTAAATATGGAATTTAGAGTTGATTCTTCCAAAATTAATTTAACAAGCTCAACAGGGGGCACCGTTGGATTCGTTACAGTCTCAAAAATCCATATGATCTGAAATGGGTCCGATCGAACCTATCTAGGCCTTATATGAAAATGGTATTTGAATTTTTTTACAACATCAGAAATTTAGATGACATGAAATGGTTATAATTGGAGGTCTCTAAGATGATTGGTGAGTTTTGATCGAAACCCACTAATGGACCTAGAGAGCTCCGATTGCATCATTTCAGTTCCTGCGAATTTTTGAGATTGCAAGAAGTTCAAATATGCTGATTTATATCAGGCCCAGTGTCAGGATTTTACCAATTCTTTCTTATTATATTTTAACACCTTCGGATAAACTGAAATAAATAATCGATAGCATATTCGAACAGGTTAAAATATGAGATCTTTAGGTTAATCAGTGAATTTTGATTGAAACTCACTAATGGACCTAGATAGGTTCGATCAAACCCATTTCAGATTCTATGGATTCCTGAGGCTGCAACGAGTTTAATGGTGTCCTCTATTATGTATTTTAGCTTTTCCGAATGTGTTAAACTAATGTGTTAAATTATTTTTAGAAGAATCGACTCTAAATTTCCCATTGAATTTGATATGAATTACATCATCTTCACCAATGAATATTTATGCAAACGTAGAAGGTTAGTTGGATGGATTTTCGAATTTTAACTACTATATATTTTAGATTATTTTTCTTTAATGAAAAACAAACGTAGAAGAAGGTTAGTTGGATGATTTTTCATAAATATTTTTCAATGTACTTAATAGTCAATAGTTGAAAAACTTCCATAATATTTAAAATTAATCGATTCTAAAAATTAAATATTTGATTATTTAAAAAAGACCTTTAGTTAATTTTTTCTTTATAATAATTACATCATATTATTGTAACATTAATGAGTTATTACTTTCAAGAAAATAATATATATTTTGTTTATTTATTTTTGGATGATGAGCCAGCTATTAATAATTATATATTTAATGTTGAATTAAAGAGCCTATATTCATTTCTCACAAAGCTAATTGATTTTGGCTTTTGATTTTTTTTAAAAAAAAATCATCCAAGGATGTGATGTAGTGATAAAATATTCAGAAAAATAATTAAAATGATCAAAATTTAAAATTTACTAGAGACGAATATTATAATGAAAAATTTTCATATCAACTTAATTAAAAAATTTAAGAAGAACAAACAGGAAAATATTTATGACAACACAAACTACAGCTATGCAACTTGCACAATGTATTTATCATATATCAATACAATACAACTTGAAAACTACTATGAAAATTATATATGAAATAGAATGTGTCTTTACCAAATGGATTAATGATTAATGTATGAGTGTTGTCATCTTGAGGTCTAGAGATCAAAATTAAATCTGACAAAACTAGTGTATTTATTCTTTCCACGCGCTAATCATATCTGGGTTAATTTCCCGTATAATTTCTTTTTCTGACCGATTATTCTTTTACCATCTAATAGGAATTGCAAGTGTACTTTTACCATCTAATACGAAACAGAATGATATCCATTGCAAGTTTGTTTCTCTATCTAAAGTAATGAGATAATTGAAAGAGACTGAACTGATTATATAATACTTTTCAATTACTGCGTTAAATTAGTGAGGTTTTTGACATAAAACAGTAGGTATAATATATTGTTCATGCTACCGGGAGCGGTAAAGATATTTATCACGAATTAATCGATTTGAAAAAGTCAGATATCTCGATTATTTTTTGGGTAAATTTTCCTAAACTCCCAACTTACCAAGTCAACTTTACATGTAATCCCTACCTAAATATTTCTTTATATGCCGTCCCTGATGTGATGTTTGGTGAGTATTATTTGAAAAAAATTGAGTATAAAAGTTAGAAAACTGAATATGACAGTTTACATCCACCACATCAATAACCTTGTACTCAATTTTTACTCTTTTATACTCAAGTTTCACTCTTTTATACTCAGTTTTCACTGATGTATATTCAATTTTTATCCTTTTATACTCAGTTCCATTAGGGAGAAAAACAAATAAAAACTTATGTGAGGAGTGAATGCAAAATTTGATTCCCATTAGGAATTTAAAGTAACTTTATCGTTATTTTTTTATTCACGATAAACTGCTCATTAATTTGCAAACTTCTTCCGACACGTCTGTTGCGGCCTCTTCCGTTCCTCTCCATCTTTCCCTATTTTTATTATTTATTATTTTGCTTTTATTTTTTATTTATCGACCCGTTTCTTATCGAACAACCTCAATCTGCTTGATCGACGTTCCCTCGCCGATTTACGCAATCGAAGAGTAAGGATGCAGCCCAGCTCCGATGATGCTTCCCGACGCATTGCTAGGATCAGTTCTCATCTCCACCCTCCCGCTTCTCAGGTCCTGAAGTTTGATTTTGAATGCACAAAAAGCCTCTTTTTTTTTTTGGCACTAATTCCGTTTGACGACAACATGGTGTTCTTACTTGGAAAAAAAAAATTAAATCTTGGAATGAGAATCACTCTTCGTTTCTCCCTTGGAAAGGATGGATTTTGTTGACTTCTCTTCGTCAGCTTCAATTTAGGGTTTTATAATATCAATCGATTTGATTGGAAGGTGATAGTTGTGCGACGACGAGGGTGTTGATCTAATAAGTTATCGTTTGTGTGGTTCAAGATGGAGGAGACGTCCTTGCTGAGGCGTGCGAATTGCCGGTCCAAGGGAGGAGCCCCTGGGTTTAAGGTGGCGATACTGGGAGCTGCTGGAGGTATTGGGCAGCCGCTTGCTATGCTGATGAAGATGAATCCTTTAGTCTCGGTTCTGCACCTTTATGATGTTGTCAATTCTCCTGGTGTCACTGCCGATATCAGCCACATGAACACCGGCGCTGTGGTAATTGTCACTTCTCTTGCCTTGTCTCGTTTTTTCTTATGGCTCACTAGCTCATTAAAAATAGACGAATACATCTAACTTTATAACTATCGATCTACTTTTTTATGTCTTGTTTCTCTTAAAGTAAATGGTAGTGCAGTCACACAATGCTATTATTTTGAAGGAACTAGATACTATTATAATTCTGATTTGAACATCTCCAGGTCCGAGGTTTTCTTGGTCAATCTCAATTAGAGAATGCACTTACAGGAATGGATCTTGTAATAATTCCTGCTGGAGTTCCTAGGAAGCCAGGAATGACTAGGGATGATTTGTTTAATATCAATGCTGGGATTGTCAAGACCCTGTGTGAGGGAGTGTCTAAATGCTGTCCAATGGCTATAGTTAACTTGATAAGTAATCCAGTGAACTCCACTGTTCCTATCGCAGCTGAAGTTTTTAAGAAAGCTGGTACTTACGATCCCAAGCGTCTTTTGGGGGTGACAACACTTGACGTTGTGAGAGCCAATACTTTTGTGGTACGTATCAAACTTTATCATGTTAATTTTCTCATTTGGCATATTACATCAACATTAATTATGAGTTCCAGATACGTCATACTTTTCATGTTGTTGGCACATATGGGTATCTTTGTCCCTTTCAGTTTCATGTTGATAAGGGCTGGAATTTTTATTTGATTATAGTTTCAACTTTACTATTATAGTTTCAACATTCAACCTAGGATCCCCACTGTACTAGTTAGCTTTATACACTTAGTCTCTTATTGCTTATAGCTTGCTTACAGGCTGAAGTCTTAGGGGTTGATCCGAGGGATGTTAGTGTTCCTGTGATTGGCGGTCATGCTGGAATCACCATATTACCTCTTTTATCGCAGGTGGTCTGGTTAATTTTGATCTTAAGTTTCTTTTATGCCTTCCACAACTTTTTCTCAGTGATTTGTCCTTTGATATTTCCTTGTATAGGTCAATCCTTCATATTCTTTTACACAAGAGGAAATTAGTTATCTGACTGACCGCATACAGAATGGAGGAACAGAAGTTGTTGAGGTAAAATACTATAATATATTAATATACAATAGTTTCTGCTCTTGTTTGTTTTTTGCCAACAAAGGTTTATTCAATGTTTGAAACTATAGTCTCAGTACTACAATGAGCTGCAAAGTTATAGTTTATATATTAAGTTTTCTGCTAGTTTGATATATTTCTGTTGATCAACAAATGATACAACTAGAGGATACTGTCGTCTTGGCCCTTGGGAAAGGAGGAACATAAGTATGGGCTAGGGATTAAAATGCTTCATGGCCTGTGGTTCACATCTTGATTTAATTGATCACTAAATCTGCAACTTTATGCATATTAATGCCTCTGTCACCCCCTTTTTTCCCTGAAGAAATTAAATCTTCATTAGGAATAACTTCCCAAGGAGAACTGGCTCTAGAAATCCTACTGGAGCCACGCCTACTTAATTGTGTTAAACTGTTACTTGGATTTCTGGCCTTTAGAAGCTTAAAATTGGGCAGCAAATTGACACAATTCATATACAGATTTCATTCATCTCGTTTAGGAGATGAATATGTTTTCAGGACATAAAAAAGGATGGCTTGGATGTAAGAGTATTTAATCTGACTCAGATTTGTCAAATGTTTTAATGCACTCTAATTTGTGCGCTCTACATGTAATGCAGGCAAAAGCTGGTGCAGGCTCTGCAACATTGTCAATGGTTGGACTCCATGCCTTACATTAAAATGTGTTTTTGTTAAGTTCCTTCCTTGTATATTAGAGTAGATAGACAAAAAACACACTTTGCAGGCATATGCTGCTGCTAAATTTGCAGATGCTTGTTTGAGGGGGTTACGAGGTGATGCAAGCATATTGGAATGTTCATTTGTCGCTTGTCAGGTCTCTCCCTTCTGATTCTATTCTACACTCCATACATTTTCAATGTCTTTGAGGATCTGAATTTCGTGTGTTCTTTTCCTTTGTATAGGTTACAGAACTACCTTTCTTTGCATCAAAGGTGCGATTAGGTCGTAGTGGAGTGGAGGAGGTTCTTCCTCTTGGACCGTTGAATGAGTTTGAAAGGTCTGTATCTTTGTTCCAGAATCTTCATTTTGCTGTTGTGCGACAGCATTTACTTTATGGTTATTCACATTGCGCTCACAGTCACAGTTATTTCTTTAGAGATCAATCTATCAATTATTTCTTCTGTTAGGTGATGTTATTAGATTTTGTTGCTTTGTTTATTGGTAAGTATAAGAGATTGATCCACTGATGGAGCAGAGAGATAAAAAAAAACTCATCAATTGCTGAATCATTTTTCTGAGATGGTAGGCTTGATGAATCATAGTCCCCTTGCAGTTATAATATGGATCTCATGGAACTATTTGATGTTGATGTATACATAGGTTTCACAAAGAGGATATATACATAGATTATGCACTTTGAACCATATCAGAAATTGATTAGGGATCCTTCTTGTCACAGGGCTGGCTTGGAGAAGGCTAAGAAAGAGTTGGCAATAAGCATTCAGAAGGGAGTCTCATTCATTAACAAGTGATGGGACTGGACTATTGAATTGCTCAACAATTGAGCTAACAACGTTAATATTGTCAAACTTGTTACAGATTTCATGGTCAGAGAAAGGTTTACAATACGGATTTCTCATGAAATCATCTGGTATTGTGGAAATGGACTATGGAAAGAATAAGCCAACTTTGTTAAGTTACAGAACAATGATTGTTGTCTGATTTTCTAAGGGAATTTTCTCAAATCTCAAGTTCTTGTTTTTTATACACTTTTTACTTAATTCCGAAATTCTACATGCAATATATTTTGATGGAAGTTTGGCTTTAGCAAGGTTGTAAAAATCGCTAGACAGCAGTCGGGCGGAGAACTACCGCCTAGCACCTAGGCGGCCTGGGCGGGGGCAGGCCTAGGCGTTTTTACTGTTTATAAGGAGTCCAATTAATGGTATTATGAATAAATGTATGCTTCTCCTTTAGACCCTTAGCTTAAGATATTTCTATCATTTCGCCTACTAAAAGTATAATAAAACAGGTATATACCAACCAATTAAACATTGACTATAGTGGATTAGTAACAAAATGACAGTAATATTTTCTCTGAACTTAATCAGATAATTCAAAATGACAAGAAGCTTAAAGTGTTTAAATTGACCGTGTGGAAATGCTTAACATCTTCCTCAAAGATATAAGCTTGCTGATATGATCTTGCTCATTATGAATATCAAGGTGAAATTGATGGTTGTTCATCAAATGGTTTGGAAGAACACCAGTCCATGCACCAATGCTCATGTCAAAAAGTACATCCCCAGGCTAACCAAGTGTACCTTTAATATTTTCAACAACTGATATTGCAAAACTTCCTACCTATCCAACGCAGCTATTTAATCAAATAAATATCCAAGAACAACCAATATGCATATGCTCGTCCACAACCCTAATTTCTTCTCAAATCCTACCTTTTCTATATTTTTTATATCAAATTTTCTTTAAAAAATTAAAAAAAATGGCCTGGGGGGCGCCCAGGGCGCCGCCTAGGCGGCCACCCGCCACAACCAGCCGATTTGCACAAACTCGGAGCGGCTGGGGGCCAATTGGCGCCTAGGCGGCGCCTAGGCGCCCGCCCAGGCCGATTTTTACAACATTGGGCTTTAGATACTATGAACCCAAAAGAACATTGCGCCTTCATATCAAGATTCATTATGGAAATGCACTAATCTAACCTTGCATTGTCAACTAGCTTCCAATTTTTAAGCTTATTTTGCACGAATAGACCAAGGGATTTCGTTCATACAAGTGGCTTGCAATCTCAAGTTTTTGAGTTTGGTCTAGCACTATGGTACGAGCAGGTTCAGAAAAGGGAATGGAAAGTTTCCTAGCATTATCAGCTGTCACTGTAAAATGGGCCAAAATGTTTCCTATTCCTAATCAAATTTTCAACGGATAGAAGTCAACACTGAATGAAATGGAAAACAGTTGCATGACTACATTTACTTTGCCTATTAGATGAATTTTGTACTTCACTAGCTCTGATTGGAAAAGAAGCATAATTCTGGATAAATCTCAAATGATGTCTTTTGCTCAAGATTACTATTTTGTGGGTTTTCTCACTTTAAATGGAACTTGTGGTTGGGGTTATGCTGTTCATAAATACTTCAGTCTACCAATGTTCTTTCATTTCCTATATTTTTATTTTACCTTTTATCCCAGAGATTGTCTAGTAGGACTGCATTATCAATATCTCGAAATTATGGGCTACTTTTACATTTCACTGGGCAGGAAAGACGTGTGCACTTTAACAGTCTGATTCATACTGACATTACTTTCCTATGAGTTGGCATAAAAATAACTGAGGCTGAGAATCCATCAAGGACCACCTTTGTTGCAGAAATGATAAGTCATTTCACATGTTTGTTGTTGTTTTTTTTTTGTGCATTTCAGTTTTGCTTGGTTGTTACCACTGACGGCTTGATCGACTTATTTACACTAACTGAGTGTTGTAAATCCATACTGACCTAGAACCAAGAATTCACTATGGAGTTAGGATAGATCTCGATAGCTTTCTCAATCCTACCTCTCGCCTGCTTTAGAGGGCACAACTAGGCAGGAATTATAACTTTGATAGTACCACTAGTAATTCATACAAATGTTGCCTGCTAGTGAGACAGAGAAGTTGACATTCACATGGCCTTTTGCTGTTGTCGTTGATGACACTTCATATGGCATGTGATCCAGCCATGGAAATCTGATGAGAACTTGCGGTCCAGTCTTCAGGGCAGTTTCATAGTAGTTGATCATTCAATTATACTGGGCTGTCATTTAATTTAAGCAGACAACGCACAGTATCTATCTTAGTCAAATGACCCTACCTGCATGTTTTTTATGTGTTTTAAGAAATGCTGCAGGGCATCTCTGAACTATATTGCTGTACGACAGGCAATCAAGAATCCGAAAATGTTTTTCAATGTTGCTTTAAACCTTGGTTTGATGACTCCAGGCAAGGCTTCATTTTTGCATATAAAGAATGTGGTTGTTTACTTACTCCGCCTAGTTTAGTCTTGTAAACATAATCATTCATGATGTTTACGATGTTGGAAGTGCTGAATAAAAAGGCTTGAAGAACTGTTGTGAACACGAGAGGTGCATTGATGTTTCATTCAAACATGAATTTAGCAATCCGGGCATCATAATGTTTGCTTACAGGGACATAATCATGCGTTGTGTTTGATTGAGTTTATATTTAAGTTCTGGAGGAGATGAGAAAGGTACAAAAAAAAAATAAATTGTTATAGTGGAAGTTCATGTTCGCTATCCACTGTTGAAGTTTTTCAAATTAAAAAAGTTTGTTCGAAGAAATTTTCAGAATATTAACCATGAAAAAGTTTGGGATATAAAAAATTATATTTATTTATGGTAAGATAAAGTTAGAAAAAATTTAAAAAATTAATTGTCTTAGAATCCAAATAATATAAAATTATTTGTTTCTGACAGACAAAGAGAGAGAGAGAGTAAAATATCTCAAAATTCCGAGGTGCAAATGGCAGAGAAGTTGGACCAGCACCGAGATCGAGCTCCCACGCGACTTGATCAAGATTTGTGACATGAGAAACGAGCCCATTCACGTGCCTCCCCTTCACAAATTCAACTTTAATTTTATTATGGTCGATCAATATTTTAACAGAAAATTTGAGAAAACTCTCAGATATTAAATTGGGCTTTATATACACTCTTCATCTTAAAATTTCTTTATATACACTCTCCGATAAAATTGACAAGATAATTTTATGTATTATTATTTTTCAGTATAAAAGAGTAAAAATTCAGTATACATTGTAAAGATTTAAGTATAAATTATCTAATATTGAGTACTAATTTAAGAAATTTGAGTATTATTTGAAAAAGATTTGAATATACATTATTTCAGTATATAATAAAAATTTTAGTACACATTGTAAAAATTTAAGTACGAATTGATTTAGATTGAGTATTATTTGAAGAAATTTGAGTATAAAATTTAGAAATTTGAGTATGTCAAGTTGCATCCACCACATCAAAATTTTCACGAAGGATTATCGAAATTTTATACTCAAATTTCTTAAATTAGTACTCAATCTTAAAAAATTTATACTCAAATCTTTACAATATATACTGAATTTTTACTCTTTTATACTAATTCATTGGGAAGTAAATGTAAAGAATTTATCAAGTAGTAAAAGTCAATTTGAGATTTGGGAGTTTTCTGTGATTAACCAATATTTTAAACCTGAAATAAATCATCAGTAATTAGACACATTTATCGATCCACACATAACAAGGAGTCTGAGTCTGACTGCTGCTGCGTCTGGAGCCAAGAGC
Organism: Boesenbergia rotunda; assembly: GCA_024364735.1. NCBI lineage: Eukaryota > Viridiplantae > Streptophyta > Magnoliopsida > Zingiberales > Zingiberaceae > Boesenbergia > Boesenbergia rotunda. The sequence continues at coordinate 27,812 of JAGFNQ010005978.1, forward strand.
AGGGCATGCAGAGGAGTGCGCTGTAAGCCACTGAAGGTGCATTATCACGGTCCGTAGGCGTGCTGCGAACTCAAGATCTGGAAACGTTTCATCAACACTGTCTCGTAGTCGTCGTAGAGAGGGGAAGAAGGAAGCAGAGAGCAGGCACTGGGACCCTGCCTGCATTTGCATTTGAAGAGGACGCTGCCAAATTGACCATCTTCAGAAACGATGCACCGTTCTAGTGTTCTGCGATTGTTCGCCATGTAGCACGGCGTCAACCTCGAGCCAACCTTTCGGGACCATCTGCTCCAATAAAAAATATTCAGCAACAATGACTGATCTATATTTTGTAGTCTTTAGCATGATTAATTGGGTAGATTTAGCCGTGTCTATCATCCAATCATTGAGAGGATGCTAATGTATTCTTCCAATGATTAAATGCTGCAGGTTGAGTCTATTCATAAACAAGAAAAGTAAGTGGATAACCATCTCCTAAAATTGAGTTATCAAATGAGGGAGGGCAACCTACAAAACAAAGCTAAGTTCTAGCCTCCAGAGCTGAAGATGTCAGCCAAGTGAGCTTTTATGAGCAAGGTCATGGTAGAGGGCATTTAATTCAAATTTTCATGTGGTAGTGGAACCCTGGAATCCCTATCATCTAGTGACTGAGCTAAAATCCATGGAACAGAGGGGGCATTGTATTCTCCCATCACTTCCCAGTAACACAATCCCAAACCAGTTATATCTGCTAACATTTACAGAAACTTAAATAAAGGCTGTGGCTGTCGTTTCTCAGTGTTTACGCTGGTGGCATCAGATTGGCAGTGAGCAGAAGAAGCAGTGTAGTAATGGCAGCAGAGGTGGCAAAAAAACCCCACCAATATGGCACACAGGCATAGAAACTGGGCATTCCAACTGTACATCAGTCGTAGCAATAACATCTAATTTAAAAGCTCCGGATCATGCAACTAGAAGCCAGGAAAGCAAAATACTACTGAAGGAAACATTTAATTTTAGAGCACTAGATGCTAAGAAGATCTGATGGCGGTGAGGTTGAAGCTGGTGGTTGTTGCTGCTCCTCCTTAGCTTCATTGGTCAGTGACGACTGCAAGGAGGCCGCAAGTGGTGGTGATGCAGGAACATTGCCGCTAGAGGAGTCTTCTCCCTGCTTCAGTGGAGGCTTTGGGAGCTCGTTGATAATCTGGACAACTTCCCTCATCGTAGGTCGCTCGATGCTCTGCTCCTCCACGCAAAGCATTGCTACGTAGAACAGGTGCATCACCTCATGGATGGGAACAGATGGAAGCCTTGGATCCAAGATTTTGACCACTTCTTCCTTGTTAGAGCCTGTGATCTTCTTAACCCATTGCACAATGTCCACTCCATCTCCAAATTCACCAACAGGCTTTCTTCCTGTAACCAGTTCAAGAAGAACCACTCCGAAGCTGTAAACATCACTCTTCTCGTCCACCTTAAGGGTGTAGGCATACTCTGCGCAGCAAATTCCCATGATGAGAACAATATTGAAAATCTCCTATGGAGATTAATCATAAATATGTTACTATCGGAATGTCAAATTATCTTTGTTCTATTAGAAGGCAATAAGCCACAGAAATTAAACAATAACAGATGCAGAGAGCAAATTAACATCTTTGCCTATTCTAAAACAGTACTCCAATTAACATAAAAACAAATCAAAAGGCAAAATGCAAAAAATTAAAAGTTGAGATCTAAAGTTTTTTGAGTTGGTTTTGGATTGTTCATCAAGTAGAGATGAATCACAAATATCTCATGCAAATTAATCATGTCCAGTAAAGTTAACTTTTCTCTAGCCTCCAAGGTAATTCATATGGGAATAACTGTAGTGCAAAATATATAATTAAAACTGACTATGAGTAGGAACAATAAGCCTTTTAGTTGGTTTCAGCTAATTCAACAATAATAGGTACACAGAGAGACTAATGACGCAGAGAATTTGAACCATGATGAAACTAGGCAATCAAGTAAGCATGAAGTTTATTGGTCAACGTCATAGCCATGGGAACAAAACATAGATTGAATCTCAGAGAAAGGAAGAAAACCTGGAGCAATGTAACCATAAGAACCGGCAATGGCAGACATGCACTCTGAGGTGCCTGTATCCTGCAAGAACTTGGCAAGTCCAAAGTCAGCCACATGAGCTTCGAAATTGGAATCCAAGAGGATGTTGTTGGACTTGACATCTCGATGGAGGATCAATGGGGAGCAATCATGGTGGAGATAGCAGAGACCCTTTGCTGCCTCCAAGGCAACCTTATACCTTGTATCCCAGTGTAAATGTCCACCCTTCGTCCCATGGAGAACCTCCCCAAGGCTGCCATTAGGCATGTACTCATATACCAAAAGATTGGTCTCATGGTTGGAGCAAAATCCCAACAACCGGACAATATGTCGGTGGCGAATCCTTCCAAGTGTCTGAATCTCTGCATTGAACCCATGGTCATGTGATGATCCCCGGCTCATCACCGGAAGCCTCTTGACGGCCACTTGTTCGCCATCAGGCATGACACCCTTGTAAACTATACCAGCCCCTCCCTTGCCTATGATGTTTTCCTCCTTCAAGCAGTTCAACACATCGTCGATTGTAAAATCGAGCCGCTGGAATGCGGTGAGCTTCCATGCACGAGCCTCGCTAGCCTTCTTCAAAGATCGGGCCTTTACAATGGCCGCAATGGCGAAGATAATAGAACAAATGAGGAGACCGATGACGAGCAAAAGCTTGAAGGACGCCGAGAGTGCGCCTTTGGTATGAACCGGGTGCGATGTCCCTGGCTGGCATGGGCCAAGATAAGGGCCACATAGGTCTGGATTACCAACGAAGGAAGTGGCATTGAAGTAGCTAAACTGGCCGGTGCTCGGGACGTCACCGGAGAGGTTGTTGTAGGAGAAATCCACCGACGTCAGGCTCTGCATTGTCGAGATGGAGGCTGGAATTTGGCCATCGAGATGATTCCTCGACAGGTTGAGATAGTTCAATATCCGCATCGCAGCAATCTCGGCCGGAACATTGCCGGAGAGTTCGTTTCTACTGAGATCCACAAATGTCAGAAGCTTACACTTGGTAATTTGAGGCGCAATCGAGCCGGAGAACCGGTTCCCGCTGAGATCCAGTTTCGAGAGCTGCTGCAGCCTCCCGATCTCTGGAGAGATGCTACCGATGAACGAGTTCTGGTTCAGTAGCAACTTCTGAAGGCCGGAGAAGTTCCCGATGGACGGAGGCAAAGGATCAGTTAGACGGTTGTTCGAGAGGCAAATTTGTCCAAGACTAGGAGAGATCGAAGAATTGCCGGTACTGGGAAACCCGCCGGTGAGGAGATTGTCCTGGAGCTCCACCTGAGACAATTTCGGCAAGCTAAGTAGGCCCTGTGGAATGGTTCCATTGAGGTAGTTCTCCCCCATTCTGATGCGGCTCAAGGATTCGCAGCGGCCAAGGGAGTCTGGAATCGGGCCAAAGAGGAAGTTGCTGAGGGCAATCAACGTTTCGAGCTTGTTACCGTAGCAGAGGCCCTGGGGTAGCGAACCAGTGAACTTGTTCGAGGAAAAGTCGAGAAGCTGAAGGCGTCCGTTCGTACCGAGACGTCGAGGGATGCTCCCGGTAAAGTTGTTTTCCCACACCTGGAGTACCTCAAGTTGAGGGAGGTCGCCAACGAACTCCGGGATGGCACCGAAGAGCTTGTTACGGAAGAGGTTAAGGAGGGTGAGGTTGCTGAGCTCGGCGAAGCTTGGAGGAATCTCTCCCGTGAGGGCATTGTTAGAGAGGTCCAGGACTTGAGGCTCTTGAGTCGACCAAACGCCGGTGGTATCTCGCCGGAAAGACCATTCACTTGGAGGAAGAGGCTATCCAGGCTCCGGAGGTTGCCAATCTCGGGCGGGATGCGGCCGGAGAGGGCGCAGTTTGCGGCATCGAGGCGAACGAGTGCAGAGAGGTTGCCGATCTCCGCCGGGAGGCTGCCCTCGTAGCTATTGTAGTAGCCGATGTAGAGCTCGCGAAGCGCAGAGAGGTTGCCGATCTCCGGGGGGATAGGGCCAGTGAGCTCGTTGCCGGAGAGCGCAAGGTACTCGAGGGACTTCCAGCCGCCGTACTCCTGCGGAATCGAACCCGAGAAATAGTTGCCCCCAAGATGGAGGTGGCGGAGCTGGGACATGGACGCCACCGCGTTGGGAAGTGGCCCGGTGAGGTTGTTGTTGTAGAGGTCGAGGACACGGAGCCGCGTAAGGCGGCCGAGGGACGAGGCGAAGGATCCATTGAAAATGTTGTTGGAGAGGTTGAGGTAGCGAAGGGAGGTAAGGAGGGAGAGCTCCGGGGGGATGGGGCCGGAGAAGGAGTTGGCGGCGACGGAAAGGTGGAAGAGGAAGCGGAGGCCGCCGACGGAAGAGGGGAGCAGACCGGAGAGGTTTCTCCCGGAGAGGTCGAGAGCGACGACGGCGCCTCTGCTATCGCAGGTGACGGCAGGCCAGGAGCAGTGATCGGTGGCGTTGTCCCAGGCGGCGAGCGCGGCTGCTCCGGAATCGGCGAGGTCGATTTTGATGGAAAGTAGAACGGTATGTTCCTTCCCGTAGTCGCCTCCGGCGACCACCTCGGACGGCGGGAGGAGGAGGGAGAGGAGGAGAATGTGGCAGCCTACGAAGAAGAGCATGTCTTTGTCGTGATGAGAGGGCTAGTCCTACCTCCACACTCTTTTGCCCTCGTCTCGGATGCCTTTATTTATCTTTTACGGATAAACCCACGTTTTTATGATAATATATGAATATACTCACTGAGATAAAAAAAAAGACGTTAATTCATTAATTATGCCTTATTTTCTATTTGTGTTCACATAAACAAAATTAGTATTTATTATAAGGGTAAATTTTCCTAAACTCCCTACTTACCAAGTCAACTTTGCATGCAATCCCTACACAAATATTTCTTTGCATACAGTCCCTGATAGGATGTTTGGTGAGTATTGTTTGAAGAAAAGTGAGTATAAAAGTTAGAAAATTGAGTATGACAGGTTGCATCTATCACATGAATATCCATGTCCTCAAATTTTTACTCTTTTATACTCAAGTTTCACTCTTTTATACTCAGTTTTCACTGATATATACTCAATTTTTACCCTTTTATACTCAATTTCATCAGGGAGTAAAAACAAAGATAAACTTGTGTGCGGAGTGAATACAAATCTCAAAGGACTATTGGGGAGTTTATGGCAATTTACCGTTATTATAACATGTCTATTATTTTAAAACCCGTTTCGCATTTCTGTGCTGGATGCCGAAACGCTGTTATAGTTGAGGATGAACGGAATATAATTTTATGACATCATCGTAATCATACGCATCGTAAAAATTGAATATCTCAGTATAAATTTTGATCATCAATCGGCAACACGTTCGACATTCGATCGCTGATCGGATACTACCGACAGTCTACGATCGTCGCTCCGAACAAAACTATAAATTGGGGGCACGGTGAATCCGTCGGAGATCGCCGTAATTACGATCTCGTATTATTCACCGTCGATTCGACGTGTTCACCATTGCCAGCGATCTTAACGAGTTCATCGTCCTCCCAAAGTATAGTTTGATTTGAGACAGTGATCAAAAGTTGCCGATAGTATCCGATCGATGATCGAACATCGAATGTGCCATCGAGTACGTATCATTTCTCCTTTAAATAAACTCAAACAGTTAAGTTTGTGAACGGTTAGAAAACCAAATGAAATGTAAAAAAAAAATATATGTTACATATTTTAACAAAATTTCCAATCAGGTCAAGTCTTCGAAAGCCGATCGAAAATAAAGTTTCTATTTGAACAAAAAGCAAGGTCCCACCGAGATTTGAACTCGGGTTACTAGAGTCAGAGTCCAATGTCCTCACCACTAGACAATGGGACCCGGATGACAATTTTACACCCATAAAGTTTCTATATATTTTTATCAAGCCTTATATTATCCAATTTTATATATTTTAGGTTTGTCTAACTTGGTTATCTTGGTCCTTAACAAGTTATTAAATTATCCTCATAGAATAGAGTGATAGTTAGAACGTCCGTATTATTATCTTGAGATTTGAGAAATTTGATAAAATTAGTATGTCTATCCTCCCCAAACCCCCAAACGCTAACTACAACATCCGAATTAGTGACTCCTATGATTTACCTTCTCCGTATTGACCATGAGATGGGTTGATGGAGGTGTTGAGATGATCGAATCACCTTTTGTCACCTTTATAAGTTATTGAATGGTTATTCAAATTTATTTGGTAAGAACTAATGGTTGGTTAATTTAAACATACTTGATTATTTAAAATTTTACATGTTAAATCTTATTTGATTGATTAGTGAAGTTAGTATAACATTTTTTTTATTTTAAAATTATTTTTATTTATTTATAAATTTGATAAAAATTTATGTATGAACATATTTATGAGTTATATTTATAGATATTATTAATGTATAAAAAATAATTACATTCATCGTTTTTTATAATCCATTTTTAAATTACGTGAAGTGGGATAACTTATAATTGAATGCTATAGTTAAGGGATGAATAGAATTTTCTTCCTTCGGATGTAGATATATACACTCGTTAAAGATATTGTTTAATAACATTAATAAACTAAACATATATTTTCAATCTAATCATTTAGTCTATTAGACTAATCAATTTTATCCATATAATTAACATAAATAAACAACTATTAAATACGAGACTTAATTGAAGAATTGCAACAGATATGCATCAGCGCCTGTAGCTCAGTGGATAGAGCGTCTGTTTCCTAAGCAGAAAGTCGTAGGTTCGACCCCTACCTGGCGCGTGTTAATGTATTTTATTTTTACCCTTTTCCTGTACGACCCCAATATGTCTGATTTTTAAATTGCTCAATTCAAGGTGGCTAAAAGCGTCTCCGTTAATCCGTCTCAGGCTAATACGGAGGTGGCTAGTGCATGGGGATAAATTGTTGTGGCTACTAACCCTAAATTGCTCTATTCAAGCATGATTTGGAAGTAGGAAATCAATTGAGGATTTATTTTTGTAGTAGAATTAAAATAGAATTGTTGAAATCATACAATATTGGTGGAATCAACACGATCTTATACTACAAATGATCTAGATGCGACATCAAAACTCGATGTCATCGTTAGTGTCTCAGTGGGTCAAGGAAAGCGGAGGGAATGCGAGGAGATAACACCGACCGACAGCTAACACATAAAGTAAAATGACTCTTTTTATTTTTTATTTCAATGAAATAAAGGGTAACTTTATTCATGCTTAACACTTTTTGATCCAGCAGCTGACACGTGGGATGATGATTCCTGGTGATGCGACGGGTATTCCTACGAAGAGGATTGCCTGAGAAGAAAACTAGCCAAAGAACATTAGAAGCGCGCCGGAAGAAGCTCCAGCAATCCCCCTCCGACACAAGTCAAAGTTAATCAGAAAATGAGAAATAGATTGTATGAGATTAGAGAATCCAAACCTCTTTTTCTAAAGGTCCTTGATTATCTTTTATTCTGCGTCCGTGATTATTCCCCTCCTTTTAACAATAATGACATTCAATACAACCATTACATTATTAATTTCCATAATGGCTAATAATTATCACAATCAATCATTAAAGCACGTGACTATTTCCTCTTGATCACTTAATACGTTGTCGACGCTCCTAAAAATATTAAATGCTCTCTTTATTGAATAGTTATCATATGATATCTCCAAGTACCCCTAAGGAGGCTTGCCCCGATCGAGCAAGGATAACCTTTCCCGACCAGGAGTAGCCCGTCCCGATCGGGTCAGTTTGACAAACGCACTCAATTCTCCTTTAGTCCAGCAGTACTCTGTCACGTTTAGCCGAGCGAAACAAAAGCCTGATTAAGCAATCCACAACCAAGTGGTTCCTGACCGGAAGCCACCTGCAATAATTTGGATGAGTTCATGTGGAACCTCTTATGCCACGTAACGAAAAAAAATGATTAACGAAATTTTTCTAACCTTATGTCACGTAACGAAAAAAAATGATTAACGAAATTTTTCTAACCTCATGTCACGTAACGAGCTCCTATGTCACGTGACAATCTATGATTAACCTCCCAATCACTCTTCATCGCTGGCCTCGATCCTTGCCCAATAAAACAACTTTATCGCCTAAGTACCGGTATTTTCATTTCAAGAAGCATATGCAAAGAAAATTCCCAAATTCCTAACATTGAGGATATTTAACTTGATACATCAAATGTATTATATATGTTATAATCCTGTTGACAATTTGAAATAAGATGATCAATCGAAAGATTACGATCGAATTTGTTTTTTTTTTTGTATGAGAGGTATGTTTTTTTACTTGTCTTCCAAAGTTGAAAACAATCAATTATTACACTTTCTAGGAAAAATATGTAATGACATCTTCATGTTATATGATTGAAGTAATAGATATCTCTATCGGATGGTGGATATTATCATCTTGAGATCTAAGGGTTAAAATCTGACAAAGCTAGTGCGTCCGTCCTTCCCATGCTCTAGTTATAACATCCGAGCTAGTAATTTTCATAATTTATCTCCTTTATATTAATCTTGAAACGGATTAACGGAGATGTCAGAGACGAACAAATTCTTTTGTCACCATCGTTAAAGTAATAGGATCTTCTATGCACCTATAAAAATTTAAAATTTATTTATTTTATTAAAAAAGAAGACGGCAATTGCATGGATTCAAAAAAAAAATTTTAAAAAAAAGAAGCATATATATTGATGTTAATTTTTCATTTTAACTAGGAATACATTTTTTTTTAAAAAAAAAAGAGGCTTGAAAACCATAGGACAACCACAAAAGGAATGTACTTGACAACAATTTCATCCTTTGTTCATATATATATATATATTAACAAACCCGATCCTCATAATTTTTTTGCTTTTCGTGCTTCCTCTTGTGTATTTTTCTTTGAACTAATATTACAATTGCACATAATTAATTATATCGAAGATCATTCAACAATTGTGAAATAAATTGAAATGAAATGACTAAAAGAAGGAACTAAAAAACAATTAAGGTAGCTTTGCTTGCCGTCAGAAATTAAATAGCATCACAAGTTGGATATATATAAAACTAGGAATATATATATATATGCTGGATGGAAGACACAGAAAACTGAAACCAGAGATGGAGAAATTAAGACTTCAATTATTATATTTCGACCAATATGCAAGATTAATTAGTAGTATTAGAAGCATCAACTCTGTAAACACCATGCATGCAAGTCTGGGCTCCCATAAACATGAAGATATATCAACTGAAAAATCACTACCCTGCAAATGAAAACTCTCTGCTAGTTCAAACAAATCGGAGCTAGACTCACTACCCAGAAAGAATTATCAAGAAAATTTGGGTTGCTAAAAAAGATTTGAATTGTCAGATTAATTAGGTTTGGAATAATTTTAAAAATATATTAGGCAGAGCAGAGTCAAGTAAAAAAAAAACCATCTTTTCCCTGATCATTGCAACTTTGTTTAGGTCATATATAAGAATTAAGATAGAATGAGACGACAAAATCAAGTTTTAATATAATTAGAAAATTATCATATTACTCAAGTTTTACTCTCTACAAAATATTAAAATCGATCCAAATCTTAAAAGAATTTATATTGTATATATATACACATATTAAAGACATTATGACTGAATACATCAAGAGTACACACATAGGATATACATTACTGGGGAAAAAGGAATATTGAGATTTGAGGTAATACATTAGACATTGCTACTTTGCTCTGTCCTTTTAACATATCAATTATAGAGCGACAATGCTCGGAATTTGCCCATGATTAATAAAGTCGATCTTATTCAGCCTCACGCAGCAGAGGACTTGCTCTGGGAGTTCCTCTGGCTTCTGGGGCTGTGATTCAATTTTGGAAAGATTACAAAAATAAGTGTCAGTAAAAGACATAAGACAATAAACACCAAATGTAGAATAGCATGCTTTGTTCTTTTCTTAGCAAGGGGGGATTATATGTATGAAACTATTTGAACTATTTCAGTAGCTATTTCATGTTACAAATTAGTCATTCAATTGGAAGGATGAACTGAAGGTTCTCAAGTTCCCAGATAGGGAGACATGGGATCTTGCAACATGCTAACAGAAATGGCAGCAAGGTTTCAAAGATTCATTTCATTTTCTATATTTCAAAGTCGAAAGTTGTATGCGAGAGCATATTTCATGGCCACTAGACAGTGGAGAAGAATGTGTATCCCACTTTTTTGCTACTAAAAATATTCAGTTTTTAAGGGTTTCCAATCTAAGAAGGTAGCAAAGAAGCAAAGACGAGAATACAATTGTGCTACTCAAATTGAAAGGAAATGGGTAGAATAATATGAATTAGACTTAACCTGAATTGTTAAACCCAAATCAAGGATCCCATCTTTCAAACGTTCTCTAAATGCTTCTAGACCCTTTCTTGATATGTAGCTGAAGCGATGTATATCAAGATCAATCTCAAAGTAATTTTCACCCTGTAGCAAACCAAATCGTGAAACACTACTCACAATTCATTATGTAACAGATAAAAAGATTCAGTTTACACTTCTAGTATGCCAAGATGCACAAATGTTAGCAAGACGCAAAAGGAATTTGCAGACGGCAGGTGATGGCTCACTGCACATCACAAATGCAGTATACAGAAGCATATGCAGTCGATATTAGAAATTAAAATACTTGTACTGAAACTTGTCTGACATTTATTCAGAAAAGTAAACAATCAATCCATCCAACTCATAATTCCCTGTAGAGAAAAAAAATATCGATCAACTACATAATGCCAAATGCCTAACATAATAATAATGTTGAAAAGGTCATCTTTTAGTAACATGCATATAAGCACACGTTAAATAAATGTTCACCGCTCACTAAATACTTGCCATCTGCTAACACATCAAAAGCTTAGTCTAGTGTTTCACAATTACAAGAATTAATCTTCTTTTAGTGAAGAAAAATCATCATAACAAATCAACTGAACCAATCTGTTCCTCTTCACAACAAATCATCACAACTTCCTTGGTGGCCATATAAATCATTTTTTATCAGTACTGTTTTGTCAGAGAGAAAAATATATAAACTAAATCCTGTTTTAATTAAACTAAAAATTTTAGCTTGGTTTACTTGAGTGGAAAATTAGGAAAGGAGAGAAACAAGAAGCAAGGGATCACAAAATTACATAAGGATCATGGATCGACAATGTATTTTATTGAGTTCCTTGTCCTCTCCTATTTCTTTCCCCCTCCTAGTTATCCATCCAAGTAATGTTTGAATGAGTTGAAAATTAGCTCTCTTGTTCGGCTCAAGAATGTTTGATTCTGACTAGAAAGAACGAGAATGTATAATTTGAACCTTTTCCTCGCACAACTAGTTTTTCAGAATATTAGTATCCCCTCAAATCTTAACTCGCAAAATAGTCAGTTCTTAACTATTTCTGGTTCAAATACCTCATAAAAACTGTGTTGAGGACGTGAAAGAACAGGCTTGAAGTTGTATCCTTGTATTAGCTTTCTTTCTGCAGAACTCAAATTAAGATCCTCTGGGTTAACCAACCCACCAAGGATTTTCAACCTCTCTCTAAAGGGGGTGGTTGTCTCCATTGCAAATCCTTTATTCTTTTCCATCTCATCATCAATAAATTTCTGCAAAAGATCCAATTGTGTACCATAATTGCTGTAATATTTTCAACCAAAAGAAGTTCAGCAAACAACAATTAGGAGTGAAAGAAACATACACTTATTAAGTGTTGGAAATTATCAGAAACCTCTTTATCATAACATTCAGATAATTTAAAATATAAGACTAAGCTCATTCCTTCCCCATCAGTATCACCAAGAAACATTGCGGCAGGATAAGTAGGCATCTGTAAGAAAATGTGAAATTAACTTTTACATATAATTGACTACTCCAACCATAAAAAGTTATGAAGCATTCCATGCCTGAATATTAACAACAAGAAGTGAAGGAAGTTTCCCATATGTCTTTACTTGAGGAAGTTCAAGGTGTTGAGCAATATGATTTACTTTGCATGGGCATATGAACAGGTCAACCCCAATTGGGTAATATGGTGCATAGTTTGGAGCAGGATATTTCTTCTTATCCCTTCACAACAAATACATACAAGAGATTATGCAAGCACAAACTTTTTTATTAACATGCAACTATAGGTTTTCAGATCTAAAAAAAATAATACCTGAAGTAGCTTTCTCCGCGAAGTTCAAAAGTTGATGGATCAAGAAAGGACCAGCATCCTGCAGTTGGTTTTTCCCCTGGGGATTTTGGAATTACTAACCCTCCTTTTGGACGAAGTAAGAATTTTTTTGTTTCACCTATATGTTAAAAAGGATACAAAAATCAGCTTCAAGCATATGCAAGATAAAATTGACCAATTTTGTCATTTAGACATCAAAATAATTCATAAAGAAACAACTATTACTCACTCTATAACTTTTGTAGTTATATTGCCTATACGGTAAATCTAGTATCCAAATTCAACGCAGTGAAAACTATGACAAAACAAGCTACAAAACCTGGACCAAGCATATACTGACTGCTATATAACCAAGGATTCTTATGAATCCATGTAGTAAAGGCTTAAATAATAGTCATATTTTAGTTATGTTCAAAATGCATAAACCATTATACTGCCTGGAATACTGGTATCATAATCACTTCAACAAACAACCCAATTTGGTATCTATACATACATAGAAACTTTTATTGTAAGTACTCTAAACTAGTAACAACCTTAACGACTCTTTGGTATAATCTTACACGTAATATAAGTCCCGAACTTGACCAAACAAGTAAAAGTTCGATAAAACAAAAAATTCAGGTCTCAGGATAACCTGCACAGAACAAAGTGAAGCAGTGTATCAACCATCTGCCATACTGCATTATTTAAATAAATATTTAGGGTAGAAAACATTCAGATACTAGGACAAACAGTAAAGTTTCTTTGAGATCCTCAAGAGAACATTACAGACAAGTAAAAATGCTTCCTGACTTTGTTTCTTCTGACAATGGGAAGATTAAAACAGTCTAGCAAAGCCTGAGCCTGGCCTGTGGCCTGTTATAGGCTTTGTTCTAGGCCTGAGCCTGGCCTGTTCAATAGTCTGGCCTGGCCAGTGGCCTGTTTACAAAGCCTGTAATTTAATTTGATTTTCCAAAATACTTTTAATATATAAAATATAACAATTCAATTCGAATATTCGATTATCTAAAACACTAATTTAACAAATTAACTAAAGATACCATAAATATATATGTTCCTTGCAAAGTAAATAGATTTGTGATTTGTTGGCTAGTAGGGTGTAGATAAGTGTTTGCTCTGCGGGAGTCTAAGGATCAAAACTCTACTTTTACACTCTATTTTGACATTTGACAATTTATATAATGTAATTTTAACAGGCACAGGCCGGCCTGTCAGGCTTCATAGGCTTTATATTGAGCCTGGGCCTGGCCTGATAAGAAAAACAGGCTTTCAAAAGGGTCTGATTATTATTTTATTTTTAAACAGGTCAGGCCAAATACAGGCCAGGGCACAAGCCCCTGACAGGCCGCCTGGCCTATTTCCATCCCTAGCTACAAATGGTTGTTGTATTCTCTATTTCTGTTCATAAAACTTACTAACATATGATGCTCCCGGGATTTCCCACAAATGAATTAACCTGGACATATTATAGATGAGCAACACTAAAAATTGATATCCCAATCCCCAATGATCTAGGTTTCTTTAAGATTAAGTTATATTATCATAATAGATTCAATCTGTTCATAGCATCAGTAACAGTTTTAGTAATAAATACAGCAATGGCATATATGTGTCTGCACAAGCGTATGTATTTCAGAAATCAGATGCCAAATTATAAACTTACAAAAATCAGTAGTTTCTTCTCCATCACAGGACTGCCTTTTGTAAGAAAACCTGACAACAGTTGACGTTTTCTTTTGACCTGATGGACTAAGAGTACTCGTTCGATAGATCTTATCATTGAAACTCAAAGAAGAAACTAATCTACTTAAACGACACTGCATCTTGTTCACAAGGGATTGTTCTTCTGTATCATGTCCTTCTTTCAAATCCTTAAAGCTACCATATGTTTTTTCAAGTTGTTTCTTCTTTCTAGAAACTTTTTCAATGCCATCTTCCTCTTCATCCTTGCTTGAGAGCTTCTCCAATTTACCTTCTCTTTTCAGATATTGTTCAACGGCCAATGCCACTGGAGTACTACCACAATCATCCAACTTACACAATGCATCAACAACACGTGAAGCATTTTCATAATGCAACATTTGAGTCTCCTGTTCTTCTGATGGCGTACTATCTAAAGTAATAAAAGAAAGCCATTGTCAGTACTCTTTTGAAATGTCATGTGATGCTTTCATTTATTCAGCATAAAATTTCTACCTCCATCTACACTGATAAAATCATCATCAGTATCAGACTCGACTATGCTGACAGAATCAAACCATGCGTCTTGACATATACCTGAAACATATCATGTTAGTTTTATATCAAGAAAAAAAGGCAAAGTCATAGGCATACACCATTGATATCGAGAGAGAAAAGTATATTGGATCTTTTAAATTCATGTATAACAAGGCAGCGGGATTGAGGGAAAATATTTGTAAATTTTAGAAGAGGAAAAGAATCTGCAGATGCTCAAAGTCAGGAATTTCTCCCAATTGGGTTAATTGGGCCAGAATCAAATTCAATCAGCACATAAGTTTCTTGTATAAAAAACTATAAGAGAAAAAATGAGTAACCAGGGGAAAGATGTAGTTAGAAAGTAAAGGTGAAAGTGTGAAGCAACTAGAAGAAGCAAATGGTTGCGCAAAATGCAGAGAGGTGAGAGTTGGAATTACACTTATGAACAGAGAGAAGAAATAACAAGGAAACACGATCAAATCCCAAGCAAATTAATTGATAAATATACAAAGATATGATAGTTGAAATACCAGTACCATGAACATCCACTTGAGTGTGGCGCCACTGCAACTGAGTTAGATGGAATTTCATATTCGAAATGTCTGTTTTTCGCCTTGATTTCCCAGCAGACTCAACCTGAACAAACTTGCTCATGGAAAATTCAGGTAGTGGACATGGAGGCTTTCCATGGTGCTTCCTCGAACGGCGAGAATACTTGTGAGACCGGGGTCTGCTGTTTGGCCTTGATGTGCATGCGCCCATTTTGATATTTCTTAAAAAGCCACAAAAAAGGATGAATGCTTAACCAAAGTTGTGAACTTAAACACAATTAGTATTTTGTATGACTGTGCATGAATAAAGATAAATAGATAGTGAACAAGTTCGTTATTAACTAATTTGCATTGTAAACAAATAGAGAAGAATATCGATGAAGCTCAAGTCCAAATATTGGCATCACATTGATAAATACAAACCATGTTCATAGTTTTAAATAGATGAAACTCAAATTGATGAGATAAGCATCCTCCTCCTCCTCTCTTCCTTCTCAATTCCACCTTCCTCCTATCAATAAATATCATTGCCACCATGTATCGACATGGCAACATGCCACGAATTCACAAGAGGGACAAGATAGAATTAAAGTCCAGATAATTATATTGAAAAGAGTACTTCAGAAAGTTGTTGAATAGGAATATAAGGAAGACAAACTCAAAAAGCACCAAAGCATTGTCCCAGGAAATAAGGCAGAATACACTATCAGAAAAGAACCAGGAGTTATAAAATGAACTAAACGGTATAGCTACGGTAGACATGCATTGAATTTTCAGAGGAAGCTATGGTACAATTCAAGCTTATGAGGAAAGCGATCAAGATTCAATGTAACCTTGGACAAAGAAAGAGAAATCGGTGCCATGAAAGATTGCATTTTGAAAGTTACATCTTCCAACCCTTCCATTGAACGAAAGCGATTTTTTTTTTGTTTCTTCAGAACAGGATTTTATAAAATGGGGGGAAAAAAAGACGAATTTATGATCTAGCAAGGCGTTGTTTGGGAACATACCTTGAAAGCGTAACTTGGGCCGGAGGAGAAGGCGTCTAATGATCCGGGCAACAAATTAGCAAGGCATCGGGCGGTGCAGAAAACTACAACCAACGATTCCCTACCCAATCAAATTTGAGGACATGAGTAAGAAGAGCAGGCATCCCATCGATGTCCTGCCCTCTTTCTCTTATTCGTCTCCCGGCGAAGTGGCGGGATGAGAATCGAGGATAATAAGAAGATCGATCAAGCACCGGGGCAATGCGAGCTTTTTATAGGTTTCTGGAACATCGCGCAACCTTGAACGCCTCCCTGGATCGAGCAATAGTCGGAAGCTCGACGGCGGCGGTTCGTCCCACGTGCCAGGCGGTCTCCCGCTCCGCCTCTAATTCGGGGCGAGTCTCCTTCTATTTTAGCTCATACAACATGAATTTGTTTCTTACAAATTCCTATTTTTAGCACTTCGTTCAGTCAATTGAGCTACAAACTGTTTGATTATTGAAAGAAAAGGTTAATCAGTTTGAATTGATTGATAACTTAGCTTACTTTATCATTTAAATAAATCTATCAATAGATTTTAATTGATCGATTATAAAGTTTTAGAAGTTATACCAGTCTAGTGGAGAACTCCCCAATTCAAGTAATGTTTATTCAAATACATATTGGTTTACCAATCTAAAAGATTACTAGAATCCATATGCATTCTATTGAAATATAGATTTGTCATCAAGGGATTTGACTTTCATAACCTGTAATCATTCAACCTACTCCTTTTAAAAATTTATTAAAAAAAAATAGTTGAACTTCATTTGCAACAAAATCTCTAAATTGTTAAGATGGCAACAAAATAAACAACTAATCCACTTTCTTATCAGCTTTAGTAACTTCATCTTCTGCTGAACTGCTACTGCTCTTCTCAGTTGATGATTGAGATTCATCGTACTCCAGCAACTGTAAACAGTGAACATTAAGAAAAACTAGGTCATCACTGCCCAACAATCAAACAGATTATCAAACTAAAGCTAGTAAGCCATCAGATGATTGTTCATCTCATTAGTACTCTAAAATTGGCGACATAAAAGGTCACGTTACAAAAGAAAAGAGATCTAGAACCAACCGATTTTACAAAAACATATTTTCTGCTCAAGTTGTCGTCTTCGAATTAGATATTTACCAGGAATAACAATATCTCCAAGGCCAAGCATGGAAAATGGTCCAGAAGTTGGAAATACAAGCTGTTGGTAGCACATAGAAAGTATGTGTATGAATGATAGAAAATCAACAATCAACTACCACAATTAACTGACCTTGATGGGAGCATCAAAAGATTTTGCAACACTAACCATCACTGGTGTCAAGAACACCCAAAAGGTATCATAAAAGAACAGTCCAATCTTAACATAAGAGATGAAAGCCAATCACAAATTAGCTGATGGAAAATATGAATCTAAAGATTGGGGGTTTGTATTATCCGCATGGCATAGAAAATAGCCATTTCCTCCATTTTACTAGCTGCAGATCAGTCAACTATTAGAAAACATATAAGAACAACATAATGACAATATTAAATAAGATGAAGCAAAAGAATAAAGAAATGTCGAACACCATAGTTAGTGTCATTTCTGTGCTGTGCTTTGGCTGTAAGCATAGTACCTCAGCATTTTGAGGAACTTTTCCATCAAGTTATTAAAAGACAACAGGCTTGAGGATCCTCTTATATCATGGAGTGTACCAAGAGAAGTAACCTTACACTAATAAAATATAGTATCTTCTTTGCTATGAACTTTTTCCTAAACAAGATGTATGGGTTTGGTACCCAGAAATACAAGAGATATATGATATCAAAAATCTACAAAATCCAAGCAATGAAAGATATGAAACTCACATTGTTGTGAACAAAATGCATGGCAATTTTTGACTCTACTGAACTTCTGTAAATGAAAATCATGTAAAATACTATTAGATCTAATTTTAAGGGAATTGCCTCAAAGCATCCACACATATCTTGAGCATTTTTCTGCTTTACATTGTTATCTCCCAATATTTGAGCATCGGCTACAAGTGAGAAAGGATGTGAAGGCAGTGCTGAATACGTTAGCTATTATTAGGAATATGTAGTTATTCTGAGACAGTTAAATACAACAGGAATTAAGTTAGTTCACTATTTACCCTCTCAAAATAGCACAGGATAAAGTCAATTCTAAGGTTACGCTTCAGTGGGAGTAAAAGGACATGTATTTTAACACAAATACTGGAGAAAGAATGAATTTTCTCATCTCTTACCGAAAGAATGGCACCAGTTTTAAATGATCCCAACGATAACATCTCAATCCCCTGAGAAAAAGGAGAAGGTAGAACATATTCAGGGGAAGCGGTGAAAGAAAACATGAAAAATTAGAATGTTGAAAATATGATTGTGACATACATATACTCCATTTATCCAGTAAAAAAATCTCTAAATGTTTGCAACAGAAGAAATGGCTGAGTAACATGCTAAATTGTTACTAACAAATCTATTAAGATGTTCTGTCAACATGTTTGTGGTAAACTCTGTTTGAATATATATTGTAGCTTTTTCCGATACTAAAAACTGATAAGCATTATATCAGAGACAGAATATTCAAAGAACAAACAAAATGAGGTAAGTAATTCTGTTACCTAATTCCAAAATAAAAAGTATAAACTCCAATACAATATTAATGTTTCTCAGAATGGACACGTCAATAGTTCTTCCATCTAGGATAAGAAGTGGAGGGAAGTTATATATAAAAAGAACATAATTATGTGCATGGTCCAAGCGTAATAAAATTTATGTAATTGATGTATACAATATCTTGTTTTGATAATGGTGAAAAGTGTGAAAATTAATAAAAGCAATAACCAGAAAATCATATTGTAGTTGTATCTAAGTTTATATATGGAGAGACAAGAGTCTTTTCACAATCAAACCACAAGTATTATGTAAAATATAATAACTACAAAATAGAATATCAAAAGGAAACAACAATAGTGCAAGTATTATGTAAAATAAAGCAGATGCAAAGAATACATAAAAAATGACAAGAAAGTCAATAACACATCAATACAATACAGAGCACATGTAACATGTAAAAATACGATTCTAAAAAAATTTTAAAAAATAATTACAATAAATAAATTATATATATATATATATATATATTTATATATATATATATATATATATATATATCCCATAAATAAGAGTTTAAAAATGAAAACAACTTTATTAAAAATTTCGGAATAGTGTACGATTAAAGACATACTTTTCCGGATGAATTGTGCCATGACAGCTAATGAATAAAAGCTCACAAATTTTAATAACTTAAAGAGTATGTACATGCACTAAATGAAATTAACCGACAGAATTCCAAAAGTATGATTGTTGTTGGATAAGGGCAAGATATAGAAAAGTGAACAATCAGCCATACTTATCAACGTAGACTTTTAGTACTGAACTTTTCATTTAAAAGTTAAAACAATTTGTAAAGCCTCAAGCTATATATCAAGCTAATCAACATAACACATACACTAATGTGGCATGATATCGAACTAGACCCGACCATGGTTCGGAATCGACGGTTCGACGGTTCGTGGGAGGTCGACCCTTAACCTTAACCGCCCAAGCCAGTTACGGTTCACGGTTCGGAACCGTCGGTTCACAGTTCGCCACGGTTCAAGATTATTATATTAAAAAATTTTAAAATTTAAAATTAAATTTAAAATATAAATTTTATTTAAAAAAAATTGCACTTATATAAGTTGCCTACGTATCCCCTTAGGGTGTAAGGGAATCAAAGCCCATGTAATTCTTTTACATTTTTACCCTTTTACATTCTTAATCACTCACTTCTATTTCCTCCCGTTCCCGTCGAGACTTGAGATTTGAGAATGAGAGATTGAGAGAAGAGAAGATGTGTGTGAAAATGATGAAATGAACTCCCTATTTATAGAGTTTGGATCATCACTAAATCATAGCTATTGATAAAAAAACGGTCAAATGATCTCAACCAACAACAACAACAACAACAAAGCCTTATCCCACTAGGTGGGGTCGGCTATATGGATCCTTTTACGCCATTGAGTTCTATCCCCTACTATATCATCATCTAGATTTAAATAAAATTTATCTTGTTTTATTGTTGCCAACCAAGTCTTTTTTGGTCTTCCTCTCCCTCTTTTAATGTGCGTATTTATCATAGTTTCACATCGTCTAACAGGGGCATTTATTGGTCTTCTAAGTACATGTCCGTACCATCTCAAACGTGTCTCCCGAAGTTTTTCTTCAATAGATGCAACTCCGACTCTCTCTCTAATACTCTCATTCCTTATTCTATCCATCCTCGTATGTCCACACATCCACCTTAACATCCTCATCTCTGCAACTTTCATCTTTTGCTCATGTGCTCGAGTCATAGCCCAACATTCAGCACCATATAACATAGCAGGTCTAACTGCCGTTTTGTAGAACTTCCCTTTAAGTTTTAGAGGTACTTTACGATCACATAAGACACCCGATGCTAATCTCCATTTCAACCATCCTGCTTGTATTCTATGTAAGACATCTCTCTCAATTCCTCCATCACTTTGCAAGAACGGTCAAATGATCTCAACCGTTGAAAAAAAATAAAAATAAAAAATAAAAAAACCCTTCCAACGGTACTGAACCGCCGGTTAACCATCGGTTCAGTGCCGTTAGAAACCGCCGGTTCGGCGGTTTTCGGCTGCCCCGAACCGAAACCGGCCCGGCATCCTGCCGGGCCGGTTCCGGTTCGGCCCGGCGAACTGGGTCAACGGGCCACCCGGCCCGTTGACCCGGGCCGGTTTCGGGCCGGGTCTAGGCTGGACCCGACTTGTGGGCAGGTCTATATCGGACCAAAGATAATAGAGAGAAAGAAAGAGTACAATGGAAATATGGAGCACGCCAAATGATGAGGTTATCATTCCAATGTTTCGGGAGAAATTTTTTTATTGCTGGTATCAATGTTGCCCTGCATACCAGTTTTAGCAACGATTGAGGTGATCTTAGCTATAATAATAGTAAATATCATCAAGATCTCATCTCAAAGAAAATGGCAGTTACATACGAGAGAGCCACGAATCCGAAGAACAAAGAAGTAACATGTCAGTACTGCATTAACTAGATCTTTGGAGAAGAACTTGAAAAGAAGAAACAGTGATAGCAGCATTGCACTTCCAACAAAAGGAAATCGCATGGCATAGTCATTTGACATTGTCTCCTGCAGATATTTCATGTTATAATATTATATAGTTGCTAATTTAATCCAACAAACACTACAAGCAAGTTTTATATAGCCACTAAAAGAAGACAGAGTACTCACTGAAGGTGGTGTTGGCTTAACTGACCGATAGCAACCAACATAAACACTTAGGCATGCTGTCAAAATTACATTGATTGGGATTTACCTTCACAAAAAGTGGCGTTAAAGTCAAACCTGTAATGAAAATTTTAAAATATAAATATAAAGCATTCTAAAAGATTGATAGACCATAACTAAACAAAGTTTCCGAATAAGAATTCAGAGGAGAGTAAAACTTTCAATATGCAAGTTACAGATAAAAGAGCAAAACCAAAGGTAACTGATCCTGTCGCCGAGCGTAGTGGAGCCGTAACCAGATGACGGTGTAGCGATAGGTGACGTGGATGCCGACGGGATGTCCTCGCGCAGAATGACAGCGCCGTAGGGGGTGTCCTCCGACGAAACGGAAGCGGATGTCGCCTGGTGCACGGCTGGAGGTGGACCTGCTGAGGAAGATGACCGTTAGCAACCTAGCCGGGAGACGTCCCGGCAAGGCACTCCGACGGTCAAGTCAGTACTCCGATGAACAGGAAAAATGATGGAGCAATGTAGGTGAGGAGCTTCGTGCGCGCGTACCTGATAATGAGGAAGGGAGTGGCTTATATAGTCGGGGAAAAGGACCAAGTATGGCCTGTGTCAGGATTCTCTGACAGGGTCAGAAGATATGGTATGATTATGTCGATTTGAGTATGACCTGTGTCAGGATTCTCTGACAGGGTCAGAAGATATGGTATGGTTATGTCGATTTGTAACCAACCTTCTTTGTCGTATACTATTTGTCTTATGTGAGGACAAAGACAGGTTTCTGTAAGTCTCTGACAGGCGGCGCCTGTTAGAGAGTGTCAGTTCGTACGAGTGGTGACAGCCTGTTACCTGCAGCTGGTGCAGGTGTATTTTGTCTTTATCCCAGGGTGATTCCGAGAGAGTGCCCGAGTGGACATCGGGACGGCATGCCCGGATGGATATCAAGCATGGGCATAAATGACTGCCGGGCGGATGCACTCGGATGAACGAGGCGTGTAAGCCTTAATGTGGCCGGGCGGAAATACCCGGATAGACGAGGCGTGTAAGCCTTAATGTGGTCGGCCGGGTTTGACCGGCCGGATGAACCGCTATATTTATTCTAACCGGCCGTCTTGAGTCCGACCGGCCGGCGAAGACCCTGGGCCCGGCCAGGATGTTTGTCGAGTTGGCTGCCCGTACAATGACGTGGACCTTGAAGCTGACCAGGTCGTTTGCCACGTTGACTGCCCGTAGGGTGTCAAATATAGGGCGGGATCAACAACATACCTAAAATAGAATAGTTCACCACTCGTTCATGTGTTCTCATTGTATCAATTCAAGCTCAGTGGCAAGTCAGAATTACATGTATAGTGTGATCGAATACAAGCTTGGAAGGAAGAGAATTCCTTGTACAAGTTCAAATTTCAAGATTTCAGCAATAAATATAGCAGTGGATTAGGGTGTCTTCCTCCCAATTTCAAGGCCTTCAAGGGGGAAAGCAAAATACAATCATAAAAAATGAACGGTTGGTTCATTTTTGTAGCATAACCAACACGACATCAATGAAATTTAAGAATTTTAAATTTTCCACGTTGATAAAGAAAATAACTTGAGCAACAGGACAAGAGTGCAAAAAACCCCCCATTCCCTAAACAGATATGGAGGTCAACTATACTCATTGAACTCTTCAAGTGCAGCTCGGTCAAATTATTAAATCACCTCGTTCAAGAAAGAAAGAAGCAGAATGAAGCAGCAAAACCCCTTAGAAAGCAGACAAATATAGAATTCGTCAGGTACTACCAAAACGCCAAAGGAGCGAAGGGCACACCCCCGAGTTCCTCCCAAACTATGAAGGGTAGATCCTCTGTCCCATTTTATCCTCTGTCCCGTTTATCCTACTCGTCGATGACGGCCGACGAGTCGTCCGATCGTCGATCAGACACCATCGGCGGCCTCCGCCCAACAAAACTATACCCTGGGAGGTATGGTGAACCTGTCGGGATCATTGCAATTGCAATCTTGCCAGATTCACCGTCGAATTTAGCGAGATTGCAATTGCGACGATTCCAACCGGTTTATCATTCTTTCATGATATCATTTGATTCGGGACGACGATCGAAAACTATTGATGATGTCCGATCGACGATCAGACAACTCGTCAATCATCGTCGACGATCGGACGACTCGTCGTCGACGAGTGTAAGACAGACGGGATAAGGATCCTCTGGACAGAGGATTCCGTTTGCAAAATATGAAGCCATCGCCCAAGGCACATTCCCCAAGATTCTCGAAAAATTAAAAACAATGATGCCACAATGGTGCCGCCGGACCCAGCGTAATTACCTCCGATCTCTGCTAACAAACGAGTAATAACTACGATGTCGTAGATTCCAATGTAAAGGTCTACTATAGCACTAAAACACAAGCAAAAAAGAACAAATTTGGACATCTAGACGGGATGAGGGAAACCATCGATGACCACGAAGCGAAGAGACACTAACTTTGCTTCCTAGGACGGAGGGGGTGAAGGCCCCAAATCGGGGACCAGGAGGAATTCGCCCTGCGAATAAAACCCTAGATCGGGTACTTCCAATTCCCCTCCGCGACGTGGAAGGTGTCGTCGACCTGCGACGTCACTTTCCCCCAAACAATTCAACTAAAACACCCACCGCACTAAGCCCGAGCCGCTCGACCCGGCAAGATCTGAATCGCTTCGGCATGGTCTCAGGTCGTGTCAAATTTTTCCATGCCAACTGCTACAGTAGGAGATCGACGTTCCAATTTTTGCCGTTCAAGAAACTCTAATCACGTAGATTAACCGGCCGATACCTTTACCATAAGCGAAAAGTGTTATTAACTTATCCGAATCGAAGCCATCCACGTTTTAGAGATCAAATAGGATACTAATTGTTTTTGAGGAAACAAAACGTTGGACGTTGAATTCCAGAAGAAGGTTTGATTCGTTCCACGATTAAGGCAACCGCAACTTCCCACTCCGCCACGCCATTGATTTCCTTCCTTCCTTCCTTTCTTCCAAATCCAACCCAACCACTCCACTCCTCCGATTTCCGCTTTCGCACGCCACGAATTTTTATCATGCTTCAATTCTTATCTTCGTCCTCTTCATTCGTAACACGCATACGAATCAAAGGCATCATGTTATTAGAGTAAACAATGAATGGGAGATTAACAAATAAAGAACAATTACAGATCCTCATTCTAACGATTCTTGAATTTGTTGTAAACAGCCAGAGATGGCAAATTAGATGAAACTGAACCAATTTAGGGCCGGCGACGGTGATTCGACGCCGCCGTCTTTTGACGTCGAGAGGGAAGGCATCATCGTCAAAGCCAGTGGGCTCAACGACTCCTCCTCTTTCTGCAGATTAACCACGCCGCCTTCGGATGGAGTCAACGGCCGTGGTTTTTTTGTTGTCAACGCCAGCGGGCTGAGCACCTCCTCCTCCTCTTTCCCCTTCTTCTTCTTCTGCCTGTTCCGCCCTCCACCCACAGCCCTCGACATCGCCAGAGACAACAGATTCAGATCCAGCGTCAGGTTCCTACCGGAGCTGGCCGCGTCGGAGGAGGATGTTGCCTTCGCGGCCCCGCTCGCCGTGGCGTTGCCATTTATCACGCCCTCGTAGTGGCACCTCATGTGGCCGCCCAGCGCCTGCCCTGTAGGGAACGATTTGTGGCACACCGCGCACGAGTGCACCCTCCCTCCTCCCACTCCTCCTACGGCACCGATGGCCGATGTGGAAGCCGCCTCCGCTGTCGGGGCCACGGGCTTGCGGTGGCGGGTCTTGTGGCCGCCGAGCGCCTGGTAAGATGGGAACGCCTTTCCGCACACGGAGCACTCGTAGGATTGAGGAGTCCTCGCCGGCTGGGTCACCGCGAGATCTCGTCGACCGGTGTCGCCCAGCTGCAACTGGGGCACCGAGAGGAGAGTAGATCCCCGAACGCCGCGGGAGAGCATCAAGAGACAAAGGGCGAGGTGCTCCTCATCGGAGCGTGCGCCGCGTTCGGTGATCGAATCGTCCGAGGCGGAGGGGGAGTTGGAGGCGCGGGGGCGCTTGGACCGCTTCCCCTTGGTCCACGACTCCAACTGATAGGCTTGCGGCGGCGGAGATGACGGTTGCTGCGTGGGCGGCGGCGTCTCGCCGCCATCATCGGAAGGAACCACCGCATCCACGGCCATGATCGGAGTCGCCGCTCGATCTCTCGATGAGATTGACGCCTGATGGAGGAATCTGAGGAGTGTGGGAGAATTGTTGGAGGCTTGAAGCAAGCAAAGAGAAGAAAAGAGAACGAAGAAGAAGGTGAAACCTGGAGAGACGTTTATATAGACACAGGAAAGAGGGATGCGGGTGTGTGAGACTGGAGTGGCGTCAAAGTTTGGAAGCTGAGACGGCGAAGAAGAGCAAGTGTTACCAGAAATGCAAATGCCACGCGTTCTTGGCATCTTTCTTACCTCATGTGTCATGTCGTGGGCCATGTGTTCAATAGAAATAGCAGCCAAGGTACGTCGAAGCATGCGTCGCCAAGAGGTGGGGTAGGATGAGATCACTACTTTATTTTATTTTTAAATAAATAAATAAGGAAAAATGAATAAATAAAACACATCCATTCATTTGTTAACTTTTTATAACTTTTTTTAAATATTTTCCAAAAACAATATTAAGAAAAATATAGTAAAATTAAAATTTTGGAAATATTAACAAAAATACAGTGGAATATTTCTATAACTGTCGATTTTCATGTAGCCGATCACATGCGGTGAGGGGGATGAAGTGAAGTCAAGACGTATTGGAAAATTAAATAATAAAAATGTTTTATTTTTATTGTATTTTATTTATGGATATTGAGGCTAAATATAGAAGAAAAAAAGATAATAAATTCATTATCACATTCCTACATTTGAGAGTGTAATCAGCAATACTATATTTAAAATTCAAGAAATCAAGTAAATTAAAGAAGCATAACAAGAGAATGAAGTTCAAAAAAACAATTGCTTGAGTTTTGATACTGATAGCCCTGGATGTAATTTGTGATAACAAGGCCATGATAATTGTCATTAGGTCGGCTTTGTCTCATGTAGTATGAATGGGTCGGGTACCAAAATCCATTGTAACAAAAATGAAATTAGGAAGCAAGTAATACATTTGACTTCACAAGGGAAAAAAAAATGATAACGAAATTTTTCAACTTCGGACGACCGACCCGCCCCACGGAACTTCACAAAGGAACAAAGCTCATTGAGCAAGTTGACTAATTGATACTGATATGCAAGTTCTGCGATCTAATTAACCTCATAAGCTGTTTAAAATTGACATCTGCCACTTGAAAATAACTTAGGCATTCAGGAGATCGTAATCATCTAATTTATCATTGTATTCCATCACTTTCTTCCTAATCTTAGACGAGTCCACCCAAGTCACAAAATCCTCCATGTTCTTTGTCACCAAATAGGCTGGGTCTGTTACCACATCTGGTCCCACTCGGACATGGCCTTGCTCAATATACGTCACAGCCTCCCTTAGATGCTCAGCAAACTTGAGGTATACCAAAACAGAAGCCAGCCTTCTCCTGTAAAAAATGGAACAGAGTAAGGTTGACTTATTCAAAGATCATATCAACTCCCTCTACTATGCGGTCAAAGGTGGTGTGAATGAATGTGCTTGGTAAGAGAAGATTTCAAAGGCTGTAGATTAAGCTGTAGTTTAATCTAATGAGACACCAAGAAGAGCAGCAGATAATCAACACAGTCACCATCAATTCCCAAAGCTCATTTCCTTTAAAAAGCTTCAGAATGATCGTATGAGTTGGGAACACCCAAGTCCAATTAGAATGACTGTGGTAAATTAATAGTCAATCAAGTTCAAATTATTTTGTGATCTGACATAGTGCGACCATAATTCGAATTACCAAGCTGATTAACCCCCCATATAAAAATTATTCTTTGGTGGCATGGCTTGTTTACTTGGATGAATCAATTGGAGAGAGATGAATGGAAGCGAAGGAACAAGAGATGCGCCTGTGATCGTCTGTGTTTCTTTTACCTTTTCCTTCATTCCCTTCTTCCTAACAACACATTCAATAAACTCAAAAGTTCACCTAATTCACCTAGGGTTGGAAATAGCAACTTACTTGATCAAAGACAGGAAAAATATTCATCTATTTAAATTGATTCAGAAAACACACTCCTGGAAGTAAATAAAATGTAGTGGAGAACTAACATGGCGAAGCTGTCATTTGATTTGACAATCAATGAAAATCATGAAACGTCATTGGTTGTCCTATCTCTCTTAAATGAATTCTTGTCCTAAATATCTTATTCATCTGGCTTCAAGGTAGCAACATTAGCAGCATTTTGATAGCATTTCTGACAGTGAATTGAGTCCTGTCAACCTTCGACCTTTAGGTAGGATCCTTAATCTTCCCTTTGGGTGCTCCACCATCAAATAGAGGTGACAATGTCATAATTTCAGGGAGTAATTTGTTGTGACGCTTTGTTTTTCTTGATGTTATAATCATAAATGCCACATTTTGGCGTTGAGTAAGCAATACAAAGGTGATGGTTAAGTATAAAAATGTTTCTATATGCTGGTAATCTGGTTGGGATCAAAATAGTGAGTTTCATGGCTGATTGAAACACTTGGTGACTGTGAAGAAAGAGGACAGTAGGTTCTAAGAGGTGTTTCCTTTATTTTAATGATTCTAGATGTGATAAACAAGACTCTCTATCTCAATTACCTGTGTTATGATTGACTACTATGGGTTCCTTGCTTCTAAAAGTGGATGATATATAACTTAATTCCTCATGTAAGATCTAGCTAGTAGAATAAAGTGTATATTTTTAGCAAGACAAGTTTTTTCCGGTGTGAGATGAACACTTTGTTTTATACATCAGTAAGTGCAAGGACTTTGGTTACTTAATTTTAATAATCAGTTTGTGTGAGAAGTGTAAACTATTTATGGACTTCTGATTCTGAGAAGTCCCTTAACAACATTCAAATTATAATTTTATAAATACAACTAATGTTAAACAAGTTCTTAATGACGATCACATATGTGCATCATGTCTGCATGTGCCTATATAGTTATTATACTACATACAAGCTCGATAAGCTCTTCAAATCCTTGACTTAAATGTTGAAATATAAACTTAATAACTTCTGGCCAAGAAAGGATAGATTTATTCCTTACAACAATAGCTACCTTAGAATTTAACCGTTAACTCTGTATATACTAATATCTATACTGCTCGGAACTCGAAACTCTTTTTCCCTTGAAGATATATATTCTATCGCAATGAAAATGGAAGACTAACAAGGTTAACTCTAGGTGAATGCATATCTAGAGAATTTGACTATGATTTTTGGTAAGGTGTCTGTGCAATGTAAGCAACCGCAAGTACAATTAAAAACTTGAGGGAAAAATGCTCAATCAGCAGTATAAATGGCTTCTACCAATTAACTTCCTTAGACAAGTATAAACCATGTAATTGTTAGACCTCACAGCCAAGCATACAACAATAAAGAATTGGAAAAAAAACTAAATAAAAAATGTAATTAAAATTGATTCTTTTAATTTTAAAAGCAGCTCACTTGTAAAGCTTCTTGAAATTTTTTTCGTAGCGTAAGAAGTGATCGCCACCCACATAATATAAAATTTTAGCAATGCTTTTTCTTGTTGAAATTACACCTGTGTATGGCCCTCTACATTGTGTAGGTGAGTTGAAATCCTACATTTTTGGTTTCTATAGTATCTCATGAAAAATTTCATCATCATATATATACTTAAGCTTGGCTTAAATAAAAATTCCTATTTCACCCCAGAAAGATGACTTGAGTAAACAAGCCAAAAAAATGACATCTAAGCATGGACAACTAACCCCAAGAATCCAGATCAACAAAGAACACCAGAGCATGCTGTATAAAATAGTCAAATTGTAGCAGTTGATATTTGAATTCCTTGATGAAGTACCACAATAAAATACAAAAAATGAGATTAAAACACAAGGTGAATTCAATTATGTACTAAAAGGAGATTTTGAACTTGTCAAACGTGATCAACCAATAAAAATGTTTGCAATTAAACATGAGAAGGTAACAGATTGATTTAACCAATGGGAGTGATTTCTTTTACTTATTAACCTTAACAAATTTAGATGGTGTCAATTGTGAAGAGCAGAAAAACAAATAAAGAACCCATCTAATTTCAAATGTAAATTGTTAGATGCTTCTTTTATTTGTCTCAACAAAGAAAAGCAAGTAATAGGCTTCCTGCTAGACTATAGCATAGTAGATCAGCTTACCTACAGAATGAGCTTACTGACAGTTTATGGCACTTTTCAAGGCTCTTTTTTGTTGAAATTGCACCCATATTGTAACTGAAAGAAAGAAATAAAATAATAACAAAAACAGACAGATATGAACCGACATATTTATGAAACAACAATTCCATGGAACAGAGGTTTAAGTAACATAATACTAAAGAGCACAATAACTAGCAAAATTAATCCCTGATCTGAACAATGACAAATGGCGACAATGGTTCTTACAATGACATATTGAATTATTGATGATTGTGCATTAAATCAGAATAGATATTTGTATCCATTGATGACTTAGATTGAATCCTTTGCAAGCCAATAAAAAACAAAAGACACAATGCAATAAAACTAAGTTGTTATTTGCAAGCAGTCAGAGGTAAACATTCCATACCGGTGATATTCCACAACCCTATCTTATCAGCTCAAAAACCTGCAGGTGATAGGTTTGCATGGGACAATTGAAACAGTTGCAATTCAAATCAATTCTGGAATAGCTAAGTGGAGAAAACTCCACAATAGAAAATGCAACAAACTGCAATGGACCTAAATTCCTAGTTATTTATCTATCAAAATGGGCTTACAGTTTTTCCAGCAGTGCATCTGTCATCTGAATTCTGAAAGGGTCGCTGGGATCCATTTGTTTCAAGATATGCACCAGCTTCTGCACCGTCAGACATATACTTGAGTACCTAGAATTGAAATTAAAGAATTCCTATGAAACTCCGTAGTGAGAAAAGTAACTACAATTGCCAAAGATTAAAAGGGAATATCACTTCTTGTAATCATCTCTCTCTGTGAGGTGGTATCGGCGCGTTATTAGGGCTTCTCGGTGGCCGCCTTCGCGTTTGTACTCAAGGAAATTGACTTTCTTGAGGAGCTTCTTCTCATGGAACTTCAACTTCCTCATCTTCGGTAACTTCTGCGATGCCCAGCAACTCGAGACAACTCACGGCAGAAAAGCTTCGCCTGCCCGCTCGAGACAACTCACGGCAGAAAAGCTTCGCCTGCCCGCCCCTGCTTGCCCCTGCCGCCGTCGCACCTAGGGTTTGGGTTTTAGTTTATTTGGGTTTGATTTAAAATATATATCAAAATATTTTAATAGATATTATTTTTGAGATATTTTCGCTAAAAGTTTATTAATGTTAACAAATATTATAAATCAGCACACGTGTTATATAAGGTATGAATATGTTTAAATTTGTCTAAGAATTAAAATTTAATAAAATTAATATATTCATCTTTCTATATGCTAATTACAATATCTGAGTTAATAATTTTTGTTATTTATCTCCTCCTTGACTCTGAAATAAATTGACGAAGACGTTTTGAGCGAACGAATACTCTTTTATCATGATGAATACATTTAAATTTTATAAAATAAATATTTAACATTAAGTCATTAATTAACATTATCTTATTATCTCATTTAAGTAACATTTGTGGGCAAAACTTTAGGTTAGTGAAAATTACCCTAAGGCATAGGGTAAATGATGGGTAAATGACATTTTGGCATAATGGTATGTATATAAATCTTCTTTCATATTCGTGGGACCAGCGCTAGGAGACCATTAAGGAACCGAATGTATAATTTTTGTTTAGAGCCGTGAAAATTAAATAAAAAATAAAAAATCAACATTACCTATTTAAATTTGGATTAGTGGTTTTTAATTTGAAATTTTATATTCCTGATTTTTAAAATTTATTTTTGACTTTTTCAATTTTAAATTTATTTTGTTTGAATGATTTTGGTTTGAATTTTTAAAACTATTCTTAAAATTTTTAAGATGAGAATTTATTTATTTAAAATTTAAAAAAAATTAAAATTAAAAATTAAAATATCTTTTTTATTTTGATAAATTATTTTATAAAGTTTTAATTTTGAATTAATATTTGAATTTTTCTTTTTAAGATTTGCTAGATTTATTTTTTAAAATTTTTAAATTTTAAAAATATGAATTAAAATTACTAATAAGTTTTCAAATTATTTTTAATATAAAAAAATAACGTAAATTAATTTTAACTTCAGGAAATCAATTGAAAATTAATTATTGAAGAGTCTAAAATTTTAATTAAATAATAATTATTAAAAATTATTTGAACATTTTGTTATATAATTAATTGATTATATTTGTATTATGTTGTATATTTATATCATGATTAATTTCTTTAAGATTTATTAATTTTATTTTTCATGAAAAATATATTTGTAAATAGCTAGTTCTATTCCTTGTTATACTCGACAGATCAGTTAAAAAAAATTAACTAATAGAACAGATCGAATATAAAATTTTAATTCGGTTATTTTAAATTTAAATTTTTTATAAAAAAATACTATTTAATTTGGATAATTCAATCTTAATTTTTTAAATTCGAATTTGATTGAAATGAAATTATCACTCAAATATTATGTTGTTATCAATTGATTACTTAAAAATAACAATAAACTATTACACTTAAAAAATTAACTATAATGGATCATGGGACTTGATTATTCATTATCAATCGAGTGGTGAAAATATTTATCGATCACTAAAAATCAATTATTTTGATTTTGAATTAACCGATCTTTTATCGGTTATATTTGGTCGATTTTATTAAAAAGTTCAATCAATTTTGTAATTTAAAAATATTTAATAATTTAATTTCGATTAACATGATTCAGCTTATCTGATTATTAATAGTTTTTTCATACATATATACAAAAGTTAAAATTAATATTAACAAATAAATTATTAAAAATAAAATAAAATAGTATTTTGAGATATTTTCACTAAAATTTTAGTAATGTTAACAAATAAAATAAATCATATTAAAAATTATAGGACATATTGTTATGTAATTAATTATATTTGTAGGTAGGTTAGGGTCATCATTCTCTCTTCTAATTTTTTAATTTTATTTTCATGAAAAATATATTTATAAATAGTTAGTTCTCTTCCTTTTTATGCGTGAGCACAAAGTCAGTTTAAAAAATAAATAACTAATCCACTAAAATAAAATTATTAACCTAAAATTATGATATCAATTAATCCATTCTCTCGGTGGCCGCCTTCGCGTTTGTACTCAAGGAAGTTAATTTTCTTGAGGAGCTTCTTCTCATGGAACTTCAACTTCCTCATCTTCGGTAACTTCTGCAATGCCGAGCAACTCGAGAAAACTCATGCAAGAAAAGCTTCACCCGCCCGCGGTCGCACCTAGGGTTTCAGTTTATTTGGGTCTTGTAATTTGATTTAAAATATATATCAAAAATATTTTAATAAATAGTATTTTGAGATATTTTCCCTAAAAGTTTATTAATGTTAGCAAATATTAGGAATCAGCACACGTGTTATATAAGGTATGAATATGTTTAAATTTGTCCTACGGATGGAACAGGTGATTAATCCATAAATCTTACCACTTTACGATCTAAGAATTAAAATTTAATAAAATTAATATATCCGTCTTTCTATGAGCACATCACAATATCAATATCTGAGTTAATAATTTTCATTATTTATTGTTATATATCTTAGGATATATAGTATGAATGGAAAAGAGGTGGTGGGACTTTAGTACCATATTGAAACTTTCTAGTGAGTAGAAAGTGAGGAGGAGAATAAAGGGACTCCCTTGTAAGTGGGGCTTTAGTCCCACATTGGGAGTTTTAAAGTAAAATGTTTGGTTTATATCGTATCACAAGCATGATAGTTGTGAACAAATGCTAGGGGAGAGGCTCTCTCTCACGCGTGGGTGCGCAAGGGGGTGCAAATCCAGGGCCAAGATTTGTACTGAACCAAGTGAACTCATGTGCGTGCACGACCTGCGCACTTCGAATGTCCGACCGGTCGGGGCAAAATTTGTCCAAGCAGATGAACCAAAGTTTTGCCAAATTGATTTTTGCTCAAATGTAACTGATGCATTAATACTGCGGGGGTTAATGCCAGTAAATGACCACTTCAGTTCGCCATGAGCAGTCGGGTACCTCTTCAGTTCACTTCTCAGTCGGGAGACGTCCGACCACTACTCGGGAGATCCCAGTCGAGAAACTCCACTCGGGAATTCCCGCTCGGGAGCTCACTCGGCCGCTCGGTCTTCCACTCGGGAGCTCACTCGGCCGCTCGGTCTTCCACTCGGGAGCTCACTCGGTCACTCGGCAGTACCGCTCGGGAGCTCACTCGGCCACTCGGCAGTACCGCTCGGGAGCTCACTCGGCCGCTCGATCTTCCACTCGGGAGCTCACTCGGCCGCTCGATCTTCCACTCGGGAGCTCACTCGGCCGCTCGATCTTCCACTCGGGAGCTCACTCGACCACTCGGGAAAATTTGCTCGGGTCGGGAGATTTCACTCGGACCTCACTCGGCCACTCGAATCTCACTCGGTAGCTTCGGATTTCAACTCGGGAGCTCTAGAATTCGCTCGGGAGACTGCAGACCGAAGAAGAAGCAGCTCGGGCCACTCAACAGAGATAAATTGAAATTAATTTAGTAATTTCAATTTTGTAAAATCTCGGAAATATCCTCCAACATTTATCTCCTCCGTGTTCTCTGAAAAAAATTGACGAAGACGCTAAGAGCGAACAAATATCCTTTTTATCATCATGAATACATTTAAATTTTATAAACTAAATATTTAACGTTAAGTCATTAATGAATATTATTTTATTATCTCATTTAAATACCATTTGTCAGCAAAGCTTCAGGTTAGTGAAAATTGCCCTAAGGCGTAGTGTATATGATGGGTACATGACATTTTGGCATAATAGACAGGGGTCAATCTCTAAAAGATGATGACTTATATTTTTGCTCCCATCATGTACCTATTATTTGTGTACCTATATAAACCTTATTCTATATTCGTGGGACCAGCTCTAGGAGATCGATAATGCAGCGGATCTATAATTTTTGTTTAGATACGTGAAAATTAAAAAAATTAAAAAAAATCAACATTACCTATTTAAATTTGGATTAGTGGGTTTTAATTTGAAATTTTATATTCCTGATCTTTAAAATTTAATTTTGGCTTTTTAAATTATAAATTTATTTTGTTTGAATGATTTTGGTTTGAATTTTTAAAACTATTCTTAAAATTTTTAAGATGAGAATTTATTTATTTAAAATTTAAAATTTAAAATTTTAATTTTAAAAATTTTAAAAAATTTATAATTAAAATATAAAATTACCTTTTTTGATTTTGATAAATTATTTTATAAAATTTTAATTTTGAATTAATATTTGAATTTTTCTTTTTAAGATTTGTTAGATTTTTTTAAATTATATTTTTAAGATTTATAATTTTATTTTTAAATTTTTTAAATTTTAAAAAAATATAAAATTAAAATTACTACTAAGTTTTTAAATTATTTTTAATATAAAAAATTAAACTAACTTAATTTTAACTTCATGAAATCAATCGAAAATTAATTATTGAAGAGTCTAAAATTTTAATTAAATAATAATTATTAAAAATTATTGGAACATATTGTTATATAATTAATTAATTATATTTGTATTATGTTGTATATTTATATCATGATTAATTTCTTTTAGATTTATTAATTTTATTTTTCATGAAAAACATATTTGTAAATAGCTAGTTCTTTTCCTTGTTATACTCGAGTACAGATCAGTTAAAAAAAAAACTAATAGAATAGATCAATATAAAATTTTAATTCGGTTAAAATTTTATTTTTAAAAAAAATTATTTTATTTGGATAATTCATTCCTAATTTTTAGAAATGAAATTATCAATCAGATATTATGCTGTTATCAATTGATTACTTAAAAATAACAATAAACTATTACACTTAAAAAATTAACCATAATGGATGATGGGACTCGATTATTCATTATCAAACGAGCGGTGAAAATATTTACCGATGATTAAAAAATTAATTATTTTGATTTTGAATTAACTCATATTTTATCGGTTATATTTGGCCGATTTTTACTAAAAAGTTCGATCAATTTGGAAATTTAAAAATATTTAATTATTTAATTTCAATTAACATGATTCAGCTTATCTGATTATTAATAGTTTTCCCATACATATATACAAAAGTTAAAATTAATGTTAACAAATAAATTATATAAAATAAAATAAAATATTATTTTGAGATATTTGCATTAAAATTTTAGTAATGTTAACAAATAAAATAAATCATATTAAAAAATTATTGGACATATTATTATGTAATTAATTATATTTGTAGGTAGCTAGGTTAAGGTCGTCATTCTCTCTTCTAATTTTTTTTAATTTTATTTTTCATCAAAAATATATTTGTAAATAGTTAGTTCTCTTCCTTATTATGCGTGACTACAAAGTCAGTTAAAAAAAAAAACTAATCCATTAAAACAAAATTATTAATCTAAAATTGTGTTATCAATTACTGAGAGCAACGCTCGACTGTTATACTTAAAATATCCAATAAATTATTTTAGTTAAAAATAGACAACCCGTAGGGGCCAGTAAACCCCGGCCCAAGCATTAATACAGTACATCCATGTGAGTATCAATTACGACAATATTAATTAATTATCGATGCGTATTGTAATGAAATCGTATTTGTAGGTATGTTGACATATTTAATATATCATGATTCATTTCTTTTAGATTTTTCATATCTTATTCTTCATTGATATTATATATGTTTGCATCAAGATAAATAAAAGCTAAAATGAACAGTCGGCATGTTTCGGTCAGACGGTTGACGTGGTGTCAAAGATCTAGAAAGTTAAGGTCCTAGAAAGTTAAAAATAAATCGGGCGTTTAAGCAAACCGGTAGACGGAGTAGTCGTTCCGTCCGCCTGGACTTGTCGAGTCATTTAGTCGATCGGACAAACTTCGCTGAGGGTCATGACCCATGTGTCAAAGGCATATAGGTCGTAGTCTACAACAGTATCTTATCATGAGCATAACTGAGATGATAAGGAGTTAGTAGATTGTCACAAAAGGTCATGGATTCAAGCCACGGAGTTGGTGGGCGCGTAAATCCCTGCACTATATATAAAAAGTCTCCCCCCTCCCCCAACCTCTTGTCTTCTCAGTCGTCGTGATTTACATCCTTCGTATTGGTCATGAGACAGATTGACGGAGACGTTGGGACGAACATTTTGAAAGAACAATAATAAAGAAGAGAAATAGAATTGAGAATAACTCTTTTTGATCATCTATTATTGAAGCCAATAGGCTTATTTATACACGTTATCCATCCAACAAAGGAAAGATTAATTATGGCATATAATCATGAATATAATTATTTTTGGTATCGATCCATGTAGAACTTGATATAATGCCAAATATAAAGAAAGTCAATTGATTGAAATCAATCAATGTTGATGATGCCAAATATAATAAAAACTCAATTGATTCAAATCAATTTGAGAGTATTATCCATTATTGTCATTACCCCCCGACAAACTCAACGGGAATGCCTGAACGTTGAGTTTGAGTGCTAGCTTGGTGAAACGTTGTCTAGATAAAGGTTTGGTAAATATATCAGCAAGTTGATCCTCTGTAGAGATGTAAGAAACTGAAAGGCGTTGAGTCGCCACACGCTCACGAACAAAATGAAAATCAATCTCTATATGCTTGGTACGAGCATGAAAAACTGGATTTGCCGCAAGATAAGTTGCTCCAATATTATCGCACCAAAGTTTGGGCGTAGTGACTTGTGAAAGATTTAATTCTGAAAGAAGAGATTGTATCCAAATAATTTCAGACGTCGTGTTTGCTATAGCTTTATATTCAGCTTCAGTGCTTGAGCGAGAGACTGTAGGTTGCTTCTTTGAAAGCCAAGAAACAAGATTTCGCCCAAGAAATATAGCATATCCACTAGTAGAACGTCTATCTTCAGGAGATCCGGCCCAATCTGCATCACTATAGGCAGTCAAATCTCGGGAGGATTGACGATATAAAAGAAGACCATATAGAATAGTGCCTTTGAGATATCGAAGAATTCTCTTAACACCTTCCCAATGGTGTTCAGTAGGTGAATGCATAAATTGACAAGCACGATTGACAGCGAAAGCAATATCGGGTCGTGTAATAGTGACATATTGTAAGACACCAACAATACTTCGGTAGATCTGAGGGTCAGCCATTAAAGAAGAAGATGAAGGTGCAGTAAAACCACCTTCAATGATTGGTGTGGAGATAGGACGTGCACCATCCATTTTGGCTCGTTGTAGAAGTCCAGTGATATATTTGCTTTGAGAGAGAAAATATCCTTCCGAATGTGAGAGAAATTCTATGCCAAGGAAGAAATGAGCATTGCCAAGATCTCGAATAGGAAACTCTTGATGAAGAAGTTGAAGTAAATTAGCGATGCCGTTCTGATCACTACCAGTTATTAAGATATCATCGACATAAATCAGAATAAATATTGAAAATTTCTCATTGCATTTGTAGAAAAGGGAAGAGTCAGTTTTTGAGCCAGAAAATCCTTGAGTATGAAGCCAGGTAGATAGACGATGAAACCATGCACGAGGTGCTTGCCGAAGACCATATATAGATTTCTGAAGTTGACACACATGTGTTGGAAGTTGCGGATGGATAAATCCAGGTGGTTGCTCCATAAAAACAGTTTCTTCAAGGTTTCCATGAAGGAAAGCATTAGAAACATCTAATTGTCGTATCGGCCAATTGGAGCTAACAGCTATAGATAGTAACAATCTGATAGTTGTAATTTTGACAACTGGACTAAATGTATCATTGAAGTCAATACCTGGTTGTTGATTAAAGCCTTTAGCAACAAGACGAGCTTTGTAACGTTCAATGGATCCATCTGCACGATACTTGATTCGATAAATCCATTTAGAGCCCACAATATTCATAGATGGAGAACGAGGAACTAAGCTCCAGGTTGCATTACGAAGAAGAGCATCGAACTCTGTAGTCATCGCAGCACGCCACTTTGGATCTTTGACTGCTTGTGAAAAGCTAGAAGGTTCAACAAAGTTTGAAGAAGCAATAAGAGCACGTGGAAGAGGATGACGAGTGGAAATTGGTTGACATCGAGCATAAATATCGCTTAGAGGAAGCATTCGACGAGGAGTATCATCATCAGAGCTATTCGGAGATGAGTCGTCAGACTGATGGGAATCAGAACTAGAAAGTGGATCACCACTAGTCACTGAGTCTACGGGATTTTGTTGAGATGGAGCAGAACCCAAGATACCATCCTCCCTTGTACTTTCAATATGTCCTGATCGAGTAATCTGCGGAGATTCTAGTATATCATTTGGTGATATTAGAAAAGTGCCTTGTTTATCAGAAGGAGGATCTGAGTTAACAACTGCAAATGGAAAAAGAGACTCATCAAAAGTAACATGTCGTGAAATATATATTCGCCCGGTCGGAATATGGAGGCAACGATACCTATGATGCAAATTACTATAACCAAGGAAAACACATTGTTTAGAGCGAGGGTTTAACTTGTGTCCAGAGTAAGGGCGTAACCAAGGGTAACATGCACAACCAAAGATTCGAAAGAATGAGTAATCTGGAGGGTGATTATAAAGTTTTTCCAAGGGGCACTTGTGTTGAAGTAGTGGAGTGGGTAAACGATTGATAAGGTAGACTGCGGTTCGGACGGCATCATCCCAAAATTTAAGTGGAACTGAGGCATGATTAAGAAGAGTTAAGGCAGTTTCAACGATATGACGATGTTTCCTTTCTGCGGATCCATTCTGTTCAGGAGTGTGGGGACAAGAGACTCGATGAAGAATACCAGAATAAGTAAGATGACGATGAAGTGCTTGATACTCCCCTCCCCAATCAGAATGAAGGGAGAGTATCTTACGATCAAAATAACGCTCAACATGCTTTTGAAAATGACAAAAAATATCAAAGAGATCAGATTTTCTTTTCATAGGAAAAATCCATGTGAACTTGCTAAAGTTATCAATAAAAATAACATAATAAAGAAAACCTTGATTAGACAGAATAGGAGCAGGACCCCACACATCAGAGTGAATAATATCTAAAGGAAAAGTAGAGTTGCGAGTAGAGGATACAAAAGGCAGTTTATGAGACTTTGCTTTCATACAAGCTTCACACAAATGAGATGACGAGACCAAAGAAGTTGGTAAACCAAAACGATTGATAATATTTTGAACCAGACGGAGAGACGGATGACCAAGACGTGCATGCCAAGAGAATTTGTCTGTGCGTTCTCCAACAAAGCTTTTGATAGAGGTGGGTTGAAGATGATAAAGACCGTTTTTAGTGTCCCCTTGGAGTAGAATAGTTCCTGTCGCGGGATCCTTCACAAGACAATGATGAGGATGAAATTCAAAAAACACATTATTGTCAAGAGCAAATTGACGTACGGAAAGTAAATTTTTAGTGATAGAAGGAACATGAAGAGTGTTGTGCATGCGAAAAGTATGACCACAAGAATGAAAGGATGTGTTTCCAATGTGAGCAATTTGCAAACCTGAGCCATTGCCTATTTGTACCGTGTCGGGTCCATGATAGGGTGAAGCCTCTGTGAGAATATCATACTCCGGCGTAACATGATGAGTCGCTCCAGAATCCGGATGCCAACCTGGGGTTCCAGGAACTGATGACGTCGTATTAGGAGGGATGGTAAGTGAGAATGCTCCAGATTGAGATGATTGAGTACTAGATTGCCAAGATGAGGGAGGAAGTTGATTTAATGATGCAGGTCCTCCTCGAAAATTTGAATCAAATCTTTTATAACAATTCTGAGCATAATGACCATAGTTAAAGCAAATCTGACAACGTCCTCGTCCTCGTCCTCGGCCTCGACCTCGACCTCGACCTCGACCTCTGTTACTTCCAATCTGATTATGATGATCATGTCGAGGAGGAGACTGACTATATTGATCAGGTTGTGGAACTTTGCTAATCATGTGTGCAGATAAAGACATAGAATCTGATAATCTTTGAGATTGTATTTGTAGAAGCCTTTCATGAGAGGATAGCATACCGTGAAGTGTTTCAAATGACACTTGATCCATGCGAGTTGTCACACTAGGAACAAAGCTATCATATTGAGGACCCAAACCCGCAAGAACATGCATTAATAATTCTGGATCAGAAACTGGATGTCCAATTGCTGCTAGGTTGTTGGCGATGGTCTTGACTGATTGCATATAGTCATTGATAGGTGTATCTCCTCGTTGCACGGATTGTAATTGTAGACGAAGTTGGAGAACTCGTGCTTGAGAGTGGGATGCAAAGGAACCATCAAGAGCTTCCCAAACTTGACGAGATGTGTTGAGCCCAATGAGCATAGGAAGTATGGACTCGGTAATCGATGAGATTAACCAGGTCAAGACTAATTGATCTTTCTTGAACCAAACAGCATATGAGGGATCATCTTTTTGAGGTGATGATGAAGTACCATCAACATGACCAAGTAAATCATGAACACGAAGTAAAGGAATAAATTGTAATTTTCATAATAAAAAATTATCATGGTCAAGTTTAACGGAAAAGGAAGGAACCGTAGGTATAGAAAAATGAGAATTCGACGACGACATAAGAAAAGTGATCTATCCAAACGAGAATTTAATTGGGCAAACGAAAACAGAAGAACGTGAAAATAAAAAGAAAAGAATTGGCACGATATACGAGAAGAACGGTCAAAAGAAAAAAGAAGAACGATCAAAAGAACGTTGAATCGTGAAGAATTGGCACGATAAACGAGAAAAATTAATTGATCGTTGATTGTGAAGAATTGGCACGATAAACGAGAAAAATCAAAACAGAACGTTTAAAATAAAATAAGAAGAATTGAAGTTGATAAACGAAGTTGATGAAAAAAAAAAAATCGAAGCTGTTGTCCTTGTAGAGGACGTTTCTTCGGCCGATCAAGAATAATCACGCTCTAATACCATGAAAGAACAATAATAAAGAAGAGAAATAGAATTGAAAATAACTCTTTTTGATCATCTATTATTGAAGCCAATAGACTTATTTATACATGTTATCCATCCAACAAAGGAAAGATTAATTATGGCATATAATCATGAATATAATTATTTTTGGTATCGATCCATGTAGAACTTGATATAATGCCAAATATAAAGAAAGTCAATTGATTGAAATCAATCAATGTTGATGATGCCAAATATAATAAAAACTCAATTGATTCAAATCAATTTGAGAGTATTATCCATTATTGTCATTACATTTTACATTTGTGTCACTCGAACCACCAAACAACTCATTGCCATAGTCACCTTGTGGACGGGACGCCGACGGACGGTGGCTGCTGGTTGTAGTAGCTCATCCTCCTTATAATCCTCGTCGTCGAGATGAGAAGAGAGCAACTACTAGAAGAGTTCGCGCTTTTTTAATATCGCGGAGAAGACACCGCCGGCGGTGCGTCGAATCCAACGATGAGAACTGATTGAATCGGACGGTCAAGATGCATCGATGGACTCGGACGGGAGAATGTGGACCTCCGCCATCGCTGACGCTGGAATTAAAGGGAGTCGAGTTTGTTAATTTCGAAGGCCGCTTTGGGTTCTTTATGGAATTATTGCCGTTCTTGTGGAATCATGCTCGCGACAAAACCCAAAAAGGACGTTCGAACAAGGGCGTTAGGTGTCAGTTGATTGTTGCGAATGATCGCGACAAGGCCGAAAAGGAAGTTGGAACAAAGGGCGTTAGGCGTCCATTGATATATGAATTAACAATTTATTTATATATAGGATTAATAGATCATTTATCTAAAATACGAAGATGTTTATAATTATTTCATAG
Organism: Boesenbergia rotunda; assembly: GCA_024364735.1. Taxonomy (NCBI): domain Eukaryota; kingdom Viridiplantae; phylum Streptophyta; class Magnoliopsida; order Zingiberales; family Zingiberaceae; genus Boesenbergia; species Boesenbergia rotunda. Next base: position 70,212 of record JAGFNQ010005978.1, read on the forward strand.
AATAATAAATATTTCATGCGGGCCGAATGGCTGACATTCTAATTTAAGTAGGTCGTGACAATGATTATACCGATCTAAGATTGCTAAAAAAATGTTTATAGAAAAAGACAGTTATAGATGACAATGGATTTATTAAAAGCGATTAGTTTAAGATATATTTAGCAATAAATTAATGGTACAATGACAATTTTCCTAACAGTGTCGGTGATTGACGCCTGCCTTCCTTGATTGGGACACGGTTCATGGCTCCGTCCACTGCCATGCGACTTGAGCCAATGTAGCCAGTATTCGCAGTCCTGTCCTGAGTATGGCACAGCAAATCCCACGATATTGCTTTCTTAAAATGATGCGAGTTCTCCTCGGTTGCTCGTCACAGTGCTTGTTCTCTCCTCCGTCCTCGGTTCCTCACCTCCGTTGAGGAGTAGCAATGGATGAGGGGAAGAAGAAGCTCATGGTGTCGGATGCGGGGGCTTGGGCCATGAACGTGGTCAGCGCCGTCGGCCTTATCATGGCCAACAAGCAGCTCATGTCTAATAGTGGCTATGCTTTCTCCTTCGGTACTCCTTTTCCATTCCCTCCCATAATGTTTTCCTTGTTTCCCTTCGTCGTGATTTAATACTTCTTTTGAATGCTAAAATTTGATTTCTTAATCGAGAGAGGAAGAATATATGCTGATGTCTCGACGGAGTTCTTGGAACAAAGATGAGAAATTTGAGTGTAGGTGTTGTGTTTATAAGCTTCTTTTGTGTTAGAATCGGAATTTGATTTTGTCATTTCGATTCGTGTCTTTTAAATTAAAGGTGACGTGAGTGTTCACTAACACTAAAAAAACATGATTTTCCCCCCCACGAAATTAGCATATTTTGTGAAACTTGCGACGAAAAATAGGAAATCATGGTAAAATTTGTAAAAAAAAATAATTAATTCATTGATGATCTGCGAAGAAACTGAGTTCACCGCTAATCTAGGGTAATCCAGATGGGAGGAGGGGGGCGCGAGCCCGCCCGGGTGTGATTAGGGGTAGTCCGGACAGAGGCGGGGGCCTGCCTGAGCTAGGGTCATGGGAGGACCTGACTTCTGCAAATCTGAGACAAAGCAACCGGCCGGCCGGGTCGAGGTAAGGGCTGGTTGGCCGGACCGGTAAGCCAAATGACCAGTCTGGAAGCCTAAGGGGAAGGCCGGGCTAGGTTCAATTTCAGGGGCAGAGTTAAGAGGGATGCTGTGGTAACTTCGTTATTAGCCGGCCGACCGGGCGGTGGTCGGCCAGTCGGCTCCTAGAGTTCGGTCGGCTGGGCTGTGCACCTGGTTGGATCAAGGGATACTCGTGCGGGTCGTGAGGATATCACCGAGTCCCTCTTGAAGTACAAAGAAACCGGTATATCTCGCTGTCAACGGTAGGACAACGTGGGCCCACTGAAGTAAAGCAATTATGGAAGGTAGGCGACCATACTTCTAGATTCATACTAGGGGATAATAAGGCTGCGCTAGCCTTCTGAATCGACAACAGTTATGAAATGTAGGCTACCGTACCGCTAAGTCAGAGGACTTCACGGTACTATGAATCTATGATGGGCTCGACTGCCCTCTTGTCGGCTGTCAGAGGCCTGCTGATGGATTCGTTGGCAGGAGGGGACCAGTCCTTGTCTGTTATCTCTCCTATATAAAACCCTTGGGGGTAGAGAAAAGGGGATCCACAATTCCATCCACTATTCACTGGAGTCTCGAGGATGGTCGGAATTCTCTCATAGTTTCCTCGTCGGAGCTCCGCTTGGCTGGTCCTTGTGTCCCCACCAAGGGAAGCATCGTCAGCATCTCTTCCGGGTGTCCTGAGGGAAATTCGGTAGCTCACCGTCGACTATTGACCCGTTTGGCTGAACTCCCACTACCCAGTTGGAGGGTTTACGTAACCCGATTGGTGGTCTCTTCCAGCATCCGTTGGCGACCCAACAGTCAGCCTTCGGTCAGGATACGAGCAAATCATTATGCGGTGGCCCATTTTTCGCTTGCCGACAGGATCAATCGCAAATCAATGACGAATTTTGGTAGATTTTGTTACAATTTTTTTGGTGAGATTTTCCAAGTTGAATATACGATCAGATGATTCAGATCTATGATACTCTTGAGGTTGTTTGAAAAATTCAGAAAAATTAAACATAGTTTTTAGGATGTTAGCTATAGTACGACTTGAAAAGCGAGCAACATGCTAGTAAGATCAAGATTTTGATAGTTCCTTTGGCGAGTTTAATTTGCTTCGGATCTAGAGATCTGTGGCATCGCCAACATTGCTAGTCTTTTGTTCAACGATAGTGGGAAAACAGTTATCAGGGCTTGAGAAGTTTTGCATATTGGATTTTTAGTTTCGACAACATCATAGATTGAAGTGCATTAGGAGATTCAATGGGGAGTTCTGGCGAGTCATACAAATGGGCCATACGCTTACAAAAGTTGATGTGTAAAACAGTGTTCAATTCTCTAAAGCATATATTCTTAGTGTGCTTCATGTAGAAACAACATTCTAATTCTTCTTCGTGTTGTACTAATTATGGTAAATATTTAACATTCTTATTAAAATTACAAAAGACATAACATTATCTACATGCCGCAAATAGAAGTGCATCATCTAATATTAGGTGAAGACTTCCAACTCTAGTTGAATTTACTGATGTTACTCTGGAATTTTGCAGCAACCACTCTAACGGGGTTCCACTTTACTGTGACGGCCCTTGTTGGTTGGATTTCAAATGTAACAGGTTTATCAACCTCCAAGCATGTCCCTTTATGGGAGCTCTTCTGGTTCTCCATTGTCGCTAATATGTCAATTACTGGGATGAATCTTAGTCTCATGTTGAATTCCGTTGGATTTTATCAGGTAAATTTGTTTGCACCTTTAAAAGGGATTATTTATAGCCTGTTATCTATACAAATATTGTCTCAGCTTGGCCTTCAAAATGTGCAGATATCTAAGTTGAGCATAATACCAGTGGTATGCTTGATGGAATTTTTCTTGCATAGTAAGCACTACTCATCTAGGGTGATAGTGGCTGTTACAGTTGTGGCTTTGGGTGTTGGCATCTGTACAGTCACTGATGTAGAGATCAAAGTGAAGGGCTTGGTTTGTGCCTGTGTAGCAGTATTCTGCACATCATTGCAGCAGATTGTGAGCATCTATACTTATATTTTTAAAATAAGTTACTCATCGATGCTATGCAATTTTTAAATTTATTTTTCTATTAAAATATCCTCTGATGGCTGGAAATTTGTACAGATATATGTCCACAATGCTCAGCCTTTAGCATTTAGTTTATGAATCTCAGTCTTGAGCATTTTGTTTTTGAAAGGTTTATTTCACATTATCTAGTTTCTTATGTACAGAGGCTAATAAGTGAGTTATTACTCTTACTTGATGAACAGAGAAACTCCATCTTTAGTTGCAAAAAAGATCATCTAGTTATGTTATGCTACATTTGGAATGTAAAGGTGCCTTGAGGATGTCATTGAATTTTCTGTTCAATAATATGGCTTCATATTGAATAATTCAAGGGCATTTTCAAGAACATCCCCGTTTGCTATCAAGTTAAATAGCAGCATGATACTCTAAAATTCTGATAATAGTTTTTAGAATGTGATTGATTGAATATGTAATTGTTGCTAATTTTGTTATTTCTAACCATCTGATTAAAGTTTTTTTTTTCAGACAATTGGGTCATTTCAGAAAAAATATGACATTGGTTCTTTTGAGCTTCTAAGTAAAACTGCACCAATTCAGGCTCTCTCTCTTCTCCTCTTTGGTCCATTTGCAGACTACTATCTAAATGATCACTCGATCTTCAAGTACCATTATTCTGTCGGAGCATTAGTAAGTACCATTATGCTCTTTTTTTTAAAGAAAAAAAATGTAAGAGTGCTTTTGCCAAGTTCATCTATACTTTGAGAGAGATTTGTAATACACCATGAGAATGAACATCAATAGGAAGTGGGAACTTGTTAGTGAACTAAGTGGTGGTTGCTATATCATGCATGCCTCAAGTCCTTAATATATGCAACTTTGTTGAACCAACAAATTAAATGACTTGCCTTTTCAACAGAAACTTCAACAGAGCTTATAAAAGTGGAAACTGTTAGAGATATTAACCGAGATGAGACGTACATTGCATATGAACAATTTCCATGAATCCCTCGCAGAGTTAACCTATTTAATTTACTGTTCTGCAGCTTTTCATACTTGTTTCATGTATCCTGGCTGTCTTCTGCAATACCAGTCAATACCTCTGCATTGGCCGATTCTCTGCAACGTCATTCCAGGTCTTGGGGCACATGAAAACTGTGTGCGTGTTGATTCTCGGATGGCTACTCTTTGACTCAGCTCTGACCCCGAAGAACATTCTGGGGATGTTACTTGCTGTGCTTGGCATGGTGTTTTACAGTTGGGCAGTGGAACTTGAGAAAAAAGTTAAGCTGGCGTCAGTTATCGGGATTGACAACACGTTGGAAGAGGAAGACACAAAACTTTTGGGCAAGAAGAGTGGCATCGATAACGATGATATCGAGCTTGGTCGTTCAGAGAGCTAAGTCAGTCTACCATTGTAAAGTATCATACATATATTTTTTTTAGAAATATCGATCAAAACGAAAAAAAATCATTTTGCATTTGTAGACATCTGCAACATTGTGTAGCTAGTGTGCAATAGCCGTAAGCCACATATGCTACCATCTAAATCACTAGGTAGGCCTAGATATAAATATATTGGTAAATGATTTCTTCATATTCATCATCGTTTCTGAGTTCATCTGGAGCAAGCACATGAGTTGAGCATGTCACCTTTGTAGGAATAGATCCAGCCTGGTAAACAAGTTAATTCTGCATTCGGAAAGATGAGATTAACTCAATATTTTCAAAACGGGAACTCAGAAATTAAACACTGCCAACACATACTGATCAAATGTTTCAGTTGCAAGCTCCATGATGTTGTTGAACTACTTTGTCAAAATGTACAAAATAAGAGAGGCATGCATGATGAATTGCTCAACTGTCATCTACAAATATCATCTCAGACCTCCACAAAAGGAAACTAATAGCCAATATTTAACCGATGCAAACAAACAAATAAATAAATAAACACTAAATTTTAAGATAATTTATTTGATCCTTTAAGGTTCCTCTAAAAATGATAGAATATAGACCAATATAAACACTAGATTGAACCAGCATAGCTACCTATCACTTAATAACATGCATTCTGTCAAAAAAGTGTATGGAATAATCTAAATTACAATTTTCTCCATCACACATTGATAATTTAGATTTTTTTTTCTTTCTCGTTTTTGCAAACTCAACTAAGTTTTTTCAAAAAACAAAACATATTATATAATTCTTGGAAACCATGTCAATATTCTTAAATAACCTATAAGATATGTCAGATTAACCTGGTTAAAGAAAATCGCAACTGACTGCAAAAAAAAAAAAAAAAAAATAAGCGAGTCATATGTAATAAATATAATAAAGCAGGTACTTAAGTAGATAATAAATATAGATATGTAGGAATCTGATAAGTAAAGAGCCGAGTTAGAAAATAGTTATCCGGTTGAAGCGTCGGCGTGCCGACTATCTTTAGAGTATTGATTGCCGCCCTACGGTACAAAGGCTCCCGGCAAAACTCCCCCAAGATCCGACAATCACGCGGCGTTCGTAGGTGCACTCCAAGACAAACGCTGCCTCCGGAGACAACCGCGACCATGCGAGGGTCGCGAGGCGCCGAGCGACGCGTTTCTCAAAAAAAAGGGTAAAGAAATAAACAATAAAATTGGTTTAGGAAACCAGACCGAATCAAAATCTGCAAAACCAAACCGGGCCGCCAGCAAGCGCGAGGCTCACGGGCTGGGGATTTGCACCCCCCTGCGTGCGTCGCGCCCGATTTATGGATTTCCGGCCCAAACCCCCGGAAACCACCTGGTTTGGGCTTAACCCGCGCATGCGTGTAGGTCCCCCTAAGCCATCTAAGCATGGTTGGAATGACTTCATATATAAGACATTCCAACTCTGATAGCTTAGTAATATGGGACTAAACTTCCTTCAATAAATTTGAAATTCCAAACAAAATTCAATACCATCATCATCTAATCATACTATGAATCACATAGAACTACAAACATCTTATCATAAGACACACGAAGGAAGAGAGTTATCCAGCATAACTGTCTATAACAATAGTTACCAGCATAATCCTTGTTCCAGCCAACAGCTACCCTTTTTCCAGCCGACCACAGCCGCTGGAGCTCATCCAAGTTTGCCAGAGCTAGCCAAAGTTACCGGCGAATAGGGGAAACACAACCTAGCTAGTTTCTGCCCTCTCCCAACGATCAGCGCCTTGCTGAGTTTTTTCCAGCAACCACAACAACCCTCATTGCTTCTCTTTTCCAGACAGCGACAAGCCTTTAGTTTCCCTTTTCTTGCTACCCTCTTTCAACCGCCGTGACTGCCGAAGCTCATTGGAGCTCACCAAGGCTAACCACGGCAACCGACGAACAGGGGAAAAGGATCCCCTTTCTTTTCTTTCACTGTTTTAGCATTTTCCTTCGTTTCGTTTGTTGGTTCTTGTTCTTCCAGCATAATTAAGCATCATCTTCATGGTTGCCCTTTTGTTTTCCTTTTCCAGCCAACAACTATCAATAGCAACAACTCCCTTCGGTGTCGTTAACAGTAGTGGCCTCAGTTCCTTGGGGGTATATTTCCTTGTAATCGATGTGTAGTTAGAAAGAAGGTCTAGGGATGTTAGATCTTACAAGGATCAAAAAATAATGATGTATTAGCTTCGAGTTATAAATAATGTTTAGATTTTTTGTCATGTTTCTTATTCATCATCATTTTAAGTATTTGAGTTATGTTTGATATTATATTCGTAGATACGAGCTCGAATGGATTCTAACTGTATATAAAGTGGATAATTTATCTTTGACTCTTATAGCAATAAAAAGATAAATAATATTATATATGTTTGTATAATTATTTTCAAACAGAAAATTAAAATGATATTAAAAATAAGGAAATGAATTAAAATAATAAAATGAATGGAGGATAGATAAATGATATTATTTCTTATTCACATATAGGATGGGAAAAAATATTTTAAAAATTAAACATACAAGTTGAATTACTCTTGATGCGACACATATCTTTAATACTTGCCTGATCTTGCATGCTCCTTATTTCTTTTTGATACTTATAATTTTATCCATGAACCAACTCAATGATAATAAGTTGACAAATTTCATATGAAAAATGTGATTTAATGAGCATTTGATATAGAACGAGAACGATTATACTAAATGGATAAAATTAAATGAAGAGTACTAAAAAAAAATAAAATTATGAATTTAGTTTTATACCAGAGTATTGGACCATTCACATATTATTGTGGTAGTGTGGTCTTCCGCGGTCCAAAGTACTTGATCGCCTATATGTTATTGTGGTAGACTGGTAGTGCGATCATAGTCAATGTTTATTATGTCTTCCACCGATGAGTGTTATTAGCCTGTACGTTAAATAAGGTATGCGACAGTATTATACTTTAAGGGGCCTTTTAGCCTATACATATGATGTTATTATACTCTAATGATATCGAGTTATTTATTTTTAGTTGATTTATCAGTTTTAGATCATTGATATATATGATGACACTTACATAATTTATGATAGTTATTCATGTTATTCATGTTGATATTATACCATAAATGAACTATATATTTGTTAATTAAAAGTAAAACTTAAAAATTTATCTTAATTAATGAGAATATATACAGATAAATTCTAATTTCAACAAATAAATATTAAATGACCATAAATATACAATCTATCTATCTATTAATATCTATATATCTATAAAATACAGTTTTACATACAGACGTGGCATTCACAGTGAGCTTTGGATTCCCGCCTAAACTGAAGATAAATTTTCTAAATAAAAAATTTACTATTAATATCTATAAAATACAGTTTTGCATACAGACGTGGCATTCACAGGGAGCTTTGGATTCCCGCCTAAACTGAAGATAAATTTTCTAAATAAAAAATTTATAATTAAAAATATAAATTCAAAATAAAATATATAATTACAAATCCTAAAAAAAATTCAGATCTTAATCCAAAATTAAAATTTTAAAAAATAATTTATCAAATTCAAAAAAGATAAATCAAAAAATAATTTTGATTTAAGAAAAATGATAGTCCCACATCTGAAGTTACCAAGGTGAATTACACACAGAGCAATTATAAAAATGGACAAAGAACGGTAAAATAACTCATACCTTTCTCGGCCTTTTGGCTAAGATCAAGTGTAGTATCTGTTCTTATCAGTTTAATATCTGATATGTGGGTCATTGGTCCACTTTGATATTAAATTAATTTTTATATGCGGGATGACCCATCACAGTAGCTTGCTACTAGGGTTTTCATGTGTCGCCTATGTGTTGCACTATAGCACAAGTCTGGCACACCCCTATCAAAGCAAAGTAAACTTTAGATTGCATCCACATCCACCACTTTTATAAAACTTATGATCACCATTAATATCTTATATTATAAAAAATAATATTATATCTTATATTGACATGATTCCACGATAAAATAAAATTACTTTTCATTTTAATTTTTTATATAATAATAAAAATTGACATATATATATTATCACTAAACATGTTATTTGAATTGTGTAAGATTCCCGTGCATCGCACGGGTATTATACTAGTTATGTATATATTTGAGAACTTAAGGAAGAATTTAAAGTTGTAATAAGATAATATAATTTACTCTTCTACCTCTTCTTTGACCTCTTAAATGAGATTAAATTTATACATATTTTTCTGGATTATCCACTCAGCCATTTAGCTGACTGTCGTCTTCAATTTTGTAGACACAAGAGTCCTTTTGATATCATAGTTGGTTTTGGCTATATATATAATTGATAAATTTTCTGGATATTCAGTTTAGATGATTTTTAAGATTTCTTATATTATACTTGTTATTGAGTGGGGTGCCGGGAACTACACCCAGTTCCCCAGGGCGTAATATGTTTTGTATATAATTATCAAATATGACTCTTTATTTGTGATCATAAGCTTGTTTTGATTGAGTTGTTATATCTAATCGCATTCTTAATTTGTTTTGTTTCTCTTCACTATTCTGATATTATTTTAACGATGGAATCAAGAAACGTAGGAAGCCAGAATCCGACAACAATATCAGGGGAATCCGGAAACAGCAGGATCTCAGGGAATTTGGCAGTAAGGGAGTGTAGGAAAGAAAATTACCTTAGATTCGGAATCAACTGAGTTTTCGAAATCATTTCCCTTCGCCTGAGGGGAAACGACAGCGTATCCATTGTACCCGTCGCCGTTGCCTTCATATCTCTCGCCATACTCCGCCATATTCACCGCCCCTTTAGGCTGAATCCCTCTGTTTCTCCTCCTCCCCCTCTTTCACGAAGTCTCTTACCCCCTTAGGTGTCCCACGGGCTGGATCGGATGGTAAGACGCCTGATCATTTACTTGGGAATCACAAGTTCGAGCGTCGTCAGTTGCGTACGAGGATAAAATTCTGGTCTGCTGGCTTTAATCCGCTCGACCTCAGGTGCCTCACCACACCAGTGATAACCGTGGTTTGCCTCCCTCTAAAAACCTATGGGGCCGAGGTCAGGGGGCCGCTAAGGCGATTCCACCTTTTTACTTACTTACTCTTTCCCCTTAGGCTCCTTCCCCAACGTAAGCTTCCCGCTGAGCAACGAACCGCGATAGGTTTCTAGGGCAGGAAAGAGGAGCGCTTGCAGCAGAGCAGAGGTCAAGAGGTAATTTCAAATCAATCATTCTCTCCCACTTTATTTAAGTATAATGATCCGGATATTATTTTTTTAATCAATATTATGTATTTAACCGGACTAATTAATTTTATATCGATTATTAAAATAAATTAAAAAATACTTATAAAGATTCATCAGATAATTAATATTTTTAAATCCATCTCGTAATTGAAAAAAAAAAAATCTTCTATAAAATATACCTGAAATCCAAAATGCTCTAAAAGAAATGTAATGATATTTATTCGTATAGCTTTTTCCGGAGAAGTGAATGTTTGTGTAATGATGACGTACATATAAATGGCCTACCAACTAATTCAAGTCAACTCGACGAATTCAAGTTAGACCCGGTTCAATTAGTCAGGCCACCTCCCTGAACCGAAAAATCCAAAGAGGCGAAGGACAACACGTTGTCCCCACTGAAACGATGGCCGTAAGGCGCGCCGTCGGAGAACGTCGTCGACGCCTGCCACACCGTGTTCTGCTTCGTGTCATTCCCCGGAAGCTCCACTGAGGCGTAGATGGTGTAGTACCCGCCAGCGCTCGAGTACTCCGCCTCCCGTCCGTACACGGAGAAGGTCAAGTTCCCGTCCGCGACGTCGCCGGGGATGAGACCGGTGCTGGCGATTTGGGTGGTGTACACCGCGGTGGCGCCGGTGGTGGTGTTGGGGAAGGCTAAGAAGGCGTTGGCGCCGACCATGCCCATGCCGGTAGGGTTGATGGCCCACGCCACCCAACCGGAGGAGGACTGGAGCGCGCGGTAGGCGACGTCGAGAGTGGCGTTGGAAGGGTGGTAGGTCCAGTGGAGGGAGGCGTTAAGGTAGGGGAGGGAGCTGCAGGAGCTGTAACTCCTGTCGCCGGAGAAGGTCTCGTCGACGCAGCTCTGGGCCGTGGATCGCCCGTGCAACGAGAACAAGAACAGGAATACGAATCCGAAGGCGAGCTTCATGGTTAATTAACTAATTAATAAAATCTGTATTATCCCGAGTATTTATAAAGCCTGAGAAGGAAAGCAGTGAAAAAAGATTTAAAATCCGAGGGGTAGAATGAAAATTGCTCAGGAAATTTATTAAGAAGACGTGGAAGGACTCATTCTTTTTTGAATTTTCTTTTCGATGTACCCGTGGAAGACTCGATCTAATATAGTCTGCCGAGAAAAAAAATATATGAGAAAATAGAAACAGTTGGTTAAAAGAATGATTATTGAGGTTTTTTCAATCTCGAGCGATCGGTTCGGTCTTATGAAAGTTTCTCATCTACCATCAGGATAAATCGAAAGCACTCGCAGTGGCCGGTCTAGAAGTCTAGCGTCCCAGGATTCGCGTCTTATTTAGAGGAAAAATTCCTACAAATACGTCGTGGTTGTAAATCGAACTATGAATATATGGGATAGTAATTAGTCACCTTACCATTTACCATAATCCCGGAGACAACAGTTGGTCAAGAGAAGCTTCATAATTGATGAACGATGAGTTTGCCCTATCGAAGAAACGTCAACTGTAATCAGTGTTGCAAATTCGATCCGGGTAACGGGTCGAATTGTTCTAGAAATTGTAGCTAGCAAATTGTAGCACGTAATGGGTCGAATCGTTCATTTAGGTGGTAAAAAGGAATTCGTTCATTTAAACATCTTCGTCAATCCATCTCATGATCAATATAGAAAAGTTAAATCGTGAGAGTTATTAGCTTCGATGTTATGGCTAATGCATGAGTAAGAGCATATTGACTTTGCCAGATTTTAATTTTTAAAATTTAAAATAATAATACCTATATATTAATTATTAGTATATCTCGAATCGTGCATTTATGGTGGTAAAAGATAATTAGCTCGGCCCTAGCGCCCTCGTCAACCCGTTTCAGGACCAACATGAAAAGATAAATCACGTGAACTACTAACTCGGATGTTATGACAAATATACAAGGAAGACGAATATACTGACTTTGTTAAATTTTAACCTCTAGATTACAGCCACGCACTAATCGAATCGTGCATTTAGATATTTTTCGACTTATTGACTAATGATTGTTTAATTGAACACGAATTGCGGAACTTTTCGTGGCTAGCCAGATGGCTAGTTACGAAACGTTTTAGTCTCAGGACGCGCGTTTTCATTGACGTGCTTACTCATCAGAAATAACAACCTACTTTTAATCGATAGTTAAAACTAATAAAATTTAATCATCGAATGCGTAAGTTTTTAATTCCAACGTCAGAGAATTGGATATTTCAATTTTTCTAATGGATTGTGAAGAGGATTAATTTCGTCTTATAAAAATTCACTATAAACTATCAAGGTAAATCACTCATCCAAATGATCAATATTTCGTAAATTTTTTTTTTATCGATTATTCGGAACGGGATATTTCAATTTAACTATAAGAAATATTGTTACTGATGCACGATTATACAAAGGATGCGTGTATATATATTAAAGTTGAAATATAAATTCTAAAGTACTTGTTTTGATAAATTAAATATAATTTTCATTTGTATTATTGTATATATCTTTATTTACCAAAAGTCATTAGTAAAGTCGTCTGGGCCGGCCTGGTAGTAGGCCCATCAGAGGTGTGAAAAGTTCGATTCTAGATATATATATAATTTTTTTTTCTTGCACATTTAGAGGTGTGAAAAGTTCGATTAATCAATGGAATTTTAAACATCAATTTGTTTAATTCGGCAATTCAATTATTATATCCACTCAGAAATAGATTTTTTTTGAATAATTCATTGGATTTTAATTTTAAAATTAAAACAGATAAATTAAAATTAAAATAATTAATTCGATAAATCTCCATGAAATATTAAACTTCAGTTCGATATTAATTAATCTCTCATTATTTAAAAAAAATATCAGTTGATTCAATTTCGACCAAATTAACTATATGTTATCAGTTACGTTTATTCAATTTTTATTAAAAACATTGATCAATTCAATCAATTTAAAAAATTTTGATTAATTTGATTTTCGGTTGGATTCAGTTTGATTTTAACTCTCATTCTTACGCATATCATAACTATTTCTTAGTTTTAATCTATAATTTTTAAAAAAATTTATGTTAGTAGCTCCGACCCCAGGACCCGTAACCGGGTTAATAGGTCGGTTGTCCGTTGACCCAATTAGCCGGGGCTAACCTGAACCAACTCAGCAAGATGCCAGGCCGGTTACCATTTCAGGCCTAGCAGAATCGGTGGACCGCTAGTTCAGTTTTTTTTTTTTGTTTTTGCCCTTTGCCATTGGAATCACCGATTAACCGAAGTTTAGAGCCATTGGGAGGGATTTTTTTCTTTTTTTGGGGGGGGGGGGGGGGGGTTAGGTTTTTTTTTTCAACCGTTAAGATTATTTGACCGTTGTTTTAATCAATGACTATCATTTAGTGTCCGTTATGATTCAAACTCTATAAATAGGGAACTCATTTACGTAGGATTATTGCACGTGAGAGGAGGGGTGAACCACGTGTATTTTAAAAACATGCATTTTTCATATTTTCGAAATCGAGTGTGCAACAAAAAATTAAGAGTAGAAAATACAAGTTGATGCTATTTAGTTTTATTTAGTTCGAAACTTTCGGTGAATCCAACTCCAAGACCCAGATCCGCTGGACCTATCGATGGGTAATCAGTAATCTCTCTACCCACAAACCACAAACCCACAGTAAAGCAATCAAATAAAAGCAAAGAATTGGGAACTGTAACAATCCTACACTTCCCTCTTGCAATATTAAAAGAAGTACAATAAATGAAATTGTTATCAACACATGAAAGAATAGAATTGATCGATCTCGTGTGTCGGTGTTGGTCTTCCGACAGCGGTCAATCATAGACTAGTAGTAGCAGCACCACAAAAACAGAATAGTAGAAGGCTTGGGGTAGCTTGAATAATAGTTGTATATGAAAATTTCCTCGAACTGTCCATATATAAGACATCTGAGGAGCCTTAGTTCCCAACTGAAACACCTCAGATCTAAAAACTCTATGAAATTCGAAGCTTGCGCAGCTTATCCTTTGGAAGGCGCCTTAGATTCACTTCGAGGCGCCTCAGTTCCCAACCAAGTGCCTTGAATCGAACCTGAGGCGCCTAAGATCATTGAACTCTTATCTCCCGAGCGGGGCGCACGGAGGTGCCCTCAAACGCATAGGGCTCCTCCAATCCCACCTAAGGCACCTTGGGAACTGTTTATCTGAAGCATATTTTACAGTTTAGACCTTGCAAAAAGTGTTAGTCTAAAAAAATATATATATCTTGTAAAGTAGAGTTAACACAAGTATAAAACAGGATAAAGGAATTTAGTATTTATTATATCCCGTCTTCCCAATACCAGGATATAATCAAGGCTTTAGCTTAGAACTTCAAAATTATTCTAAACTGGACCACGCCTATAGTCCCACCGAGGATTCATCCTCACTAGATTTCACTTTTCCAGTGACTTACCTCACTTACTATTGCAAATCGACTTAGCTTCTTAACCTACCAGGTCTTCAACCAATTGTCAAGTTTCACAAAACCAACTGGACTTCATGCTAGGTCTCTACCAACTTGGGCTTAGCCAATTGTCAGGCCTCGCAGGCCCAACTAGACTTCATGACGAGACTCAACCACCCAGGACTTCAGCCTGGTGTCAAGTCCTAAGCTTTTCAATCCTGCACAATACGTAATAAAGTTAAATAATCACAAACCTAACCTTAACTCATATATCAAAAATTCTCTACACTCATTCTCAATTTCACATCCTCTACGCGTTTTCGACTCCAAGTCTCCATTTCTACACACTTTCATTTCCAAGTTTTAACTACAATGGAAGGAGGTCAAGGAGGTTCATCATATCGGTCACAGAAGGGAAAAGAAATAGCGTACGAGAACTCTAACATATAAATTCAATCCGTTGATGATGAAACCAAGGTCAAGCACGTTTCGACTCCCAAAACACAAGGAAATACTAATGCAATTACTTCTAATGTTCCAGTTCTAGAAAATCCTGCTTTAAAATCTCCACCCAACTCCTTCTCCTTCCATCTTGATCGACACCAGCGACGATCTCCATCGCTCCCACCTCCACGCGATTCCTATCTTCTAGAATCGAGTGAGACGTCCCTCGATCTCACCCCTTTTGCGTCTAAGCTCCTCATTATTGGTCGCATCACTGTCGAAGCCAGCGATCCAGCCCTCCTACGGCTCTCGTTAGCATCGCCGACATCGTTTTGCTGTCGCGTGATTTCACTCTCCATCTCACCATGAGTAGACTTTGAGGTCAGGGGTTTACTTCCACCCGATACGTTTTCTTCTCAAAGAGCCAATCAAGGGGAGCTACCACTTGGAGGTAAGGAGTAGGGATTTGTTCTTGGTATGGGTTTGGTCTACAGTGAGTTCTTCTTTTGATTATAGTTGTTCTTTGGGAGTTGATTGTTGGAGCTGAATTTGCTTTAGATTTGCAATACGTTGCTTAAATCTGTGATAATGTATTGATCCTTAAATCGAATGCAGTTTGTAAGGTAAGACCTGAGCGTCTGATCACTTTTGGATGAGATGTTATTGTTCAATTTATGACTCAAGTATTAGCTGTAATGTGGATCTTGGAATTTTTCCCTGTTGGAAGTTGATTTCGGATGGAATGATGGAAATTAATGTTGATTGTGTTGAGGATTAAGAGTTAGGTTAGTTTTGTGGATCTTGTAAATGATGCAATGTGATATCTTGTATCTTCATCAGTACAATGTGATAATTGTTGTTCATTTAATAGGGAACTTGGTGATTGGATGATTGATGGGTTGTGATGGGCAAATTGCCAAGGTTGCCTTGGTGGAGTAGTTGTATTTGGTTTGGATTAGGTTTGGTGTTGTGTGTTGTGATACATGGTTGTGGATTAGAGTTGATGTGGAATTAGAGATGTTGCTATGGCTAAACCTAATTTAATCATTGGGATGGATTAGATTAGGTTAATGATGGGTTAGATCAAATGTAACCCAGGGAATTGAGATTAATTGAAGGTAATCATTAACATTGATTAATTAATGATCGAATCGATTGAGGGTTTATCTTAATTGGTTTTAGGATTTGATTTAGTTACTTGTTCTATATATAATTAGCTAAATTATGCACGTTAATGCAAGACCCTAGTTGTGATGCCAACGTCTAGACAGGGGATCAATTCGATACAATCGACAAATAAAGACGGGGGTTCAATTAGATATCTCCCCCATATGTACATGAGGTGGAGCGATAGCTCCAACAACATCCTGTCCACTCGGTCATTCAGGAGCAATGATGACAGAGCACGTACAGTGTCATAACTCTACCCACTCGGCCGACGCGTATGACATGTGTCGGTGGCTTGATTGGCGTCAGGGGTGACCATGTCATTGCATCATATGCATATGATGCATCATTCATTTGATTGTGATTATTGCATTTGTTTGCTACATATGTTTGACATGCATATACAGGAAATATTATGTGTTTGGTTTGATGACCCTACACCTGCTTGTATGATACGAGCCTTATATGATTCATGATAGACTGATTTCTGGTATGTACATTCATTTAGTACTTTCAATTATGCATATTCTGATATTTCCATTAAGACTGTATCCTGTTATTTCTGTATAGCTTATTCAGCTATTTATTATGTCATACATATCTTTCTCTATACGTGCAGAGTCCAGTTGGACTCACCACCCGTTACAATATTTTTGTTTTCAGGTTGATAAGTTGTCAGGGAGAGCCCAGTTGCTAGTCCCAGGTCCCTACGACTCCAGCTTTGGGTGCTTCTACGCGTTTTTGTTACCTTTACAACATACTTATTGTCTTGTATCTTTTTCTGTCGTGGACTTGTATTCGAGTTGCAATTACTGTGGTATTGCATTTTTTTTAATCTTCCATTGGACTTTATGAGTGTTATTTTGTTGCGCGCCTGCCCAAAGGGTAACTCATCAGTTTTACGATTTTATTGTTGAGATGCACTTATTGTCGTTTATCATATCTCTTGTTTTGAAGTAGGAGGCCATTATTATATTGTGCGTGTTGTATGTATGTTCTACATTGTCTGTCATACATGGGAAATATTTTCCGATTTTATATTTAGCGGCTTCTTTGGTCTTGAGGCATGACACTTTATCTTCTTACATATTAGCTATAAAAACTAAATAGAAAAAATATTTTCATATTATTTTTGAAATTTATTTAATTATAATTACTTTAAATTTTAAATTTAAATTAGAAGTTTTACGATGATTTTATATTATGTTATTTTAATTCCAATTAAAGATTCTTATTCTCCTATCCTGTTAATATTATCTCTAATATTAAAAATTATTAATATGATATTTATAATCAATATTATGTAAAATATTGAATATAAACTAACATTTTTAAAACATAACTAATTATTTGAATCAATTTAAAATTTATAAATGCATAACTTTTATTAAATGAATGGATGAAATTTTCATGAGAATTCTCAAGTTTCCGTGAAAAATTTGAGAATTATTTTACGATTTCTTTTGATTTTAATTATAGATAGTAAAAATTTTAATATCATAAAGTGATGATCATAAAATGCTCAAATCTTTCTCGAATTATGAATGTGGACCTTTTCTAAACATTCATATTATTATAATTGTTATAATTCTTAGATTCGAATAAAATGATTACACAGTAGACAATAAAAGTTTAACGTCAAGGTAATCCAAAAAACAACCAATTTATCATTATTTTAGAAACTATTTTTAATTAATAATAAATAAATAAAATTATTTATTATTTTGAAGTTTATCTTCTTATGCTAAAATATTTTGTACAATTTTTAAAGAAATTGAATTCCCAATCCAGAATTCTTTTTAAAAAAAAATCTTATATTTCACTTTCATGAGGATATTTCAACTTTTGAGAATTTTTTTATTCTTTACTATATCATAATTTATATTTATTTATTTTTAAAATTTTATTATTACTAATAAAAAAATTCATGGCTTAATTGAAATATTTAGTGATCTTATCCATATTATTGAATTTTTCGTAACCTGAATTTTTCTTTAATAGCTTTATTTATTACTATTTCTTGATGTTTAATTTATAGTTTTTAAAAAACTCTAAATTAACATTCAATAAGAACTACTCTCTAAGCCGCGACCCAATTATATTTTTTAAAATATTTTTGGTAGACATTAATGTTAAAAGTATAAAAATCAAAAAGTTAATTTTTAATCTATATTTCTATTAAAATTAATAATAATAATTCTTATAATTAAACGTTTATATTGACAACAAATCTTGTAAATTAATATTATAAAAATTTAAATTTTAATGATTTTTACAAGTTCAACAAAATCAAATTTAGGTAAGTTCAATTTATTGGTTTGAATTATGAATGTCGACCTTTTCTAAACATTCATGTTATTATCATTATTATAATTCTTCGTTTCTAAATAAAATAACTACACACGATAAAAATTTACATTAAAAATAATAAAAAAACAACCAATTTGATTCATTTGACGAGTTCATTGTTTTAGTAACTCTTTTTAATTAATAATAAGTAAATAAAAATTAATTATTATCATGAAGTTTATCTTTTTGGGCTAAAATATTTTTACAATTTTTAAAGAAATTAAATACGCAATCAACGTTTTTTTAAAAAAAAAATCTTACATTTCACTTTCATAAGGTATTTCAACTTTTGAGAATTACTCTTTTTATAAAAAAATAAAAAGGTTTTTTTAAGGGAAAATACAAAACCTTGGATCTTTGCCCTTCCGTAGTTATAAGCGCCTGAGCGAGCTAGCGTGATCGGAGAGGGAGACCTCGTGATTTATATCCTCCGGGTTGGCTCTGGACGGATCGGCGGAGGCTGGGCGAGCGAATCGCCTTTTGCCACTGTGATGGAGAGGGAGAGGGAACGAGAGAGAGTACTGGCCGAGTAGCTGCTCCTCAGGTTTCTCCCTTCTCCTGCTCCTCCGATTTTCTTCCCCTTGATTATCCATCTGGATTTGGTCGATCTTCTACAAGAATTTCACCTTCCAATTCACGAATGTGAGTAGTATCCAGCTATCGTCGTCTAATTTTTGTCCAAATTCTATCTTTGAAAGTGCATTTATTTCTTAATTACGAGGATTTGGGTGCTATTTGAGTTTATCTATTCATTTATTTTGGGGCAAGCTGCGACTTTTATATGATCGATCATTGTTGTTCTGGTTTCTCAACGCCTTGTGCTATCTGAATACTTTGTTTTCTGGCCTTTTGCGAAAAAGTACTTGTTCTATTTACTTATGTTCTTTTGTTTCTTAAAATTTAGTAGCTGCTTTAGGGACTCCAGTTTTCGGCGTTGTTACTTCTAGGTTGTTTTTTTTAAAGCCAGAAAGCATTCATATTTAACATAATATTGTTATTTTCTACTACTAGGTTTTTAATTGTTGGAATAGCCCGCTTTGATTATATTCATTCATTGGGTAAGATTTGTTGCTTCAGCTTTCTATACACTCCTTCACGGTTTTAGGATACAGTTACTTTGATTTAGTACTCTTCTCCATTTTTTTGTCCTCGGCTTTTCATTTAACTTTATTTACGTTTATGCTTCGTGGTTCTTGACTCTTTCATTTCGTAAAACATTCTGAGCAACATTTGTGTTTAGTTTAGAAGAAATGAATCAGTTGCATAATGAGAGCGAGAAAACAATGATTCTTGACAACTGGATCGATTCATCATCTATTGAAAAAGGCAGCAGTCTGGGTTCACAATGTGGTGGAAACCAGATTCTGAAAAAGGGACCTTGGACTTCTGTAGAGGATGCAATTTTGGTTGATTATGTTAAAAGACACGGTGAAGGGAATTGGAATGCTGTTCCGAAGAACACAGGTCTTTTTCGATGTGGCAAAAGTTGTCGTCTACGATGGGCTAATCATCTCAGGCCAAATTTAAAGAAAAGCGCTTTCACACCACAGGAAGAACAGTTGATAATTGAACTCCATCTGGAGATTGGAAACAGATGGGCTCGTATGGCTGCCCTTGTAAGTTGTGGCATGTTTCTTTTCTTTGTGTCATATTTATCATTTAGTTAATTTTCTTCATTGCTTATGCTTTTACTGCAAAAAGCTTTTTAACTGAATATTCTAAAGTTGCTCATTTTGATAGGTGCACTGTTTGGTTGTTAGAGTGGAGTTGTCTAGCCTTCAAAAGTAGTTACTCACTAATAAATAATAATTGCTTCTTTCTTCTTTTTAAGTGTAAGTGCTTTCGTTGTCTGGTATGTTTACAAGTCATACAAATAGGCTGCCTCACTCTACCTTTGTCATTTGATCTGATAATGTTCAGTTATATAAGAAAGAAATTTGTTAAATACTGATAACTTGGATAAAGCATTAGGATTGAAAGATCCATCTATGGATCTATTTGATAGGATTGAAAGATCCATGTATATATTTGATAAAGCATTAGATAACATACTCTTGCTTCTAGTAATCTATGGCGATGAATCAATGTTTCATAGTACTTGCCCTATTCCTGATGAACCAATGGACAAGAAGCTCTCTTCTCTTAATTTGATTTCTAATTTCCTTTGTGAAACAGATCATTCCAACCAATCTTAATATAAGGCCCAGTGTGCTATTTAGGACAGTGGTGAACTAATTTAGACCAAGATTATGAATACATAACCCAGGAAATAATAACGCAGAAAAGTAAAGAAACTACAGAAGAAAAAGAAAAAAAAAATACAAACTATTTACTTATGGCCTAAATTTATACCACTTTTCTATACCTTGGTTTAACTTGAGCCACTGTTTAATCCTCAATTTTCTAGGTAGGCGAGATGAGTCAATGAGGCTATGCACTCATAAGTCACAATGAAAAGGGCAGCCTGGTGCATGAAGCTCCCGCCATGCGGGGTCCTAGGGAAGGATCTATTGTACGTAGCCTTATCCTACTTTGTAAGAGACTATTTCCAGGACTCAAACCCGTGACCTTTTAGGTCACAAGGTGACAACTTTACCATTACGCTAAGGCTCCTCTTCATAAGTCACAATGAAAAGATTCATACAAAATACACAAGTTAGTTATTTCTGCTGCTACTCGTAATTTTATTAAACCGGTTGCATTTATAAGATCTCCATGCATCCATAATTAGCTGTTTCTATCATAAATTTTTTTATCCAATTATGCAATATGGATAAATTATTAAATCAAACCATTTAGTGTTTCCAATAGAAGGTACTTGGGAGTTGCAGTTGTTTGATTTTTGTTGCGTTATTCTCATAGCAGATACAGTATACTCTTTGAATGGGTATATTCACAGCTATTCTATCAGTATGTATGTGATTGACATTGTCATTAAATTGTATAGCGTCCAGATACTGTTCGTTAATGAAAGATATTTGCTTCATTTTTCTTGAAATTTTTTAATACAGTCATTTACTTAATAAGCTTCTTAGTTCTTATATTCTATTTAAACACAAGTTTGTAAATAGTAAATAAAATACAAGTACGCGCTTATATCCTGTGCATACTAGATAGGGCTTGCCTTTGTAGATGTTTCTTACTAGCATGCAGCACTTGAAACAAATTTGTCCTCCTCCGACGGTGCTTCGAGGCTTCGATGGACGTCTATCTCTCAGGATACAACAGTGAGACCACGGGCACAACGGAGCACTCGTTGCTCGTGGCGAACTGAGGAAGTATCCGAACGCTATCAAGGAAGGTCGGACACAACGGAACGCTATCAACGAACTCGTTGGTTCATTTGCTTGGACAAATTTTGCCCCGATCGGTCGGACATTCGACGCGCGCAGGTCGTGCACGCACACAAGTTCACTTGGTTCAGTACAAATCCGGGCCCTGGATTTGCGCACCCCCCCCCCTCCCCGCGTGAGAGAGTGCCTCTCCACTTGCATTTGTTCACAACTAAGATGCTTGTGAAACAATATAAATCAATTATGTCTTAAAACTCCCAATGTGGGACTAAAGTCCCACTCATCAAGGAGCTTCTTTCCTCCACACCTCCCTTTCCATTCACATGATATCAACATGGATTTGGTGGTGATAATTCTTCCAGTAGCACTTATTGGATTGTTAGATTATATCACTCGAAATGTGCTACTTCAGGTGAATTTCAAATTACATTGTTGTTTTCCATGTTGACACATTATTTTCTGGATTCCTATTCTTTGTACATTTTGATTTTGCCCAGAAGGTTCTCTTTGACATTGTTCTTTTAAGATTCCCTAGTTCATTTGAATTATTTCAGCTGCCTGGGCGAACTGATAATGAGATAAAGAACTATTGGAACACCAGAAGAAAAAGATGCCAACGTACTGGTTTGCCTCTATATCCTCCTAATATTTGCCGTCAAGCCTTTGAGGAAAATCAGCAATACAAGAATGTCAGTGAGTATGTGTTCAATGATAAACATCCCAATGATGGTTTTCAAGGAAACATTTATGAAATTCCTGATCTTGATGATATAGTAAGTGACAATTTCTTTGCCAATCACGGGGCTTTATATAGCCCACTGTCCTACTCAGATACAGCAGTTAGTAGCATGCTCCATCATCGGTTTGGATCCCAAAACAATAGTTTACAAAGTCCAGCCGTGTGTTGCATGAAGCGACTTAGAGACACTGAGAAACAATGTGCCGGCTTCTCTGGTAGCATCTCTGATGAATATTCTAAGTTCGAACAAATTATGGTGGAACCTTTTGCCAAAAAACAGAGGACTTTCATACTAGGTTATCCCTGTGATCCTGATCTCAGGAACAAGGGCCTACAAACTTTTGAAGGCGCAGATCCTGGTAGTCACACCCTTCTAACTGACACATTGTCTGCTCCTGGTCCTATTCTTGGGACTTTGGAGTCGGAGCTCCCTTCATTCCAATATACAGAAACTGATGCTGGTTGCTGTCTTCCATGTCCATCGATTCTCAAAGCAATTGATGGATATGCTGCATCTCCTCCAGCAGCAGTCTCATTGCAATCTGACTGTTTTTCCCTCATGAGAAGTGGTCTACTGGAAGAATTGGTACATGAAGCGCACACAATTAACAATACGAAGATAGAATCATCTACCATGAAGATCGATGCAGATGTAGCTCGAAGAAGTTTCAGTGACACAAACTTGATAGAACTCAGTAATCAACCTATTTCTCGTTTGGGCCACACTGCTGTTTCTGTCTTAGATGGAAGCACCCCTCTGAACAGTAGCGGCTCATTATATGGGTTGGCACATCTTAATCTTCCTTCAAGTATATAATTCATGTTCACATCATTTCATATTCTCGTCCTTCTATCCTTTCTCGTGCATGTCCATCTGATAAATGAGTTATTCCATAGTTTCTGCAGGATCAAAAAGCATGGAGACTCAACTTTTTTCTCGTGCAAATGTCAGAGAAAATGGTCCTTCGATTTCTATAGATTTCTCAAGACCTGATGCTTTACTCGGATCTATTTGGACTGAACATGGTTTGCACAGCGCCAAAGAGTTTGTGTTCTGAATGATTCCTTATCGACATTCTTCGGGTGCAACAGTGACCAATATGTACCTGCTGTCCCATCATCGGCCCAACCCTCGAGCAGGGAGACGGACTCGACTCGTTCGTACCCATGAATCTGTGTGCCGTTTGCATGTCAAATGCCTTCATTTGAGCAATGTCTTGGTTACGTTACTTCCGAGAGACGATACATATTTCTTTTCCATTTTTATCTTTTACTATTTGGGGTTTATTTCACTAGTAGGGCTGTTGTTCTGAATTAAATGATCGATAGTTTGCCTAGACTAAATGACTATCAACCATCAGTTATGTTTCTAATCTCGTTCCAGTTTTAAAAGATTATAGAAAAACTGAATAATCTGTAAAGAAAAAAAATAAAAAAAAAAAAAAAAAAAATTATAAAATACGTTAAAATAAAAGATATTATTGAAGGAAAATAAAAAGATAATTATAATAATCGTTGTGACTGCCACTGTTACGGAGATCCCTCAACAAGAGAGTGCCAACTCCATTCCTTGGTACTCGTTGATCCTCTTCCCTTTCCTATTCGATTCATTGTCTGTTTAGAGAGCGATATAAAAGATGCTTACGGACTCTCTTTGAACATGATCCATTTGACATTCAAATAAAAACAAATTTAGGATAATAAAGTAGAAAGAAGCAAAATATACTGACATTTTTATATCTCCACTTTTCATTAAAATGATTTGTAGGTAAAGTGCATCAAGAAAGAGATGAATTGAAATAATTTTTGGGATTAGAGTTAAGAAGGATATACAATTTTTAGAAGATGATCGTAGCAAGACCACCCTCAATGAGTTCAAGGAACCATCAAGAAACAAATCATCTTCAACTTGAATTTATTAATAAGGCTCAATCCTATCAATTCTTAGTATTTAGAAAAAACAAGTGTCTTTGATGTTTGATATTATATGAGAAGCAACCATGTTTTTAACATAATTACTGAAGAAAATCAAGTGTGCATCTTTATGACATTGGTGATGTAGGAGAACCTCTAGAGCATATTGGCGTATCCAGGTAGATGCCTAGTAGAATTGATAGGATTTAGTGATGTAGAAATTTTGCTGTTTGAGGATTATTTGCGATGTCTTTACTTTCCTCCAAGTTCTCCAAACTGAAAATAGTCAGTAACTGAACATGTCTAGATAACTTAGTTTATTCATTCATTATTTACGATGTTAAATCATGATCATCAAGCTTGTTGCTTTGCTACAATAGTTGCATAATTTGAACTTACATAGTTTCATAAATAATTTGTGTAATGTGTAGGAGACCTTATATGGTTTTCTTTTAAATAGCAACTCTTGTATGGTATCAAGTGCTTGAGGATCCAGTATTTTTTATTCTTTGCTTTAATTTAATCTACAGATTCAGTGAATGACCTTCATTTATTTGTTTAAGCTAGGGGGAATTGGGAAATGAATTGTTGGTACTTGGCATTATCTTAGTAGCACATTTTATTAGACAAGCAATGATATATAATGACTCAAATCTCAAACTCTTTGAATCCATCATATTCCTTAAACCCCTGATAATTAGTTCTTCATAACGAAGAGGGTATCAGCAACAAAGTCGGTTACGTTATCTTCCCCTAATGGTAGTAGAGGTTCGAAAAATTGGTGGTGTTCCTTGGGGAACGTCTGAGATTGAAAATTGTAGTCTCGCTCCTTCTTCGACTGGTTATTGAGCTCATGCAACAGAACAATGTTGAGAATTTCAACTTCCTTAGCAGTGATCTTATTCTCTAGGCGCTTGCTGTGGTTGATGATGTACTGGATCTTGTTGAGATCGGGCATCAAGTGCTTGAGGATCGCAATCAGCACGCTAATCTTCCATGCCTTGTTGAGATCGTGTGGCTTCTTGTAGGGGGGTCGAGTAGGGTTCTTGGGCAGCCCTACCTCACGCCACCAGCCCTCCTCCATAGTCGGCCACCAAGGCGGCGGGCGACCCTTTTCGACCGGGAACCTGCGTTGCGGCGGCTTGCAGATGGGCATCAAGGCAGAGAGGAGCGAGCTCAAAGTGACGTCGCGCAGCTCTGTCAATGCGACGGGGATTGCGAAGCCGACGGCGATCTTACTCCTCACAAAATCGCCGGGGCAAGTCTCGATATGGTACTTGGTCATCGCCATGGGGCCGTTGCGGTCGAAGCGGACGATATCCTTCCACCAAGCGCGAAGGTTGGTGGAGCATCCAGTGACGGGCTTGCTGTGGCAGGGAACGAGGCCGAAGACGAATCCCTTGGCGTCGCCCTCTTGCATCAGCTCCAGCGCTTCGTGTAAGATCTTCCCATGGACGCGCGCTAACTTCTTGCGTTGCGACTGCTGCGCTCGGGAGCGATCGATCCCGGCGACGACCACGACGCGGTTGTGCTGAAGCTTCTTGTACCGATGAAACTCTTTGAGGCGTTTGAGCCGGGCGATATCGTTCCAAATGCGCAATCTAAGACCTCGGATTACCCTCTCATCGATTGTTGATTCTACGTCGCCTTGTGGTAGAGGGACGTCGAAGATGCTCGGCGGCGGAGCACCGAGAAGGCTTTCCACTTCCATCCATGAATCACTACTTCTCATTTTGATCAAATGTATTGAGTAGAAATGGAGATGTTTATATACATACACACACGTACATGATAGAAAGAAAGAAGAAGGCTTATTTTATTTGGCAGGAAATTCACAGTATATTTGCTCATGATCTCAATTGATATGATAGATTTTTTCTATGTAAGGAAAGCAAGAATTCTAACTGACCTTCTCGCCCCCAGTTTTCAAACTAGTTTTTTCTTTGTCTTAGAATATAGATATATCAATTTTAAAATAAAATGTCACATAATTATCATTGGTAATTTTGTCCAATATGATTATATATGGAAGGAGACTAATTTTCTCCATCCAATCTTGTAATTATGGGAGTTTCCATTTATAATCTCTATATATTTGTTTATTAAAAGAGCATATCTTATCGAATGCACATGATATCTGTACACAAAATATATTAGTTTCTTATGCTTCAATTGTACTTGTCCAAAGAAATTATGCATTTCAAAATATTTTACCACCTTCTAATTAATTGAAATAACAAGTGCATTTTATGTATCCTTTTATATATAAAGGAAGATTCGACTTACATTTTTGCACTCTCTAGAGAAGCATGAGTTCAATAAAATTTTATTTTTCTCCTGTTAAATTTTTTTTAATAAACCTTGTATAATATAGTAGAAAATTCAAATAACAATTGTGAAATATATGTCAATTTTATATTAACAAAAATTATGAGAATTTTATCATGGATTCATGTCAATATAAGTTACATATTATTTTTATAATATAAATATTAATTATTATAAGTTTTATAATGGTACTGGATGCATTTAAAGTTTACTTTGCTTGATAGATGTGACAGCTGTGCTATAGTGCAACACACAGGCGATGCATGAAAAACCTAGTAGTAAGTTACTGTGATGGGTCATCCCCATATAAAAATTAATTTAATATCAAAGTGGACCAATGACCCCACATATTAGATAATAAACTGATAAGAACAGATACTACACTTGATCTTAGCCAAAAGGCCGAGAAATGTATGAAGTTACTTTACCGTTCTATGTCCATTTTTATAATTGTTATGTGTGTAGTTCGCCTTGGTAACTTCAAATGTGGTAATTTCATTTTTCTTAATTTGAAAATACAATTTCAAATTAAATTTGAAATTATCTTTTTTGAATTTGATAAATTATTTTTTAAAATTTTAATTTTGGATTAAAATCTGAATGTTTTTTTTAGGATTTGTAATCATATATTTTCTTTTGAATTTATATTTTTAATTATAAAAACAAAAATTTATATTCGGTTTAAGTGAGAATCCTAATTCTCTGTGAATGTCACGTTTATATGTAAAATTATATTTTATAGATATTAATAGATTTGTAATGAATATACAAATTCAAATAAGCCCACACTGCGCTGGGCCCCAACTCTGGGACCATTGGGCAGGCCTCCCATTTCCACTATGAGCCCATTCCTGGGCCCACCTGATACAACGTGGGAATAATATTATTGTCACATAAAAAAAATTAAAACATTTAATTTACAAATTGGAAAAATAAAGGCATTAAACTACACGAAAAGAAAACTCTCTCTCGTATTTTAATTGCAAATCGGAAAGAAGATGGCTTGGCATTTCCGTTAAATTACATTTTTAATTTGGCATGACTCCGTCACGATGTTGGATTCGGCCGTCAACGTGTCGACGGTCACGTCGCAACGGGCGTTAACGGTCATAGTCCCGCTCGCAACGGCCCCAAACTTCAGCCGGACTGGAACTTTAATGCCGATCAGCAACGCGACTTCGCGCCGTCTCTGCGCCGCTTCCAATTGCTGACGCATCGCCGACGACAAGCGTATGCCCGCCCCCGTCATCGGCACCTGGAACAACGTCAAGTTGCGCCGCCCCTGGAAGAAGGCCGGCCAATCGCCGCGGCTGAGGCTGACTCCCGCGAAGGACACCGAGACGTCGCCGCCGTTGAGGTAGCTGAGGCCGATCTTTTGGTTGGGGTTCTCGGCTTGAACGGTGGCGAGGAAGGTAGGGGAGAGGGAGGAGGAGGAAGAAACGTTGAAGCCGGCGATGGAAAGGGCGGTGATCGAGTAGACGGGTTTTTGGGGGCGGAAGACGAGGCAGAGGACGGCGATGGCGGCGGCGAGGAGGAGGATGAGGGAGGCGACCCAGGCTAGGCAGCGGAGGCAGGTGCGGCGACGGCGGGAGGAGGCGCGGCGGGTGTAGACGGCCATGCGTCGGGAGTTTTGCGGCGGAGGGACGCGGAAGATGCGGTCTTTCTGGACTTGGACGAAGTAGTCGCCGGGAGAGGGTGGGAGCTTGGGGATGAAGTTCTGGACGGAGGATTCGGAGGAGCAAGGGGAGCCAGGGTGTTCCGGCGACGACGAGAAGTGGTGCTCAGGGAGCATGTCGGCCGGCGAATCGATGAAGCGACTGAACTGGATCAGAGAGGTGGTGAAGGAAGAAGAGAAGAGTAGATTAGATATGTTAATTCATGACCGTGGAGAAATGCAAAGGCTTAGTTGGCTCACGTATTGTATGTATGATCTAAACGTGGATGAGATCTCTCTAAATCTAATTTAATAAAAAATTTCTGCGGAGAATTTGATTCGATGAAATATTTTATCCATGATCTGTATCAAGAGTTCGTCTCTGTATGCAAGGCAAGGTCCATCACGCCTGGTGCATGTAGATACAGAAGATTCAGCTGTCTCTTGGGCTATAAGATTCAAAACACTGGTGAATGTAGATACAGAGAATGAGATGTAACTATTTCCATTATAACTCCATAAATCACAATGCTTATTCACACATACAATCAAACTAGCATTTTCATTATATAGATATATATATTTTTCACCTAAAAGGTGGATCGAAAGCAAAGTTAGGATGAAAATTACAAGATGGAATGCCAATTGCCACGGACTGGGTGTTTGCTACTTCTGCTCCTTGTTCCACATCCCTTTGATTCTTCTAAGCACATAACTCTTTTTCTTCCTGTAAGATTCGTCGTCCAAGTCATCGGCTGAAGTCAAGCTCCTGAGTTTTCCGATGCCTGGCTTTTGCTCGGAGTCTCTAAGCATCAGGATTGCAGTTTCAGCTGCTTTCTTCCACTGTTCCGCTTGCAATTTCAGCTTCCTCAATTCCATTTCCATTTCAGTTTTCTCCACTTTAGTTGCCTCAAGCTCGCCCACCACCCTCGCCGCCATCTCTTTGCTCTTTTCAGCTTCACGGGCTACAAATCCGAGCTCCGTCAGTGCCGCCTTCTCCGCGATCTTCGCTGAATTCATCTCCGAAATAGCTTCTTCATAAGCTTTCTGCTTCTCTGATTCGTTCCTCCGCAGCTCAAGTTTCAGCTGCTCATTCTCCTCGCATACTCTCCCGAGTGCTGCTTCATTATCTGCGAGTTTGATCCTTAAATCTGCAACGTCAGTAATTGACTGCGTTAGTTTTACGTCTTCTCGTTCTTTCTCCACTTTTTGAAGCAATCTTTTGTTCAAATCTGAGATTTTTCGAAGCTCCGCTTCCCTGTCAAGCAGATTGGCCTTTAGCAGAGCGGACTCTAATTTTGCATCACCTAGTTTCAACTCTAATTCTTGTTCTCTGAGTTTGGAATCAGCAAGCTCTTTCTCTATCATTTCATAAGCACTTTGGATCCTCACAGTGCTCTCAATCTGCTCTTCTTGATTCATCACCCAATAATCTTCTAATGCCGTCATCAACTGGTTTTCTTCATTATCCGAAGAACCAAAACAGAGTGCCTTTGCATTGGCGAGATCAACCAAAGCATGGACATGATCAGCATACTGCTCTTCCTGCAACTTCCTCACGCTCTCTTCGAGTACCCTGACTCGAAATCTGGACTCCTTGAGCTCAGTGGCGACGATACTGAAGGACTCCATGAGTTTGGATCCGTCGGTGAGGAGGGACTCGATGGTGCTCTGAGCGAGCTCCAGTTGCTTCCTCGTGTCGGCGAGCATGGACTTGGCCTCGGCCTCCGCTCTCTCGCTGCCGACGAGCCTAAGATTGAGGTTCTCGACGGCGAACGACGCCTCCGCGAGGCTTTTATCTGAGGCTTGGAGCTGTAACCGATCAAGCTGCGTCTTCTCCGCCAATGCGGCCTCGGAACGGAGCACCATCTCGAGCTGCAGCTTGAGTCTGCGGATCTCGCTCGCCGCGGCGGCTAACGCAGCGCTGTCGACGCTGTGCTGGTTCTCGATGGCCTCCAGCTCGGACTGCCATGCGCGGTCGCGTTCTTGGGAGATCTTTCTGAGCTCTTGGATCCGGGCGTCCTCGGCCGCAGAGAGCTCCTCCATCTGGGCATGCGAATCATGGAGCTTCGCCGACATGGCCACGAGCTGCTTCTTAGCCTCCTCTACTTCCTGCTGAGTTCGGCGCCTGCTGGACTCGGTGGAGCTGAGTTGATCGCTCTTCTTCTTCAGCTCTTTCTGGAGCTGCGTGATTTGGCATTCCAGTTCCGTGACCTTGCTTGCGCGCCTCTTCTGCAATCACGAGAAGAGAATTTAATCCTCGATGCCCAACAATCATTACTTTATACAAATCTCTGCATTAAAAAACTACCTCGGTGTCCATGGTTTTGGCCGAGCGGCATTCAATCTTGGGACTCGCATCCATTGAAGGTTTCGAAAAGGAGGTGGTTGATTCAGATACAACCAACTTGGACACCCGTTTTGATTGCAGTATCATTGTCGAAGTCTTACTTGAAATCTCTGAGGACCCATTTCTGCTTAAGATTTGCAAACAAAGCAGCACATTTGAAGGTAAAATTCATACCAAAAAAAAAAACAAAGAAAAGCCAAAAAAATAAAGCAGATCTGAAGTAGGAGAAGACGTATAAGAAATAAAAAGATAAGGAACTGCAGAACAAACGAAGAAGATTAGGATAATCACAACCTGAGGGAGAAAATTGGACAAGCATTGTAAATCGCCTTTCTATATAACGTACATGGGCCATGACACTGACAGAAGAGAGTGCAGCAAGAAGAGTACAAAGAGAGATTCAAACATCACGTGGCGAGGACACCAATCCAGTGTCCTTGGTGCGCCAAGATATGGAAGAAACAAAGTGACCATTTAATTTTGTTGCATTCGATTCAATACTCCTCTTGGATCCCAAAAGGTAGTAATTAATCAATGGAACTGAAGCAAAGTAGTCATCACAATGAGTAATACCTTCTTGTCTTGGACATCTGCATTCTGATGAGGTGAGAAGCTGACCCTGCAGGCAAAGTACACGAGACATCAGAGGGAAACAAATGGTGAACGATTCATGCATCATCATACGAGGAACATATAGATGTTGCCGACTTGTGATTGCCTTGATATTATATCTAGCCCTCACCTCATCACTTTCAGACTTTCTTGCTAAGATACAGCAACAATGGACGTATAAAATTAACCTGATATGTTCCTTTATCTTCACTTTAAACCCGGTCTGGTACTCACATTATCATCCCTACCGAACGTAACACTACAACTACCAAAGCAAACGTAGAAGCCGAGGAAAGAATATCTCCAACTCTTTTAATTTGCCTCAATACATACATCTGGTCACGAAAGTGACGCAGAAGAAGAAACTATAGCAATATAGCAAGGGATGATGGAGAAGGGCGGAGGAATGGCGACTCACCGAGAGAAGGAAAAGACCACTGCTTTTCTTTCCTTCAGCTGCTTCAAGCTCCCACGGGTTCTGTTAGACTGGTGTGGCTCTGTAAATAATGAACACGGGAGGCCTACAATTTGTGTTTGTTAGTTCACCTCTCTTGAACTGGGGAACATAAAGTAAGTAGGCCAAAAGTTGGAGGGGGAAACAAACTAATTACATTCAGGTCAATCCACTTGCATGTGTACATAAAAATTTTGGACTGGGGTGTCCAAGTTGAGGTTGGCATTGTTCATTGGGCAAGAGCCCAAATAGCATCCTTAGCTTGTGATCAAAATTTATATAAAAAATTGCTTGTTATATAGTAGCAATTATTACGAATAAAAATGAAGAGATGAATTGCTTATTAGCTAGGTTGATTAGTACTAATATAAAATAAAAAATGTAAAAAAAAAATTAAAAAAAAATGCAATTTCAAAATTTTCCAATTCAAGTCAATTCTGTATTTCTTCGCTCGCATCTTGCGATACGATGCTTATATATATATATAGTTTGCGATTGGATCCATGGGCGAGTCAGATCTCCACTAGTCTTCTCGTCCTCCCACTACGTGGAATCGCCGGAAGGGTTCCGCACCTTCAGATCTCAGGAGGGGCCTTCGGTTCCTTTCTCGTCTTTCTCTGGCTGCAGGAGCCCTAACAGAGGCCAGATCCAGGCCCAATGGCTGCGGCCAACGCCCCGATCGTTATGCGGGAAGCTTTGACGGTTAGTTCCTTCTCTATCGAGTTGACGTTTGGTTTCACTTGTTCTCACTTCTCTTGCATTCTGATCCAACTTGGAGGCACTGAAATTAAGGATTCTGGCACAATTTTAGGAACAGTTCTTTGATTTGTTTCTGATCTGCTCAAGTAGTTCTCGATATATTGCGAATGACCCGGGGGACTATTATTATGATCTCCAATGCGGGAAAATATCATCTATGTGGATTCTGATGGTTCTCGATGTGATTTGCAGCTTCCGAGCATCGGGATCAATCCTCAGTTCATCACGTTTACACATGTTACCATGGAATCAGACAAGTACATATGTGTTAGGGAAACCTCTCCGCAGAACAGTGTGGTCATTGTCGATATGAATATGCCGATGCAGCCGCTGAGGAGGCCAATTACTGCAGACTCTGCTTTGATGAATCCCAACAGCAGGATTCTTGCTCTTAAAGGTCCCTATATTGCTCAAAACATGGATTAATAATCAAAGTGCAATTTCCCGCTGTTAATTAATTAATTAATTATTTATTTTCAATGCATCATAGTACTTCCAACATACTTTTAAGCCAATCAAGATGACCCCTTTGCTTTCTAATGGAAGCTATATATAGCCAGGTTATTAATTTGCCTCTTGCATTAAACAGTTTGTCTTTTTTATGCGTACCAGGTAATTAAGGAATATGAACTAAAATTGCATACAACTTCTATGTAAATTCTGTAAAGTTTTGGTGTTGTGTAATTATATTAGATTATAGAGGTCTACCAGCTATAATTCTTTAACTAGAACCTTGGTTAGGAAATACATCCCATTCTCTGGTTGGATCGATTCTACTCCCTTGATTGTTTATTGTTTGAACCTATTGTACTCTTCCTCACACATATGTGGCCATCCAACGGTGACAGGTCCTCATCCCTATTCACCGTATCAAACGAGATGATGCTATTTAAAGAAACGTGGTAAGCTGTACTTTGCCAACTTAAGAACATCTAGAAATAGAACTTGGTTATTGATCAGGAAGTAGCTAGAAGCTGCTGGTCTTGATGCCACTAGGATAACTTGTACTAGTCAACTACCACAGTGCAACAAAACCTTTATGCTCTTTGCTCTTATGCCATCGAATTTTATTTTTTATGGAAGTAAACATAAAAGTCATAAATCAAATTCTTTTGCTTTTCTACTTTGTTTTAGCATTATGATGACAATATTTCTGAGTTTGAAGGGAGTAACAGAATAATAAAGCATGTTTATTAAAATAGTAATGAGGAAAAGATTTGCAAATATCTTCATTTTGGATTCTTCATTTCCCTCATTAAGATTGATTTCCTTTTCTGTACATTTAACTCCATTCTGTTTTGGTGTTGATGGAACTCATAATCCAAATTTTGCAGCCCAAATACCAGGAACTACTCAAGATCATTTGCAGGTATTCAATATTGAAGCGAAAACTAAAATCAAATCTCATCAGATGCCTGAACAGGTAATGATGTTAATTCAGTTAGTATTAATCTTTTCAGTGTGGCTTTTATTCAAAATATAGTCTTGTTATTTCTTCTTATTTCTTAGTTATGTTGCATGACTTGACAGGTTGTCTTTTGGAAATGGATCACCCCAAAGGTATTGGGTATAGTCACACAAACTTCAGTTTATCATTGGCAAATAGAAGGTAATACTTGGTTGAAGAACGACTTGTAATTGTATTTGTATGATTGTATCTATTGAAGAACATGCTAGTATTGAATGTATATTTGGAAAATGTATACTTCATCCCCATTCTAATGCAGGTGAAGCAGGGCCTATCAAGATGTTTGATCGAGCTTCTAATTTGACAAATAATCAGATCATCAACTATAGATGTGACCCCTCTGAGAAATGGCTTGTGCTTATTGGAATTGCACCAGGTACTCCAGAGGTAAAGCAATATTTGTATGTTGTGAATATCAAAATTTGAGGCACTTGGTGGTAGTCAACTAGGAACATGAAGTGTATGCTCGTGTATATTTGACTTAGAAGTACATACAGTTGACTGGACACTCTCAAACCATTTCATATTACCAAGAAATGGCAACCAATGCTAAATATGAGCAACCTTTGTAGTTAATTATTCTTACTTCATAGTCAAATCCTTTTGCTATCTCGACAGTGACCAGGATGGCAATTAGATAGAAATCCTATTCTAGATATAGTGCCAACTATGGAAGTTTAAACTAATTCACTAGTAAAAATGGTAAGAAGAGCTCAAACTTGGAAATTATTGATAGTTATGTGGAATCCTGAATAGCAGAGTATCAACAAATATTAGAAGGATTGCTGTTCGATTGCAGTACAACGAAGAAACAATATATGATTGCATTTATTTTGATGTTTGTTTGCAGAAAGTCTTAGAATTTTGTGAAACTCATATTCAGGCTCATAAACCTATCTTTCAGGTCTTTTTCTCTAGAAAAAAAGAGTACAGCTTGCGCAGGGTGTTTCTTTAAAAGAATGGTATAAGCAAGTCTTGTGAGGTGGTCCTGGAAACTTGTGTTACTTGTTATTAGTTGTCCAGGATTTGAATAAGCAAAGTAGTTCTGTGTCATTGCTGGGTTGTTGATATATATTAAAGTAAATTATGGTCTTGTGAGGTGGTGATGGATAACTTTTGTTCCGTGTCATAGTAGTTCTGCCATCCGTGTCATTGCTGGGTTGTTGATCATATATTTCTGTTCACAATGGTATCTCTTCCACCTTCTTTCTTTTTCCTTATGGGCCACAGTTGCTTGTTGAATGATGATAGTTTTGATTGCCTACTTCTTCTTGTGTAACTGAATTCTCCTTGCAGAGGCCACAACTGGTCAAGGGAAATATGCAGCTCTTTTCTGTCGACCAGCAGCGGAGCCAGGCACTTGAAGCTCATGCTGCATCCTTTGCATCATTTAAGGTAAGATATTTGTGCTTTATTTCTTTATACTAAGTTACTAACCCATGAAGGAGTTGCATCTTCCTCCCATTATTTACTTCGACCATATATTTCACAGGTGGCTGGGAATGATAAACCTTCAATTCTTATTTGTTTTGCATCAAAGACAGTGAATGCTGGACAGATCACTTCAAAATTGCATGTCATTGAATTAGGTGCTCAACCAGGTTCTCTCTCCCCCCACCCCCACTACATTCACTACTACAATAACAACATGCCCCCACGGGCATAGCTGAGACAGTGAGGGTTGGTAGATTGTCACTAGAGGTCTTGGGTTTGAGCCACGGGATTGGTGGGGCATAAATCCCTGCATCCTGTGTAAAAAGTCTCTCCCCCCGCCCCCAACCTCTTGCCTTCTCAATCACTGTGATTTACCTCTTCCGTGTTGGTCCTGGGGCGGGTTGGCGGGGGCGCTGGGGGCGAACGTTTCGCCTTTTTTTTGTCACTACTACAATAACAACCAAGCCTTATCCCACTAGGTGTGGTCGGCTATATGGATCCTTCTACGTCATTGGACTCTGTCTCCTATTATATCATCATCTATATTTAAATAAATTTTATCTTGTTTTATTGTTGCTAACCAAGTCTTTTTTGGTTTTCTTCTCCTTCGTTTGATGTGCGTATTTGTCATAATTTCACATCACCTGATTGAAGTCGTCTAAATACATTCACTAGAAATTGAAAAAGTTTTCGCTCCCCCCATGCAAAGGACCGTTGTATTGGGCGAAGCCCGCGTGATTTACCTCCCTTCCAGATCGTGTGGGGCAGTCTTGGAAGGGCCCCCGGGATGAGCGTTATCACCTTTTGCTACACTAGAAATAGATAATGTTAATTCGAGAAATTTGTCTTATCTTATCATGACCTCAAGTGTGAGGTACAAGAATCCCATTTTGATGGGATCTTATATATTAAGTTCTCCCACATTCGGCAATTGGAACAATTATATTTATTGAAAATATGCATGAATAAAATTGCAAGGATAATATTTTTCTCCTTTTTAGAGCGCATGAGAGATCGTAGCATCTTGGTCAATCTCCTATTAATCTGCTTTTCTCATTCTGAAATAAAAAGATGTCTTTTATCAGGAAAGCCAGGATTCACAAAGAAGCAAGCAGATCTGTTCTTTCCTCCAGATTTTGCAGATGATTTTCCAGTGGCAATGCAGGTATTCAAAAAGATTTATCACTTAATATTCATAGCCATTTACAAGTGCTACTTACATCCTGATCGAATTAGGTGTTTCCTTTGGGCAGATATCCCAAAAGTACAGTTTGATATATGCTATCACAAAGCTTGGCCTGCTATTTGTATATGATCTGGAAACAGCAACAGCAGTTTATAGAAATCGCATCAGTCCAGATCCTATATTCCTTGCAGCGGAGGCCTCAAATGTTGGAGGTTTTTATGCAGTAAATCGAAGGGGACAAGTTCTACTGGCTACCGTCAATGAAGCAACTATCGTGCCATTTGTCAGTGACCAAGTATGCAATTGCACTGGCATTTTCTTTTTGAATATTTATGCTACCTTGGCTTCAAATTTAAATTTTCTTTTTCACAGCTAAACAATTTGGAGCTCGCTGTTAACCTTGCAAAACGTGGAAGCCTTCCAGGAGCAGAGAATTTGGTAAATTCTCTATTTACTTCCCCTAATACTCTTTAATGTGGGGCTGTACTGTTCATGTAGTCTCAGCTAAATGCCAATATTTTTGTTCTTCATCATCGTCTGTTAAGGTGTATGGCAATAAGATGACCGATGACATGACAACTACCTTTGAGCAGAGTGTGATACTTGCTTTGGACAGGCCAACACATAAATGAACAGCAATATAACATCCTTCAAGCAGCTTCTGCTTTCAAGGATAATTTACTATACAAGTTTTGTTATATAGGAAGAACATTTGCATCTTTACTCTAGTTTTGTTATACATACACAAAATTTAGGTTCTTCTGCTTCGAGTATTTACTTAGTGAAATATTGTGACAAACTAATTATCCTTTGTGTTTACAGAGTACAAGGCATGAGATTTTATGTTACTGCATCTATAATCCTACCAAATCCTCAAACCATTAACTCCTATTGTTTGCTTTAAGTCAACTGTACTGCTGGTTAACCTGAAGAAAAGTGGTTACAATAATGTTAACAAATATTCTCTCCTGTCTACAGGTTGTACAAAGGTTCCAGAACTATTCTCCCAGACAAAATACAAGGAGGCTGCTGAACTTGCTGCAGAATCTCCACAAGCCCTTCTTCGAACTCCAGACACTGTAGCAAAATTTCAGGTAATATTTTCAATTTTTGTCCTTTTGTATAAATTTCTATTTTCAAAGCTTGTATTCTTTAGAAATAAGTTGGAAGTCTATTTTTTTTATTGCAATTTACTTATTTATTTTTGTTTGTAAACATTCAGCATTATTAAGTTCTGTTT
The DNA here is from genome assembly GCA_024364735.1 of Boesenbergia rotunda. Classification (NCBI taxonomy): domain Eukaryota; kingdom Viridiplantae; phylum Streptophyta; class Magnoliopsida; order Zingiberales; family Zingiberaceae; genus Boesenbergia; species Boesenbergia rotunda. The sequence goes on from JAGFNQ010005978.1 coordinate 107,872, forward strand.
GTTTCTATTTATTCTCTTTAGAGTGTTCCTGTCCAAGCTGGCCAAACACCACCGCTGTTGCAATACTTTGGAACACTATTAACAAGAGGGAAACTAAATGCTTTTGAGTCTTTAGAGTTATCCCGGCTTGTTGTGAACCAAAACAAAAAAAATTTATTGGAAAATTGGTTGGCTGAAGACAAACTTGAGTGCAGTGAAGAACTCGGGGATCTTGTAAAGGTTAGTGAGCTAAAATCTCAAAGTAGCAAACACAGAGGCCTGCTAATGTTGCTGTATTTCATTATGCGCCATTGTCATGTAGAATTTACTAGTCATCACACTCAAGAGATTGAGTTGACCATCTATTAGTGATATTTCTTTAGACAGTGGACAATGATCTTGCACTGAAGATCTATATTAAAGCAAGGGCAACTCCTAAAGTTGTTGCTGCTTTTGCTGAGCGGAGGGAGTTTGACAAGATACTTATTTACTCAAAGCAGGTACCTTTTTTTAGGAGTTACACACTTGTTTGGCTTGTACAAGATCCATTACTCTAGGCCATTTGTATATGCAGATTTACTTTGAAGAATGATTATATCTATAGCAAGATTTTTACCAAAAATGCTAGTCAACTAAGCATTGGCCTGTTCTTGATTGCAGGTGGGCTATACACCTGATTATCTTTTCCTTCTCCAGACAATTCTAAGGACTGATCCTCAGGTAATTTTTTTTCATTATGGGACCTATGGTGAATTTAATGTAGTATGTTATAAAAATACTTTGAATGATTCACCATGTGTTTTTAAGCTTCTCACTGCTTGCACTATGATTCCTTCTTTCACTATCAGGAATCTTTTTTTTTTTTTGCATTCAATTTGTTCGACAAATTTCTATTGCAAAATTCGTCTATTCAACTTCATATGCATATAAATTTGCAGGGAGCAGTCAATTTTGTTCTTATGATGTCACAAATGGAGGGAGGCTGCCCAGTCGACTACAATACAATAACTGATCTCTTTCTCCAGGTTCATATACTTCCCTCTAAACTTGGTGTTGACCGGAGATGATGATAAATGCACAAGCTTATTATTATTATTATTATTTTAATAGTAAAAGTGCACAATGTGCAATTTGATAGTTTAGCTTCCTTGATTTTTCATCCTGTCGTGAAGTTGTATTCTAATTTCTATGATCTCTATAATTTTCTTGCTTTTGCTTTTCAGAGAAATTTGATTCGAGAGGCAACAGCATTCCTGTTAGATGTGTTGAAGCCAAATCTACCGGAGCATGCATTTCTTCAAACAAAGGTATGATTTATCCTTCTAGTATAAAGTTTGTTATCAATCTTTATCTGCTGTGATTTTCTGTCCTTCTCTGGCCTCATTGTATTCTGATGTAGGTTTTGGAGATCAATTTGGTGACATATCCAAATGTTGCAGATGCTATATTAGCGAATGGAATGTTTAGCCATTATGATAGGCCTCGAATTGCTCAGCTTTGTGAACAAGCTGGCTTGTATGTGCGAGCCCTTCAGGTATAATACTCTGCTGAAGTTATTCCTAATTAATTTCTTTGCATTGCAATTATTAAACAATTAATGTTTATTCTGCAGCATTACTCAGAATTGCCTGACATAAAACGTGTTATTGTGAATACCCATGCCATTGAGCCACAGGTAAATTTGATTGCTCTATCAACTATAGATATTGGTAATATGTTGGATATTAACCATAATCACTTCAATTCAGGCACTTGTTGAGTTCTTCGGGACACTCTCCAGAGAGTGGGCTTTGGAGTGCATGAAAGACCTTTTACTAGTCAATCTGAGAGGAAACCTTCAGATAATTGTGCAGGTCTTGGATTATCCTCTCTTATCCTAATTTTGTCAATGTTTCTTTTCTCAGTTTATAAAAGTCTGCTCTTCTGCAGACTGCCAAAGAATATTCTGAGCAATTAGGTGTAGATGCCTGCATCAAACTATTCGAGCAATTTAAGTCCTATGAAGGTCTTTACTTCTTCTTGGGATCTTACTTGAGCTCCAGGTGCATGTTCAAACTAATTTTAGAGTGTTTGTTCTTTGTTAACATTAGAAGGTGCTCATCTTATTTTTTTTTATACTGGAATAAAACAGTGAAGATCCTGATACACACTTCAAGTATATTGAGGCTGCAGCAAAGACTGGACAGTTGAAGGAAGTCGAACGAGTAACAAGGGAATCCAACTTTTATGATCCTGAGAAAACAAAAAATTTCCTTATGGAAGTCAAACTTCCAGATGCAAGACCCTTGATTAATGTTTGTGACCGTTTTGGCTTTGTTCCTGATTTGACTCACTATCTATACACCAACAATATGCTTCGATATATAGAAGGCTATGTCCAAAAAGTGAGTTTGCCTTTTTCTTTTAATTGGATACTTGTTTTATCTACTATATTAGTCAATTTACACCTACTTATGAATCGACCATGTTACATTCTGAAGTTATAAATACTTTAATATAACCTGTTGGATGTTTTGGTGTCATTATTTTATAGGTAAATCCAGGAAATGCACCTTTGGTTGTTGGGCAGCTTCTAGATGATGAATGTCCTGAAGATTTTATCAAGGGTCTGATTCTTTCTGTTCGTTCTCTCTTGCCAGTAGAACCTCTTGTTGCTGAATGTGAAAAGAGGTACAGACACTACATTTGCACCTAAGTATTTCCTCTGAAACAATCTCCTCAGAGTAGTAATTTTTTCCATATCCAATTTCTCTAAAAAGGAATCGTCTTCGGTTGCTCACACAATTTCTGGAACATTTGGTTGGTGAAGGGAGCCAGGATGTGCATGTCCATAATGCTCTTGGAAAGATTATCATAGACAGCAATAACAATCCTGAGCATTTTCTGACAACTAACCCATACTATGATTCACGTGTTGTTGGTAAATATTGTGAGAAAAGAGATCCTACTCTTGCAGTTGTTGCTTATCGACGAGGTCAATGTGATGATGAGCTCATAAATGTTACTAACAAAAGCTCTTTGTTCAAACTTCAAGCTCGGTATGTCTTGCATTTTGTTTAGTTCAAGATTTGTTGATACTTTCTACTTAAATTTATATTAATTTAAATGATTTGTTATCTACTGCACAACAGATATGTGGTTGAAAGGATGGATTCAGATCTCTGGGAGAAAGTTCTTCAACCCGAAAATGAATACAGAAGACAACTTATTGATCAAGTTGTTTCTACTGCATTGCCTGAGAGCAAGAACCCTGAACAAGTCTCTGCTGCTGTTAAAGCATTCATGACTGCTGACCTTCCACATGAACTCATTGAACTACTTGAGAAGATTGTACTGCAGAATTCTGCCTTCAGTGGGAACTTCAATCTACAAAATCTTCTTATTTTAACAGCTATTAAAGCTGATCCACCTAGAGTCATGGATTATATTAATAGATTAGACAATTTCGATGGTCCAGCAGTTGGCGAGGTGGCAGTCGAGGCACAACTTTATGAGGAAGCATTTACCATCTTCAAGAAATTTAACTTAAATGTGCAGGCAGTCAATGTGCTCTTGGACAACATCCAAAGCATAGAGCGGGCTGTAGAATTTGCTTTCCGTGTTGAAGAAGACGCTGTATGGAGCCAGGTTGCAAAGGCTCAATTGAGGGAAGGCTTAGTAAGTGATGCAATTGAATCATTCATTCGTGCAGATGATGAAACCCAGTTCCACGATGTTATTCGAGCTGCTGAAGATGCTAACGTTTACCATGACTTGGTGAAGTACTTGTTGATGGTGAGGGTAAAAGTAAGAGAACCAAAAGTGGATGGTGAACTGATATTTGCATATGCTAAGATTGATAGGCTTGGCGAAATTGAGGAATTCATTCTTATGCCAAATGTTGCTAATTTACAAAATGTTGGAGATCGTCTGTTTGATGATGCACTTTATGAAGCTGCTAAGATCATATTTGCCTTCATCTCCAACTGGGCTAAGTTGGCTAGCACTCTTGTGAAGCTGAAGCAGTTTCAGGGTGCTGTTGATGCAGCTAGAAAGGCAAATAGCTCAAAGACATGGAAGGAAGTTTGTTTTGCTTGTGTTGATGCGGAGGAGTTCCGCTTGGCGCAAATATGCGGCCTGAATATAATTATCCAGGTAGTCTTTCTGTAATTCATTGAAAAATTTTCTATGAACTATTTCTTTATTTGTTCAGGTATAAGAACCTACTTTCTATGTGGAGGTATTTGTGTTATCTGTTGACCTTTTTTTCTTTTAGGTGGATGACTTGGAAGAGGTTAGTGATTACTACCAGAACAGAGGTTGCTTTAATGAGTTAATTTCTCTCATGGAAAGTGGTCTAGGATTAGAACGTGCCCATATGGGCATCTTCACAGAGTTAGGAGTCTTGTATGCTAGATACAGGCCAGAGAAACTGATGGAGCACCTCAAACTATTCTCAACCCGTTTGAATATTCCCAAGCTCATCCGTGCATGTGACGAGCAGCAACATTGGAAAGAACTAACCTATTTGTATATACAATATGATGAGTTTGACAATGCTTCCACAACTATCATGAACCATTCTCCAGATGCTTGGGATCATATGCAGTTCAAAGATGTGATTGTAAAAGTTGCAAATGTTGAGCTCTATTACAAGGCTGTGCATTTCTACCTACAAGAACATCCCGACCTTATAAATGATGTTCTACATGTCCTTGCACTTCGAGTGGACCACACTCGTGTGGTAGATATCATGAGAAAGGTAGAAACTTGCCTGATTAATATCTTTTATTCACTTAAATTTCGTTTAATTCTAATTCGGGGAACAAGAATAAGCAAAGTTCATGTGATTTTGCTGGAAACATAATTATACTTAATATTTGAATATTCAACACACTCATGTTTCAGGCCGGACACTTGCATCTTATCAAGCCGTATATGGTTGCAGTTCAGAGTAATAATGTTACTGCTGTTAATGAAGCACTAAATGAAATTTATGTTGAGGAGGAAGACTATGATAGATTACGTGAATCAGTCGATTTGCATGATAACTTTGATCAGATAGGCCTTGCGCAGAGGGTAAATTACATCTATTTTTGCTAAACTTTGGTGACTCAATTTTTAATTTTTCTTGTTTATTGTCTTGTCCCACTAGATTGAAAAGCATGAGCTTCTTGAGATGAGGAGGATTGCAGCTTATATTTACAAAAAAGCTGGGAGATGGAAGCAGTCAATTGCTCTATCCAAGAAGGACAACCTTTATAAAGATGCAATGGAGACGTGTTCTCAGTCTGGTGACCGTGAACTTTCAGAAGATTTGCTTGTTTATTTTATTGAACAGGTAAGCTCATGATCGATCATATGAACTCCATTATACATTTGTGAAATGGGTCACATGTTAATTAAACGTTTTAGGTTGAAGACGAGTTTATTTCTCTAAAATATGGCAACTGAACTAACAAGGATATCTAATTCTGTGTGTTTGTTACTAGGCTAGTTGTTTTTTTTTTTGCAGTATCAATTGTTTGATTGTAATTGCAAGCGAAGCTGTTTTATTGAATCACTGTTGCCAACTCACCAAGCTGTGCCACTTGAATTACATTGAACAAGTATTATGTAGTATCATAAAATTATATGAAGGTCAATCAATGTAAGCACGAGTTTTTTTAACTAATATATAAATAATTAGTTGTCAAAATCGAGAGTTATTCCAAAATAAATATCTAGTAATATTTAGTTTAATATTATTAGCTATATATATATATATATATATATATATAGCTAATATTCCCCCCTCAAGTTGGAAGTTGGAACATAGATATTAATTATGCCCAACTTGTTACAAAGATAATCAGTCCGGACTCCATTTAAAGCTTTTGTGAAGATGTCCCCTAGTTGTTCCCCCGTTTTTACATATCCTGTAGTGATCAGGCCTTGTTGAATTTTTTCACGAACAAAATGACAATCAATTTCAATGTGCTTAGTTAGCTCATGAAACATGGGATTTGATGCAATGTGAATAACAGCTTGATTATCACACCATAATTTTGTTGGTACTGAAATTTTAAATCCTACTTCAATCAATAGTTGATGTATCCACATTATTTCACACACAGACTGTGTCATAGCCCTATATTCTGACTCTTGACTGGACCGTGACATAACGTTTTGCTTTTTACTCTTCCACGAGACTAAATTTCCTCCAACAAAAATATAATAACCTGAAATAGACCTTCTATCCATTTTAGAACCTGCCCAATCTGGTCTGAAAAACATTCAATATAAGTGTGCCCATGATTTTTATATACGATACCCCGTTCGGGTGCTTCCTTCAAGTAACACAAAATTTGCTCTAGCGCTGCCCAATGATGAACTGTTGGAGATGACATAAACTGACTAATAACACTAACCGAATATGCAATATTCAACTTCCCAACCAACCTTCGATATCTCTCTTGATGTTCAAATAGTTCTCCAACTACTGTGAGGTCCACGTTCTGAGTTATTGGAGTACTACAAGGCTTTGTTCCTAATTTTTCTGTCTCAGCCAATAAGTCGAGAACATATTTCCTCTGAGATAGAAATATACCTTTTTTACTCCTCATAACTTCAACACCTAAGAAATACTTTAGCACCCCTAAGTCTTTTGTATGAAACTGACTAAGAATGAAAGATTTGAGAGATGAAATTTCCGTATTATCACTTCCAGTGATAACAATATTATCCACATACAGAACTAACAGAATACTACCAACTCCTGACTGTTTGTAGAATACAGAATGATCAGACTTGCTTTTCGTCATACCAAATTTTTCAACAACCTGACTAAATTTTCCAAACTAAGCACGAGGACTCTGTTTTAAACCATATAAAGATTTCTGAAGACGACAAACTCGTCCCATCTCCCCCTGAGCAACAAAACCAGGAGGTTGCTCCATATACACCTCCTTATGAAGATCACCATGAAGAAAAACATTCTTGATATCAAGTTGATGTAAAGGCCAATGATGAGTAGCAGCTAGTGAAATAAATAATCGAACAGATGTCAACTTAGCAATAGGAGAAAAAGTATCTGAATAATCCGCACTATAGGTTTGAGCATAACCCTTAGCAACAAGACGAGCTTTAAGTCTAGCAACTGACCCATCTGGATTGATTTTAACTGTGAATACCCATTTGCATCGAATAGCTCGTTTTCCTGAAGGTAGATCAACCAAGTCCCAAGTATCATTATCATCTAAGGCTTTTATTTCCTCTATCATTGCATTTCTCCAACCAGGATGAGATAGAGCCTCACGGACATTTTTAGGAACAGAAACAGAGTCAAGTGAAGCAATAAAAGAGCAAGAAGAAGAAGACAAGCCGTTATTAGAAACAAAAGAAGAGATAGGATAAGTACACTGACGTTTACCTTTACGTAATGCAATAGGAAGATCATCATTCGGAATTGGATCTGACGACGAAGTAGTAGGTGCACGACATAAATCAAGAGGTTGACGTCTGGAGCATACTTGAACAATAGGAGGCTTGTCAAGAGTCGGTTCCGAGACAGGCGTGGAGGATGTGATAGAATATACCAATAAATCATCTTCTCCCTTTGAGGAGTTGGGATAAGTGGGGATGAGAAATAAGGTGTGTCTTCTATGAAAGTGACATCAATTGAGACAAGATATTTGTTAATACTGGGGCAATAACACCTATAACCTTTCTGAAGACGAGAACAACCAAGAAAGATATACTTCAAAGATTTGGAATCTAATTTAGTGACATGTGGACGAACATCCCGAACAAAACAAGTGTTATCAAATATCCTAGGGTTAACAGGATACAACGACTTATTAGGAAATAGAATTTTGTAAGGGATCTCACCATGAAGAACAGAAGATGCATGCAGTTAACGAGAAAACATGCGGTAGAAACCGTGTCTGCCCAAAAAGACTTGGGAACATTCATTTGAAATAAAAGGGCTCGTGCAGTTTCAAGTAGATGTTATTCTTACGTTCACTACACCATTTTAGGATGGAGTATCAACACAAGAGGTTTCATGAAGCATACCATTCTGACCCATATACGATTGAAATAAATTGGACATATATTCCTTGGCATTATCACTTCGCAGAGTACCAGATGAACGTATTTAACTGAGTTTTAATCTCGGCACAAAATGTGCAAAATAGAGAAAATAATTCAGAACGATTTTTCATTAAATATAACCAAGTTACACAAGAATAATCATCTACAAAAGTAACAAAATACCTAAAACTAGGTTTAGACAAAATAGGACAAGGTCCCCAAATATCAGAGTGAACTAACTAAGAAGGAATTATAGCACGTTTATTTACCCTTGGACTCGAACTAAGACGGTGATGTTTTGCAAACTGACATGACTTACAATCCAATGAAGCCACCTTACTATATTGTGGACAAAGCGCCTTGAGCAAAGGAAGAGATGGATGATCTAACCTACAATGAGCCTCGAAAGGAGAAGTTACACTGGAGCAAGCAAAGGATCTCGGGACAAGTGGGTCAAGAATGTAGAGGCCTCCAGACTTATGTCCTTTACCAATAATCTTCTTCGTCGAGAGATCCTGAAATAAACAATGGTCGGGAAAAAATGAGATGCGACAGTTTAGATTACGAGTTAATTGACTAACAGAGAGCAAATTAAATGATAAATTAGGTAAATATAAGATAGAAGATAGAGAAAGCAAAGGAGTAGGATTGATAGTGTCAGACCCACGAACACAAGAAGAAGATCCATCAGCTAATGTAACAATAGGAGTGTTTGATTCTGGAGAAAAAGTAGAAAAGAGACTCGAATTACCTGTCATATGATCTGTAGCCTCAGAATCAATGACCCATTTAGAGGATGAGGAAACAAGACATGTGTTGTGGTTACTTGAATCAGCAATAGCAGTGACAAAGGAAGATGAAGTCTCGAGTAATTTCTGATATTGAGAGAGCTTGGCAAATTCATCTGCAGAGATAAAAACTGATTTATTAGGGGCTTCTTTAGTGGATGCAATATGAGCCAAATGTTTTTGTTGATTTTTGTACTGAAGTTTTCTGCACTCAAACTTTATATGGCTTGGTTTACGACAATAGTTGCATATAATACCACTAGAATTTGACGTCTGAGTTTCAAAGTTTTATGAGCCTCCTCCTTTGTGAACAGTTGATTTCTTAGACACATAATTAGTATTGCGACTCACCAAAGCACCACTAAGTGGAATGAGTGTAGTATTTTCTGTACGAAGAATGCATAAATACATCTTGTAAGAGGAGAACCTAGAACTAGAGAGAATTTGTGATTTAGCAGATTCATAGTCAGGAGATAGGCCAGCGAGAAAGCTCATGATAGTCATTTGCTCTCGTTGGCGTTGTTGATCCCTCACATCAGGGCTAAAGGGCAGCAACATATTAAGCTCCTCATACATCTTCTTGAATGTCATAAAATAATTAATCAGTGGCTGATCTTGTTTTCCACACGATGAGATATTTCCTTTTCCGGTATAGAAATTCTAGATAATCCATCAATTCTTTAACAAATTCACAATGATTGATCAAACCAATTACCTCACTATCAATACAATTCCCGATCTGAAGGAACAAGCAAGCATCCTCTCTTAGCCATGCCTGCCTTGAAGCTTCTTGAGGAGGGTCATCAGTCAAATGTCCATCTTTGTCAATACTTCGTAGATAAAGACGAACAATTTTACTCCAATCCAAATAATTTGAATCATTTAACTTGTAATTTGTGATTTTAGACATCACAGGAAGAACATCCGTCACAACAGAAGACTTATTTTCAGCCATAAAATTTTATGTAAAATAAGAGATGGTTGAAAGAAGACCAACTTCGCTTTAGGAAGGAAATATCCAAGTGAATCAGATATGTGGAGAAATCACTCAGTATATTGAAGCCTAGGAGAAATTGTTGCTATAAATTCATGTACAAAACGAAGAGCTATAAATAAATTGTCGTTGACCAAATCGTGGGTCACGAAGGTGCTGCTGAAGCAATCGTCAAGGCAAACAGGGCCGTAGCAAGCAGCGGCTAAATTCTCGTCGACGTAATTGCAGCTTGCGCAGAAGGCGGAGTGACGGCGATGGAAGAACACCGCCTAGATGAAGAACGACGTGAGGGGGAGAAGTCAGCCAAGGCGATCGTGTGCGAAAGGTGAAGGAAGAGGGCGACGAGAGCAGAGAAGCGCATTATTGAAGGAGGAAAAGATCAAAAAGAAAAAGAAAAGGAAAAGCAACGAGAGAGAGAGAGAGAGAGAGAGAGAGAGAGAGAGAGAGAGGAGAAAGAAGCGTGTAGACCTAAATTGGCTCTGATACCATGTTATTAGAAATAACCAAAAGAATTCAAGATACATATTACAAGATGTAAGCCCCTATTTATATACAAAGTTAGGGGCTTATTTAGGAAATATGTATCTTGAATTCTTTTGGTTATTTCTAATAACAAATGTTAAGCATTTTAACATTCTTTTCACCGTTCCCTCTCCTGCGCCTTTCATATACATGTACTGGATACACAGGTAAGATTGGATACTATAAGTAATAAGTGCATGCATGTGTTTGTATGCATGGGGGTCTTTTTCTTTTGATTTGTTTGTAGAGAATATATAATGCATGGCTTTTCAAGCAGCCGATGACAGTTGTAGACCGCATAAATAATAGCTATTAACTAATGCATCTCTGATGAATTTTGGAATGTGTCGCAGGGAAAGAAGGAATGTTTTTCTTCATGTCTCTTCATTTGCTATGATTCGATCCGTCCTGATGTCGCCCTTGAACTTGCCTGGATGAACAATATGATTGACTTTGCTTTCCCCTACCTCCTACAGGTGATTTTGTTTTTTTTCCTATTCCAGTTAACATATTTGCATACAATGCTTTAGGAATCTTTTTGGGCTGTATGTATAGAAAATGTTGAATATTTGCAGTTTATTCGAGAGTACACAAGCAAAGTTGATGAACTTGTAAAAGATAAGATTGAGGAACAAAATGAAGTAAAAGCTAAAGAAAAGGAAGACAAAGATTTGGTTGCTCAGCAGGTATCAAATATTCATTTCCGTTTCCAGGTTTGTAAAATTCCCTTGTCTTTCGGAAGTAACATAAACACCATCATCTTTTTTCCAGAATATGTACGCGCAGTTGCTGCCTCTTGCTTTACCAGCTCCACCTATGCCTGGAATGGGAGGACCACCAAGCATGGGCGGACTTTTCCCAGGTCCACCGATGCCTGGTATGGGAATGCCTCCAATACCACCATTCGGCATGCCTCCTATGGGAAGCTACTGAGAAACACATGGCGTCGAACAGTTTGTATTTAAGAAAGTTTTTTTTTTAAATTTATCTTTTTGATGCAGTGGATCCGGAGCTGTTTGAGACTCATCTGCCATGTTTTGTTCCTGTTGTGATCCCATTAATATTCCTTAGTTAATTGAAGGTTTTGTGTTCCCTAGACTGCTATAAGATAGAGTGGTGCTCAATCTCGACACATTTGCATCTCTGTACCACTGTATAGTTTCTTTGAGCAGTAATCATTCTTATTTTATTTTTGTTTTCTTTAATTCAGATCGTAATCTAATTTGTTTCGACACCTGATTTTTGCCCCAGTGTTACCCAAGCGTTACATTGTGTTTCATTCATTGTAGAACATTTTTGAGGAATAAACAGGGAGTCCTTGTCTTCATTTAATCTGTGAAATGGAAGATATTATTATTATTATTTTTTGAAGTGTTCAATCATACATGATTGATCATCTGTTAATGATAATTTTTTTATTTATCTATTAGAAATTTTCTTTTGCTCTTTGAACCTTGTCTCCTTTTGGAAGTTGTCTTTGATTTTTTTTTTCTAAATCATCAAAATACTTCATAAAATTTTACAGGAATACAATTTCAGAAAAAGAAAAAAAAAGGAAGCTATCAATAATGAGGTTGCACTTGCAGATGCATCCAATGTGCCACTTTTACGTTTACCTCTGATTTTTTTTCGCTCGAGGTTGAATACTCCGCAACGCAAATAAACAATGAGGATGTAACCAACAAAAACAAATATCATAAACGAAGTTTATCGTACCAATCTATGCAAGTGATACCCCTTATCAAGACACTCACACTGCTATTCACTTTTATTATTATTTATTGTATGGCGAATTGTTTGTCTATAGTAGATTCTATACTAATCTCCAAGCCATAAACTATTTTCATAGAGCAACTTATCCTATATAAATTTAAAATTTTAACTAACGTTAAATTTATGTTGAAGCCATCACAAACTCATGATCTCTTGAAAAATTAATCATAAGCTGATTTGCAAATAACCTTATGCCCATTTTGTGCCAGCACAATGATACCTCCTAGGGCACAAGTTATACAACTCTAACTTATGCCCCATAAATTCAAAATTTATAATATTATTAGAGTCACAAACTCATGTTACAACTTAGTTCGTGGCTAAATTTTCAAAGATCCGAGCCTTTTCATGTTTTTGACTTCATTCAAGTGCAATGTATTTGGATTCCAACAGTGTTAAAAATTTGAATTTTATTGGGTCAAAAATAAAAAATTATTCTTTTATGTGTTGATTATTTAATTTTTTAATTTATCTCTATCCATATTGCTAGATATAATAAAGTTATCTATCTATTAATATCTATAAATATTTTTTAAGTATATGATATTCTAGGACTTAGATTTAAATAAATATATTATCTTTACATTATGTAGAATATGTGATTTACATTGATTTTGTATTTATTTTAATTTTTATTTAATAATAAAAATTATATATATACTAAATATTTATTTATTGTATAAATTTTCGTATCAAGTATTACACTAGTTATTTTATAAGCAGATCCGGGCTTGATCGACCATAACGCAAATTGTTTGGATCAGAAGCTTACCAGTCTCCCTAGCCATCCTCGAGCCCGAGTATTTCAACAGTCGGCTCCAACCAAATCGTCGTCTTCATCCCATTCCAACAAATTTCTTCTTCGATCCATCTTCGACGATTAGAGATCATTTTTATCTGTATTCTTCTGATCCTTCGTTTGGATACTGAATCTTTTAGTGTCGATGTGCGACATTCCATTTCCAACGCATGTTAAGCAGTGAGATTCTTCTCATCCCCAAGATTGCATCTTTCCGCTCCTTTAAGATTTTTTGATAGGGATCCATGGGAAATTTTCTATCTTTGGCATCGATTCTTTCACTTTCCTTTCTGTTGTTGTCATTCGGGGCTTCATCTCCTGTTCTACCAAAGGATTCGAAGGTAAAGAATAGTTCGCGTTCTCTATATTTTTTTCCTTCGTTTTTTTAATTTTACGACATGTCTGATGAGTTCCTGATCAGGTTTCACGACCTCCAGTTCATTCTCGATCGGGCGGCATACCACCTCCAAACCCTAACAGTTCGACACGTCCAACTGCATCTAGCTCGGCGTCTTTGTCCAGCCTGCTCAGCGATAATGCTAATAGAAATTCCACTTCCGGAAAGAAAGAAAAGAAAGGTTATGGTTCAACAGGCAATCCAACAGACGCCAAAAGCAAAAGAGACGATAAAGATAGGAGTACCAGGCCTCCGAAGCCCATAAATAATTATGTGGTCAAAGAAGTGAACGAGACTTGTAATTCTTCGTATGTTAACTGTCACAGTGGAAATTTAATTGCTTGTCTTCTCCATTCTGAAAAAGGTAACATCGTTTTGTCATTTTTTTTTAGTTCTGCGTCCCATTTTATTCATTGTCAATTTATGTTTGGATGTTCATTTATGCTCTTAACTCGGAATTCATACCTCTAATAACAGTTATCAATTATCATCCATAATTCCTTCAACGATCATGATTCCAATATACATGATTGTGTCCTAGCTCCCAAGTGTATTATTCTGCAGGAGAAATAAATAGGTTTCTCCATGTTTCTCATTTTGCCTTTTCTAGAGTTAACTACTTGAATCAATAGTGACTTCCCTACAAATTGTTAGTTCTAAATGTTATGAAAATATATACAAAATTCCCAAAGCACACACATTTTGATATCTCAAGACCATTCCCCAAAGGTTTGAACATGGTTCAAATCTTGAGCTGTTCCAGTTGGCACAGGTGAAGGTTTTCATTCTGTCTGCTAACCAGCATGCTGGAAGCTTTAACCCCTGGATACATGTGGGGACACGTCCTTTGGCTTTTGCACTTCTTTCTTCGTCACAAACTCCTCGTAAGCATTCCGCCTTTGTAACGAATATTCTTTAAGGACTCCGCTTTATTGTGTGCATCTTTCGCTGTCGTCATGGGGTCTGCCTAAGCCATGACTCCCTCTGCAACCCTCAGCCTGAGCTTGAGTGTCTTCGCCACTTGCTTTCAGGTCACCACCTTCATCGCGAGCTCTTCTGGAGCCACGAGTTTCTTTCATGACTTGAAACCTTTGAGAGACCTTTCTCCTACTCCTATTCTTCTTCTTATTCCCCCACTCTTCTTTACCCATGCTTCCTTCCTTGGGGCAAACAACACCAGCGAAATGGAATGGTATAGTACCAAAACCGTATCATTCTGGTCCAAGATTGAACAAGGATTGAGAACTCAAGGCTGATACATGTTCAGAAATGCTACTGAATAACTTGTATATACATTTCTGATACAAACTTTAGTTTCAGTAGCTGAACTTTCTGATGGCATATGCATTAGCAAGTTTCAACTAGCAGGCAATAAAGTTCAGAATGGCCAATCTCAAACATTCCTAGCTTCTGAACATATGGAAGTCATTTGAAATTTGAATCAGACAATTTGTATCAGTCTCTTTGTTCCAACTATAAAAGAGAGAATTCTTTCTTCTCTTAGCACACTTGAGAAAAATATTCAGAATTGCAATCTCCTTGAGGAATTTGCTCCTTCCTCCAAATGTCTAGTAATTGTACAAGCTAATTGAGCTTCCGATTGGTGCAATTTTTGATGGAGCATTAAATTGAATAGCCTGCTAAACTGATAATTGCAGCATTAATGGTTTTTTTTTATCAATTTGACATTCTCCTTTTTAGCATAAGAGACCAGCCTTTTAGGGCAGCCTTCCAAATTTTCGGCTCCTGCACAAGGACAAAAATAAGAGTCAAGCGAAGCCTTTTGAGAACATAACTGTCTATCTGATGGAGTACTTCCCGTATAACACTAAATTTTCATTGCATTTACTATCAATTAATGTCTAAAATTTGAGGAAGCTGTGAAACTTTAATAGGTTAAATTATTTTTTCTCCATTTTTTGATACTTAATTGATCTCTGGTTCCTCATTGCAGATTCAAAAAGATTATCCCTTGTGATTCAGAATATTGGAGATGACGCTTCTAATGTGAATATTGCAGGAAGATCTGATTTTCCTATTTCTGTTATACACATAGCTATATCAAAACATATTTCCAAGAAGGTTCACTCTCTTTATCACTATCATTTAGCATGCAGCAATTGGATTGTCCTATTTGGTTAGATGAAAGATGTCTTTCATTAGCATTATAAGATGGTAAAATGTATTCTATTTCTAGATCATTTTACAAATTGCTTGTATGAAGTGAAGATGTTAGTTTTCTCCATAAAGCCTTTATTTAAAGTAACTAATAAATAAAGGCTATTAGCAGCTTGAATTATTTGAATGCATACTGGTATGGTCCTTTAAATGTTGATCAATAACGATTGTTTCAGCCAAAATGAGTTGGTTCAACTCATCATACCTTGTGGCAGAAGAAAATAAAATTGAAATAACGTTTGTACTAATTAGAGCTACACGTACTCTCTTGTGAACCAATGTGTTAGCCAAATTTACAAAAAGTTGTATAGTTTAGTATCATTGATGGTGTCAGAAATAATAATAATAATAGTAGTAGTAGTAGTAGTAGTAGTTGAACGAGAACAAGCTTGTGTCAAATTTATGGTGTCTGAAGATAAATTTTATATTTTGATGGTTTTTGGGATATTGATGTCAGTTATAATCTAAAGTTCATGCAGCAAATTAAGAACTTTCCAAAATTTTAAGCAACCATCTGTTAATGTGATGACCCAGTTAATGCATCAATGGAGCCGTGCTCTTATTTCTATAAATTTTCTTTGCTTTGGTCATCACAATTTGATTGTGGGAAAGCTACAGGCTCACATCTGCTACTTATTCATGCAGATAGATCTTCCAAGTGATTGGAATGTCACAGAAATTTTAGTAGATTCAGGAAGCGATAAGTGTAATATTCAAATTGAAGCTCCTGTTTCTGATCGGAATTTTCTGCAACTCGCAACATCTGAGATACTCCTGACTCCTATCTATGGTGTTTATCTTTTGGGTTTCCTTGTGGTTCTTTTGGGATCCATATGGGCCTGTTGCCAATTTAGGAAGAGAAGGAATGCTGATGGTTCTGGAATCCCATATCAGCAGATTGAGCTGAGTGATCAGCCCCATTCGAGTGTCACAATTGTCTCTAATTCTGTCGATGGCTGGGATGAGTGGGACGACGATTGGGATGATGAGAAACACACACCTACGAGTGTTTCGTCAAATGGTCTCACTTCAAGGACCCCGAAGAAAGACGGATGGGATTCTGCTTGGGAGGACTGACTTCCAGAAAGTTAAAATGAAGAAGAAGAAAAAAAATCAATCTTGATAAAGGTAAAGTTATACCTTTCAAAGAACTGCGATATTACAAGTGAAATTTTTTCGAGCGTTTATGATAAAGCTTCTGTTATAGTTGAGGTAATTTTACCCTTCACAAAGAAGATGAAAGTGACTCTTGCTATATTTTCCTTTATCTTGATCTTTGATCGAGTTCAGTGCATCAATTAACATATCTTTCTGCATCTGTGCCAATTTAGGCTGTTAAACACAAATGTAAAGTTTTCTAAATCTGTCTTTTTCAAGTTTTGCCATGTTCATTTTACAAGAACATTTTGACTGCATTTTGGACCAAATTAATTATATTACATGTCTTTATGGAATGAGGAATCAGTAGTTTGTGAAGATTGATTATCTGATTCGGGCTCACGTTCAGTGGTACGTGCATTGGTTTGCCCTACCAATATGATGTGTGGCTTCTAGATACCAACACTATTCTTTCAAGAGCAATTGTGACCTACATTATACATAATTGCAGCCCCTTAGTGCAACTAATTGCAACCCTTTGATGGTGATCCATCTATGATGACTATGACAAATCACCAAACACGTGGCCATGACAACTAATCAATCATCAACCATAAAACCAGTAATATATATCTCAACGAGTACTAATTCAACATTTCTTAACATAACAACTTACCATTTGAGCTATCTGATCCCGGCCCAACTTACGGGTAGCTCGGTCATCCCGTCTGGCGCCACGAGGGCCCTGTGGAAGGGCCCACGAAGGTCTCACTTGGAGAAGCCCCGAGCCAGGAACCCTCCCGAATCGCTGATTGATCGACCTGGTCGAGGTCGGGCAGGCTGATCCTGAGCGCCTCTCGACTTGGCCACCCAGTTCAGTTCCCCGACCCAAAGCTAGGTCAGGAAGTTCAGCTCTCAGCACTCCATGGATCGGACAACCAGAAAGTCTGAAAGATGGTAAGGCAGATATAGTCCGGCAAACCCCCGACTCATGGTGTACCCCGTGTCTCTCGGCTATACTACACCCGACCCGGTCCATACCACTCGGCCCGCCAGTCGGTACTTGATCTCCGGACTAGCTCTTCCTTACGCCGCCCCTACAGCAGGACACCTTTGGTATGACCACATGACGTCGAGGATAGCACACGTCTCACCCATTTATGACATACGTCGCGGATATCCCGTTGACTCGGTACGGTTGTACTATCCGAGCACCCTGCGTCATGCCGCGGTATCTCTAGGTGCTCTCCCATCAGCTGACAAGTATCATACCCCTGTCTCATTAGCACAGACAGGGGTTGTTAGCTCCCCCGGCTATATAAGTCTCTCCCTTCCTCATTTCGCAGGTACGCGCAATTGTGCTCCCTTCTGTTATCTCCTTTTGCTTCACTACATTTCCTGCGGATACTGACTTGACCGTCGGAGGGTCTGACCGGGAAAATTCCCCGGCGGGTTTGCTAACGGTCATTTTTTCGCAGGTCGGAGCCAGGTCGACGTCAGGTCACCAGCTCGTGGCACTCGGGAGACCACCTCGCTCTTGGGGTTTTCACCTCGCTTCGCGACAGGATCACTATCTATCTAGCACAAGATCATCAAACACAATGCAAAAAGAAGAAACCTAAAAGACCTTCTCGAGCATGTTAATGTTAATAAGATCACACCATGTCTCGTAAAGTTTTAGCCATAAGTGTTTGGCCACATGCGAGTCCTAAATAGACAAATGATTGACAATGAAAGAAGGGTAAGCCTCAAAGTCCATCCACATAAAGTGTCTTTCACCTTTTGGATTTAAGCTGATTTTTCTGGATGAGCCTGACCTTTACCCCACTTCAATTCATTTTACCACTTATGCATGGATTTTTCTTATTATCAATCTATATCATCGTGATAAATAAATAATATATAGTAAACTCCAAATAATGTAACTTGGAATATAATTGATATATTCCAAGATAGATGAAAAGAAGCTCCCCAGTCGCTGTCTTTCTTGTAGCCATATGTATATATGTGCTATAGTAGGTGGGGCGCATGCAAAAGGTAGAGCTCCATATATTCATGAAACTTGTGTTTCTTCTCGTCAGCTCCAATAGGCAAAGGCAATACCTAGCTAGCTAGCTGATCCACTGCAAATCTTCTTCCACGAAAGTGATAGGCATGGAAGAAAGGAGAGCAAAGACAAGAGAGAGGTTTGGCAGTTCGACGCAGTCACAGTTGTCTCAAGTCAACTCGGTGACCAGATATCATCATGCATCATCTTTAATTTTGCTAGATTCCACCGCCACTGCTTGTCCTAAGATGCTTTCCTTCCACTACACCGCCAGATAGCGACCTCTCTGATCACTTCCTGAATATTTCAATGGGTATGTTATTCATCTCTCTGTACTCTGATAGCATCTCGTTACCTAATAATCTCTTTAATTGCAATCCACCACCATATGCATTTTTTAAATATTGTTGTTTTCGTGAATTATTGGGGTGCAACCCACTGACAACCTTCAACATGATTAAGTTAATTAGCTTCCTAATTTCCAAATATTAATGCTTAATTCTTTTAGGAATGAATAAGATTATATATAGGGCCAGCTTGTAATTCACATTACACTGAAGTTTTAAATATCTTTATTCCACAATTGATATTGAGAAAAGCAATGACTAGATATAATTAACAACAGAAATGGAAAGCATCATAAAAGTGATGAGAACAGTAGAGCTAGGAATAAAAACATAAAGTGGACAGAATTAATGAGAGCATGCAATATAGCTCCAAAACTAGCTACGTTTGTACTTGGTCCTTTTATCTAGCTCTTTCTCCCAGTACTCTCTTGTTCTTTCTTGCAATCCAACTCCTTTGTCTCCATCGATCTTCTTTCTCAATATCCCTTCTAATTTCCTGCTTAATGCGTCCTCCTCTACTAAATGCAAGAAAAGAACGTCTGATCGTTTGTTCCGGAGGTCTCATATTCAAGAGTTACTAGTTGCACGGGGTAAAAACTAATTGCTGGTTTAAATTCTCTCGATCCAGACGCCTTACCCGACTAGTAAAATCATGATTTGTCTCTCTCTGAATACCTGTGGGACATGAATCAGGAGACCGCTAAGATGACGGTTCCACCTTTTATTCAAAAAAGAACGTAGCTATATATATACTTCAATTTTTTAAGATTCATTAGGATAAAAGATGTTTCATCCCACTTTAACTTCCCTATCAATTCAGTTTAGAATAGAATGAACATGAATAAATTAAGAGAAGCCAAATAAGATTAAGTAGCTAGCTAGATCGACATTGTTAATTTATTTTTGCAAGCTCACTGATCGATATCGATCGATCGGCAAAACTCGAGTTTTCACATGATCAGTTGCTCATGGCGCCGGTTTCCACGCGCTCGCCCACACCGATGGCTTGCCCCTCCATGCCAGAAATGTCCCGGCGGCACCGCCGACGACGCCACCTGCACGCATCGACCATCCCTCTCTGTACCTTCTTAAAAGCGACCTCAGGTCGTCGGTCGCGTCGTCGCTGAATTCTACCGGCTCGAATCCCGCCGTCCGCATCCTCCTCGACCACCTTGCCCCCGTGTCCCGCCGCTCAGCTGATTCCGCCGCCGGACACGCCACTAGGTCCATCACCGCCCGTCCCGCCTCCCGCTCCAGAGCCAGCCGCTCCTCGCTCGCCCGCGGAAAGCTCTCCTCCAGTGATTCCAAGTAGGTCGAGAAGAACTCCAAACTCTCGCGGAATACCTTCAAGAATGCGTCTTCCTCCTTCTCCTCCTCCCCTGTTGGCATTGATAACTCTGCCTCCTCCTCCACCACCGTCACGATCAGCGGATTGAGCCGGCGGAAGGCCGCGAGAAGCGCGTCGCGATGGCTCCCGACGGCCGGCACCCCGCGGAGCGAGTTGATACAGTTGACTGCGAGCGCAGCACTGCCGCCGCCCTCACTGACGAGCCGGTCGAGGTCAAGGTCGGAGAGGTCTCGGCCGGCCGGGTGATGAACAGCTTCGAACCGGAATGGCACGCCCATCAATCTGGCGAAACGTTCCATCCGCCGCCCGATCTCCCCCATCACCTCTTCTTGCACGGAGGAAGCAGAGACGACCACGGTGGTGATGGAGACGCGGGGTGTGTCGGCGTCGGAAGCCCGCATGGCGAGCGCCTCGAGCAGCGTCGGCCACTGCGTGCAGAAGGTGTTGCTGAGGTCAAGAATATGGAGGCTCGACGTCGACGAAGAGGAGAAAGCGTCGAGGATGGCTGCGTTGGCGGCGACGTGGCCAAAGGAGGACCAGGGGCTGAGCTCCTGGAAGCGCAGCGCTGTGCGGCGGGTGGAATCGAAGGAGCGGTTGCGGTGGGCGGCGTCGGCGAGGGCGCGGAGGGTGAGGTGGCCGGAGGAGGTGGCGCGCGCCAACAGGGCCTGGAGGAAGAAGGCGGCAAGCTTCTGGTCGACGTCGCCGTAAGGCGAGGCGAGCTCGTTGAGGGTCCACATGAGTCGGCGGGCGCGCCGAGCGTCGCAGGAGGTCATGGCGCGGGCGCACTGGAGCAGAAGCGGCGGCGCCCACGACGAGGATGAGAGAATATCGACGTCGACGTGGCGATTGGAGGAGGAAGCAAGGAGGCGGGATGAGCTCGAGCAGTGGAAGTCTTCTTCTTCTTCTTCTTCTTCGTCTTCGTCTTCTTCTTCTTCTGATCCATCCATGTTATAAAATTGGCATCGATGTCGGTCGTCTTGGAGGCTGACGCATTTCTTCAGGCTAACCAATTAATCCTTAATTGTCCATGTTCTAATACCTACACTGCAATTATAATTAATTACATAAAACTTATTTGGTGCAAGATCGATGCTTCGATTGGCTTTTTCAATATATATATATATATATATATATATATATATATATATATAAGGGTGAATGTCATCTACGTCTCCGTCCAACCCCATAAGAAAGTAAATCATGATTAGTAATAAGGCACGTTACCGAGAATTTAACAACAGATCAAGTTTTTATCCCGTGTGTGACTGACGACTCTTGAATTTGAGATCTCCGATGTAAATAGTTAAACGCTTTATCAACCGGGTTCGTGTGTGTGTGTGTGTATATATATATATATAATTTTGATCTTCTACGGATCGATTCCTGCGAATCGCCTGTGGACCGCATGCGTAGCACGATGCATGGCACGGCATGACAACGACACCATGCCGCTCCCGCCCCCTACTGTAGCTCGGCGACAACCAGCCAGCTCAGCCGCTCCCTCGACTGCAACTCCGGCGTCGTCGTCCAGGCCCCCGATTGCAGCTCCGGCAACGACCAGCCGGCTCAGTCGCTCCCCGACTGCAGCTCTGGCGACGTCGTCTAGGGCGTCGCCCCCGACTACAGCTCCCCCGACTCCCGCTGGACTCAGCCGCCGATCCGACTCCGTCCGGCGAGGAGGCCCTCATCGGTCATCCCTGACCGGTCAGTGTGACCGATCAGGCACCCTCGGCTTGCCATGCGAGGCGGACGCAGCAAGCCACGCCCGCAAGTCCGCAACATCGCGTTTGGAGAGATAAGCAGAAGATAAAAAAAAAAAAAATATATATATATATATATATATATAGGAAGAGAGGGAGGGAGATATATAATTGAAGAGAGAGAACAAAGAAGAGTCATCATTGACATCTCTACTTTTCCATCATTCCACACACAATTATTTGGTCTGTTTAGTCACTTGTCCATTCTGTCAGACTATTCCTTCAGATAATTAATGCACCAGTTAATGATAGTTAAACATAACATTAGAAAGAGCCACACTGACTGCTACAGGAGAAGAGAATGATACTATATAAAATTATATAGTTTCTCATAACATTGGAGTAATCTTATAGTTTTTTATATATATTCGACAACGATATATTCTCAGACATGTCCTTGTTGAAGATGCAAACAATCAAATTAAATTACCTAAACTTTCTGTTAAAAGCCCTAGCTCTGAATCTAACTCATTTATTATTAGACCAAATCAACTTTTGGTGCCAAATGTGTATGTCAGTTACCTGAAGAAACATGCACAGTGTGAGGGAAGGATATAGCTAGGAGGGAGAAGAAGCATCCACAGAAGATGAGAAGATGGAGGATGTGTAGTAGATCTTGGAGTTAAGCATAGAGGGTAAGTTTTAGCTTAATTTTGTGGGTGGATGATGGATGGGTGAGTGGGTGGGACTTGGGAGCTAGAGACAATACTTACTGGAGGAATCTATCTATCTTATCTATTGTGGACTGGGTGGCGCTGTTACTTGAGAACTGCACAATATATTGCTTCCCTTCTCAATGGGTCCTGTTTGAGATTTGCCTTTATGTGATGCTTCTGCTCAATAAACGAGAGAAGGGAAAGTCCTGCTTAATTGTATCTTTTAACTTCTCTCTGGCCGTGGACATCAAACGTACGTACTCCAAAGCAGTGGGAAACAGAGGTGAAAAAGTGAAGAAAATTAAGAATGGAGAAGAATATGATGATCGAGTAGGAATTGCATTATCATCTTTTGGATTTCTGAGAGGTACAAGTGGAGTGGAGCAGTACCTTTTGCTTGTGGTTTCTGCACTGAAGGTTTTATCTGACACATAAATGTGTGGATGAATAGGACTTGGATCACCAATTATTATACATATTCAGTATATAAATTAGATGAAAAATATGAGAAAAAGAAGAAATTTTTTTATAAAAAAAATAATATATGTAATTTTGTTATTTTTTTCTTATTATTTTCAGCCCGAGTGAACATATTCTAAGAAAATGCGCACATTATTTCTAGATTCAATATCTAAATTCATAAGAGCTATAGTCATTGTTATCTATTTGTATATTGAAGAAAGGTAATAGTTTTTACAATTCTAAAAATTAAAATTTATATTTTTATATTTTGATTAAGTATGTTTTAATTTTATTAAAAAATATTTTTATATGATGATATTTGGATCTCTAATTGATTTGATCAACCTAAATGAGTAGTCAAATATTATCCTTTTAAAACATCTAAAAATTAATGTCATTTTCTTTCGAAAAAAAAATGCTCTTTTAGAATGATTTAAAAAAATGCTATTCTATATATATTTTTAAAAAAATTATACATTTTACTTGACTGATCCTGATATATTAATTTTGATAATAATAATATAACATGAAACAATTTTAATCAAAATTCATACGTCAGTTTTTAAAAAGAATCAAAAGGCAAAGTTACCTTTTTTTTTTACTTTCTTTTATCGGAAATAGGAGAATAGGACATTTTATGATAAAAAATATTGAAAATTGAAAATAATAAACGAATGAATATACAAAGTTTTTTTTCAACTCACAACTTGTTTTCTTAAGAAACAATTTGGAGATAGGAAAATCAAAAGTAATTCATCTATTTCCTGTATACAATTGATCATCAAAAGTCAAAACATACAAATCGGAGTGCACTGTTTGATCAACCTATAAACATCGATTCAACTCAATTCAACAAGAAAAAAAAAATCGTTGATTTGGTCATACTCGAGCTGGTGTGCTATGGTCAGGTTTCATGGTCCTTTTTGTCAACTGATCCTCTAATCTCCTTAGAAGTCGCAGTAGGCACATTAACATTGCAGGCAGTGGCAAGCTCATTTGTATCTGATTGTGCAGATGCATCTATTCCATTTTCGATAGGGAGTGTGCGCTTTGATCCTTCAAGAGCCACCCCTAGGACAATGTTATCTTCAAATACTGGCTTGGGAGCTTGCTGTTTCTTGATTGACATCTTTTCTACTTCATTTTTTGCATCAAACCGCTCGGCAACAACCTCAGATGCGGAGGGCTTTTGGCTAAGTACTCTTGGCGTTGGTTCTTCTGTATCCTGGTCTTGAAGCTGTGTCGTGGATGGAGAATTGGATGAGAGTGTAGCTGCAGTGCCAGTTTTGTTGTTGTTAGGCAAAGCATCTCCAGTATCAGCCTTCTTTTGGTGCCTGGATGAGATTCCACCGCCCGGAGATGGAGATGACTTGATCTCTGCTGCAGCAGCAGTCTTATTGACTTGATCTTGGTTTGTGCGAAGTTTGGCCTTGTCTTCACTGTTGAATCTTGATTGAGAATCAATCAAAAAGAATGAATGACGGGATGTCGCAGAATGTCTGAAAGCACTGTCTGCAAAGGGAGTGTTTTCCACATCTGCTTCACCATATATTTTTTGGACTGTACGAATAGGAGTAGCAAGTCTAGCTCTGTGATGGCTGATGACTCTGAGGAGATCTAACATAACAGCTTCCTGTTCATTTCAATTTCAAAAAATTAGCATTATATCTTACTAACCACTGACTAGTCAATCAGAAAGCATACAACAAATTATCTCTTTGACACTAAAACCAATATTACAAGCCCAATAATAAGAACCATAATACCAAGATATGCCAAAAGGTAAAGAAAGGATGAACAAGTGGTGTGGAAGACAAAATGGTTCCAAACGTCCAACTTTATTGCACGTAGAAACAAACACAAGTGGGTTCGATGAAGCAAAATTTTACCAAAACTTCGGTTGAAAATTTGTTTTTATAATTTGGGCAAGGCTAGCTACAAGCATTTAAGGCACATAAATCAGGGTCTTCCAAATCTCGGGCATTCGTTGGCTACAGCAAACAATTGATTGATTCTTCCCAACAGAATCCCTATAAGATCTCTCTTGCGTGATTTATTCCTACAGGCAGCCCTCATACAATCACATTTTAATAACTGCTGACCCAAGCAACTTCTGGTCCCAGATTCCACTCTCTCAGTCATAATAATAGTTTAATCTAAAACCGTAACTACATTGCTCCAAAAACCAAATCCATTATTACTTGACCTTCATCTTTAGTCACGGCCAAGTGTGAAGTACATTAATTAAATTATTGCTAGCAGGGCAGGTCATTGCCAAATTCTGCTCTCATTATGCACCTGCTCAAACCTTTTACCAGCAATCAAGTTCTGTTAGCTCTGTGAAAGTGTCAGGGAAAGGTTAAGTTTCTCAGTGAAAATTCAGTTGCCATCTCTTAGACTAAATAATGTACACTCAAGCCATAATTGCAATTTGTTATTCCTGTAAGAAAAGTAGACGCGTGGCTATTTTCAACAGCAGTCCCAATTCAAATGCATGGTATAGTGCCAGCGGCATCACTTTTAAAGTTATATTAGAGCCGCCAATATGATAATTAAGCAGTGCCCAGGAACGAAATATCACATTATTTTGGTAACTGATCTAGGAAGAAGGCAAGGTGCATTTCTTGTCTCCCAAAAACAATGCTAGGCTTTCTTGTTTGCTGGCACTCAATCCTTGTAGATTATTAACTAAACAAACTTTTTCGTAGAACATTTCAAAAGAAATTGCCATGTAAATAAGTTCTAAATGCCTAGTGTTCAAGAACAACAAAAGCTGGTTTATAATTATGCACCAAATGTTTACTTAAAACATATTTCCAAGATTTGGACAACCATGCCTACTAAAATAGGAAACAAAATCAAATGGGAAATTACTTTATATACATATATAAACCATTTGACAAGGAGAAACTATAAATACAACTGCACAACAGTGTATAATATACCTTTACACACAGGTACTGCTCAATATGTGAGGTCTTGACAAAGCATGATATAAGAATCTGTATAGAAAGAAATGTAATAGATTCATAAAACAATATAAATCACCAGGGAATAAATAAGACAGCAATAGAAGTTTGAATAACTGAAACTTTGAAAACATTAATATGAAACAGAATTAACTGTAGCTTACTAAAACCTAATTCCAATTACCGGTATGCAAACATAAATGAATTATAAGTATAAAGATATAAGGTTACTTTGCGATTGGTAAATACACAGACAAACACCATGCGTGTGAGAGACTGTGCAGTTGAAATAGACATATTTGAAACTATATGTCGTGCCATAAAATTTCCATGACCAAACGATGCATTCTCAATCTACATAAATTTTAAACATGTCTTTGTTCCATATGCATTATGATCTCCTTCCTCTTTTTTTATTCAATTTTATTACTGCCCCAAAATCATGGACACACATTTTGCATCCTGGTCAGTAACTTCTAACAAGTAATTGAGTGAAAAGTGAAAACTCATATGACAAGGATGTTGGTGCCCCGGTTGGTTTTGATGTGATCAACCAAGTTAGGTTAGGTCCTGTTGGTTTTAATCCCTCTGCTAAGTGTGCAGGAACTTAGGTACGGAGGAAGTCGAGCGTAAGACGCAGCGGACGAGAAGGATTGCGCGGGGAAGTAGCCGACGGGCTCGGTGCAATCCGAGGGACGCGGAAGTTGCGGAAGAGTACGCCGGTGGACCAAGAAAGACGTGCGTGACGTCCGAGGGATGAGAAACCTGGCGGAAGCACGTTCGAGGGGCGAAAGGCCAGAGTCGGGTTCGGGTGAACCTAACTCCGATTGGCCGGAAATCACCCAATCGATAGTTTGACGAAAAGTCAACTAAGTTGACTTTTATCAAGTCAACATTTGACTTGCTATTAAAATAATAAAGTTTTAATTATATTAAAACTTTAATTAAAGTTTCAATTTAATTAAAGTTTTTTTAAACGTTCTTTTAAGTTTGTTATATTAAAGCTTTATTTAAGTTTGTTTTATTAAAGCTTCGTAAATAAACGTTCTTTTAATTAAAGTTATTTAAACTTTAATTAAAGTTTCTTTTAATTTCAGTAACGTTCTTTTACGTGGATGCACAGGGTGATCCTTTATTTTAAAGCTTCATCTACATGCTCGATCAAAGGCGATCGGTATCAGCTTCTTACGTGGATGCAATCTACATGCTCGGTCAAAGGCGATCGGTATCAGCTTCTTACGTGGATGCAATCTACATACTCGGTCAAAGGCGATCCTTTATTTTCAGCCACAGTAATATCTCGATCACACATCACATTAATCGGCAAAGATTAATCAACAGCTAAGAGTAATCTTAGATCTACGATCAAGATGAAACTCAATCTTGTATCAACAATCAAGATCGTATCACTCAACCTATAAATAGGCTTAGAGATTTAGAGGTAAAAGATCAATTCAATTCATTCTTGTAATTCTCTAAGTTTAGTGATCTTCAGTTGTAAGGCTTCTCCGCCACTAGGAGGATTTTTTTGCTTTAACCGTCTTGGAAGCAACGACCAAGTTGCAACCAAGTTTTTTTTAATAGACGAGTTTCCACCACTTTTTCATTTATTAGCCGTCTATTCACCCCCCTCTAGCCGGACCAACCCGATCCAACAAAGGATGCTTTTAGTAAAATGAAAACAGAACCAATCAAAAAGTAAAGCAGTCTCCATCAACCAGGAAATGCACATGATAGATGTTTATAACTGAAAAAGCAATTTAACATGGTAGGAAGTTACGAGATTGGAGTATAAGAATGACAGAATTTTGAATATTGTGCAACCAGGTGGATCATGGCCTATGTTGGCCATTTCAAGATTATCTCTGAACCCAGGCAAGCACCCATGGATGGAAATTCAAATGATGTTCAGGTCTTTTTTAAATTATGACCAAGATTTAATACTAAAACTATTCAAAATTAAAAAGAATTTTGAGTCAAGTAAATCAACCAATCGTATAAACTTATAGAGGACTTCATTAGAACCCAACTATGAATTGAAGGTCTCTCCAAGATGACTGAACACCCTAAGCGATCATATATTTTCCAACATGTCCATTTCAATAGAAATTCTAGATTCATAAATTCATTAGAACGTGTGCATGGATATTGTATGCTTTAAATACCCAAATCAAACACAATTTCAGGTTTGTCCTAGACTTGTTTAAGAATCTGGTACTTTGTTGCTCATATAAAAATAATAATAATAAAAAATAAAATTTTTAAAAATATAAATTATATATATTATATAGCCATAAAGAGGAATTTTTGGGTCCTTAAATTTGAGAGAAATCCTGAAGTCTTTAACTGTGGATATGCTTCAGTTCTAACTATGTATATTGAAGAAATAAAAAAAATTGTAGTTGGAAGACACTTTTACCAAAAGAGCTTGACTTTCTGGGTCAACAATATCCAGAAAAACTCTTCTGTGCAACCTCTGCTGTTCTATTTGAGGATTTTTTGCTAAAACTTTTCGCATATCTGCTATAATGTTCTGCCACAACAAATGAGTAAATAATAAAAAGAATAAGGTGGATGATCACATAACTAACAAATCATACTTCAATTGCAAAGTTGACCAACATTTTTACTTACACTAATTTTATTAACATCCAAATGACTGATGGCAATATGGGTCTTAATCCGCCAATGTGTCTTCTGACTGAGGTTTCTCACAATATTAACTGTGAATTTATGATTAGGAATATGAACTGCTTCACGATCTTCACCTCTTATGATAGTCGGAGACCACCAGCCAACTTGCTGCATCATTATTCTTCCCAATATTAGATAACAAGTAACAGAGACAAGCTTACCAATATTGATTTTCAATGTTATGTAAGAATAGTTAGAACAACAATCTGACTTAGCTGGGACTTGTAAGTAGTAACCAACCTCTACAACACCAGAAACATCATAGCCCTCAATCTTAGTCTGAATCCATTGATTGACAACAAATGGTCGAGTTGCATGTATCATCACACTTGAAAGAAAATTTGTAAATATCTGAGAAATTATTAACAAGAATATACATCAGTTACGCTTTAACAATGCTAATTCACAAATTATCAAGACAGATGGGATTGTAAAAGCCTTGCTAAAACCAATAAAATTTAGCATTACTTCACGACCAGCCAGCGTCAGTAGAACTGTTCCAAGTCCACCAGCAGTGACCCATTTGTGGGTAGAAAATCCCAGCAGCTCCATGAATAATGAAATAGCAGCAATCCATACTGCTGTATATACAGCTCTTCCAGCAAACTGGAAACCAATCTGCAGATTTTTTTATTAAAAAAATAGAGCAATCAGTGAACAAAATTAAAGTAATACGCAATGTCTCTACAAGACCTAAAAAATTCAGCACAAACTGTTGGATCAATTCTGACCATTTGTGAAGCTTAAGGGCTAGTTATGTTCCAGGAAAATTTCAGGAAACCTTTTTATATTGTTGGTCATGAGATTTTACTCGGTTGCTTATAAGATTAACACCATGTCAGTTGTGTCACATTTGGAAATGATTATTACTTATTACACTAATCTTAAGACATAATAGCCCAGGGCCACCACCAATGATAAGGATATTAGGAGAAGATATTTTGAAAAATTGTGTAATTCCATTGAAAAGATAGTAAGATATTCAACTGATCCACAGTAAGAAATAAACAAAAAAAGTTTCATCATTGGTTAAACTGAATGCTTCAAACAGTTGCATAAGTTCTTAATATAAAATTTCCAAATGGATTGGATGACTTTGTTAACATGTACTGGAGAATTTACCTTTTCGGAGTTAAGGCCAAGATAAATAATTTTGGTATATATAAAGAAAACCTAGCGTAAAGAGTTTTCCTAGACATATCTCTACAAAAATATGTTCTTCAAATCCAATGTTCTAAAAACTATAGGGTGCTGATCAAGTTATAAAATTTTAATTCACCATAAGTTCAGACCAATACCTGTGGTGTCAAGCCATGCCAACGCTCGGCAAAGTTTGGCACATTGAACTTTGCTGGTATAATTTTTGATCCGAGTGGATTTAGGATTAAATTTGTATATACTAGATTATGACAAAGGCTATTTGAATGCTTATCAGGTGAAAGTGTGTTTAAACTTGATGGGGTTGATGTGGACTGAAACTTTTATATTCGGATATATGAGTTGAACCGGGTTATTAATGATTAGGTGTACCTATTAATTAATCGGTTCATATTTAGGTTTTTTTGTTGTTCACATGCATTGTTATATGTGTTATCACCATTTGTTAACTTTAATTGCTTACCACCTCCACTACTGATCTTTGTAGCAATGTTCCAAATCTTGAGCTGTGTCGGTATTTCGGTGTTTGGCTGGAATGATACAGTATCATGTTGATGTTCCAATGTATAGTGCCGATAGTAAATTGAAGGTGGGAAAGAGATAAAGAAAAAAAGAAATAATTACTTTGTTAAGTTCAATATTTGCTTTTCATATGTAATGCTATGATTTTGGCATTATCTTGTATGATGAAAAACTATTAAAAAAATAACATTTTCTAAATTTTAGCATGCCAAGGGGTGTCGAACATTGACATGAAATGATACTCGTTGTCATGATCAACACTATGACACAAGAGACATTATGTCAGTGTTGAATAGTATCGAGTTTTGGTAATTTATTGGATTGGTACATTTTGACTATTTCCCGGATATGATATGAGACTTCAAACCATGCTTGGTAGCACAATGAACTCCATCACTCACCACATTGAGAGGCTCATGCACAACATCCACTTATTGTTAAACCTTGGCCCTTTGTTAGAAACCCACATATCCACCTCCACCACCCACATCTATCTTCTATGCATCCTCCCTTCTTGCCCATTGTGGGATTAGTTACAAGACTTGTATTGCACATACAATTGATACATGGTATAAGTGACACAAACAAAACAAGTAAATTTTTTAGTGTTGACTTGCTTTTGGTTTTGATCCACGAGTAGAACAATATGTTCGCCCATGCCAGCCAACACAAAACAAGATTCAAATCATTTTGTTTTTGATCGACATGGAAGAAGATTACAAACCACATCACTAATCAAATTAAGAAGCATGCACTTAGGGTATGTTTACCCAAGTAGACAAGCACACCTTTATGAGCTACAACAATAACTATATGTCCTTTTTGTTTCCTACTTCAAATGGAGCAAAATGAAGGGGCTGGAATGTCATCCATGGAATCACCTAGGGAGTCATTTTTGTAAAATTATCATCCATGGAATCACATGGAGTCATATTTAGCCCCAAATCACACCAAGCCTAAAATCTAGCAGACCTAAAGTTTGATTTGCCATCGTCAAGCAAGAAAGGCAAGCTAGAGGCGGACATGAAAGAGAGCGGCAGACCTTAAGTTACTCTCCACCTTGCCACGCATTGAACCTTCAAATCTTCTATCATGATCCCAACAATCGCCAAATTTGCTGAACCCAACTTCAAGACACTGAAGATACTCTAGGAGGGTACTATATCGGACGAAGGAGGGAGGTTTGCATAATTTATCTTCTTCCTCTTTTCTTTATCCAAGTAAATGGATTTTGTGGATTCAACTTCCCTCCCTTTCTCCCTCCCTCTCCTCTCCTTTCCTCCCCCTTCGTGTAAACAAAGCATTAAAGATTACATTAACTGAGGTGAGTATAATTGCCATAAGCAAGTTCAATAGCAAAGTCTTCAAACTAACCTCAAATTTGGAAAAAAATAAATAAGGATAATGATGGCATATGGGATATTAATGGACTTAATTGAAAATATGAAATAGCGTACCTTTCTTGTATCATCAGTACTACTAGTCTCGGCGAAGAATTTTTGTGACTGCTGAATGAAGCTGGACAAGTACATACAAAAATTACAAAAAAAACCTTTTATTGAATAAAGAAGAATAAGAGTAAGACCTAAACATCCTAATGAATAAATTTTTGAACTGTAACAGAGAACCAATAATGACTGAACATTGTTTCAGTAACAAGCTAAATGCTAAGGCAGTAATTTGTTTTGGAAAATATGGTCTAGTTTTCTATTTTCCTTTTCAAAGAAACAGCATATTGTTCACTAAATTATGTTTGATAATAATGAGAGCAATTTACCAACTTACATTCCCAAAAATTGAAAATGACCAAATTAAGCCCTATTAATAAATTTTCACCAAAAAACATTGCAGGTCTTTTTTCTCCCATAGACACCTTGGATTTGTTATTTCATGGCCACAAGCTGAAGTATAACTCAGCTTGTGGCAGGATTTGGGGAGGGAAAAAATAATTCTTTGGAAGCATGGAGGTCTGGTATGTTCAACTTGGGGATCTTAAAGCTCGTAATGGTGAAATTCCTACCGCAAGCAGATTCAGCTTAAAGCTATTTTGTGTCAATTTTCAAAGCACTAATTGATTTCCAAATCAGCTTGCTTTATTTGTGCTTTTCAGAGAATCCAAGTGGAACAAATCAGACTTCCATATTATCATAAAGATTTTTTGGCCCTAGATGATATCACAAGCTGATTTATAAATCAGTTTACAACAAGTTTTTTGCAGATTTACACCATATCAAATTTTGCTGCAGGTGGCCATAGATTTTTTTTGGCTTTAAATTTTGCTGCAGGCTGATTTGCAATTCAGCTTGCTACCACGAACTAACAAATCCAGATCTCATGGGGAACTTTTTTGGTTAAGAAAAACTTTAAAATAACAATTTGGTTATAAGGATGTGTTTTGGTAAAATGCTCATAATAATATTTATTTATTTTTTTGAAAATTGAGCACTCTTAGTACAAAAAGGAAAAATATATAAATTGTATAATATTTCATAAAGAACATGGAAAGCTTTTCAAATTTTTTCATTTTCTATTTTTTTCCCCTGAAAGGAAACAAAAACACCCTGGAATTCTATTTCCTTGACCAATCTAAAGGTAGGTCCTATTAATTTCCTACTCAGCTTAGAAAAAAATGCTGGAAATTGTGAAATGATGCAGAAATACATTAAAGGCACCATGGTCGATATCTATCATAGAATTCATTTTCCAGTCTATAAGTACATTAAAGCAGCCAGTTGTTATAAAGTTTTAATCTAAATCTGGGATCAGAAAGACGGATCATTAAAGAACTTGTTTACTTGATTAAGGCCATCAATAGGCACGCAGCAAGAAAAGACCATGTCAACCATTTCTGATTTGAAAATGATTATTATACTTACCTTGAGAAACAATAGGCAATGGCCAGTACTGATGATAAGGATCTTACGAAGTTCAGCAAACGTTTCTTAATTATTTGGCTTGCTTCCGAGGGTAGAACTACAGGGTCCAAAAATCTGAAAGTAGATTTAATTCTGTTAATGTAAAAGAAGGATTTGACATACACTCGGCAAATGGAAGCAAACAAGTATTCAAACAGACCTGCAGATAAGCATGGTTCCAGTCCAAATGAGCAGTGGTTTGACATATGAGGTCGAAATGTAGTATGTTTTGCTCTTTTTCCAGTTACTATCATTCTGTTAGAGAAATTGAAAAACAATATGCTATATTAAACTCCTTGATATGTAAAAGCATCAAGTAGTCATGCATAATTACTTACATCAAATAGGCTTCTAAGGTAGCGCATCATTGGCCCAAGACCCCAAATAGAAAAAGTAATGAGTCCGACAGCAGGGATTAATTGAAAAGAATTACTTCCAACCAATGCATTGCAAGATCTACAACATAATCAAATTAGATTTTATTCATCTAACCGTTTTCACCAAGCAAGATGAAATCAAAATAAAAGGACATCAAGTGCTAAAACATATATATATATATATATATAGGATAGTAAAATTTCTCCATAAGTAAAAAAAATAAATGAAGACTCATATTTCAAATCGGTTGCTTTTTCTTGAGGCAAAGTTTGACATGTTTGAAATCCAGGTAACCCAAAAAAATATCATTTGAAATAGGATTTTAGCTACAATTTAATTGTTTATGTTACAATAAGAGAATTCTCAATACACAAAAGTTACAAGATGTAAAGCCTATTTATATACAAAGTTAGGGATCTATTTTAGGAAATAAATATGCCTATTTATATACAATTTTAGCAGTCTATTCTAGGAAATAAATTAGGATTCTATTCTAGAAAGTAATTTCTATTTTAGGTAAAATACAAATTAGGATATATATTTATATAGCCAATACTCCCCCCTCAAGTTAGGGCATAGATATTAATCATGCTCAACTTGTTACAAAGATAATCAATTCGGACCCCATTTAAAGTTTTTGTGAAGATGTCTCCTAGTTGTTCTCCAGTTTTTACATATCGTGTAGTGATCAAGCCTCGTTGAATTTTTTCACGAACAAAATGACAATTAATTTTAATGTGCTTAGTTCGCTCATGAAATACAGGATTTGATGCAAAGTGAATAGCAGCTTGATTATCACACCATAATTTTGTCGGTACTGAAATTTTAAGTCCTACTTCACTCAATAGTTGATACATCCACATTATTTCACACGGAGATTGTGTCATAGCCCTATATTCTGACTCTACACTGGACCGTGATACAACGTTTTGCTTTTTACTCTTCCATGAAACTAAATTTCCTCCAACGAAAATACAATAACATGAAGTAGACCTTCTATCCATTTTAGAACCTGCCCAATCTGCATCTGAAAAACATTCAATATGAGTGTGCCCATGATTTTTATATATGATACCTTGTCCGGGGCTCCCTTCAAGTAACACAAAATTTGCTCTAGCGTTGCTCAATGATGAATTGTTGGAGATAGCATAAACTGACTAATGACACTAACAGAATATGCAATATCTAGGCGTGTCACAGTAAGATAATTCAACTTCCCAACTAACCTTCTATATCTCTCTGGATGTTCAAATAGTTCTCCATCTACTGTAAGATCCACGTTTTGAGTTATTAGAGTACTACAAGGCTTTGCCCCTAATTTTCCTATCTCAGTTAATAAGTCAAGAACATATTTTCTCCGAGAAATACCTATTTGCCTCTCATAACTTCAACACCTAAGATATACTTTAGCACTCCAAAGTCTTTTATATGAAACTGACTAAGAATGAAAGATTTGAGAGATGAAATTCCCATAGTATCACTTCCAGTAATAACAATATCATCCACATACACAACTAACAGAATAATACCCACACCTGACTGCTTGTAGAACACAAATAATCAGACTTGCTTTTCGTCTTATCAAATTTTTTAATAACTTGACTAAATTTTTCAAACCATGCACGAGGACTCTGTCTCAAACCATACAAAAAAGACTGGCATGAACCCAAAAAAGACTCTGTTTCAAACCATACAAGCACGAGGAAACCAGACAAGCACGAGGACTCTGTTTTAAATTAGATAGTGATTTCATGTCTCCATGACTAAAATGGTGTATATAAAAAAACACTATTTCAATTCCTTAAAAGACTGGCAAACCCAAATTGATTTCGATTACTGTGGTTTGCTTCCTTAATTTTTTTTATATTACTCTTTCCCAAAGTTTCATAGTATGACTGATTAATTTAATACGCCTATAGTTTGCACAATTTTGTACGTCTCCCTTGTTCTTATATAAGGAACTAAAGTACTTATCCTCAATTGATCAGACATTTTTTAGTTTTCAATATCATGTTAAATAATTTTGTAAGTCATCCAATTCCTTATTTTCCTAGGCACTTCCATACCTCTACCGGAATATCATCTGATCCAATGGTTTTTTCATTTTGCATTCCATTTAAAACTTATTCTACTTCTAAAATTTATTCTTCCAATAAACACCAGAACCGCAGTATCGCAAAAGGATGACATAATGGTGGAGAACTTCAGACACAGAGAGATTAGAGAAAACAGGACTAATTCACTTCAGACTAAAAGAACAGGAGGATGTTACTTCATGAGAATTTCAATTTATATATTCATGTTTAGAATGGGAAATATTTTACTATATGTTAGGCCGTCTCAAAA
The DNA here is from genome assembly GCA_024364735.1 of Boesenbergia rotunda. Classification (NCBI taxonomy): domain Eukaryota; kingdom Viridiplantae; phylum Streptophyta; class Magnoliopsida; order Zingiberales; family Zingiberaceae; genus Boesenbergia; species Boesenbergia rotunda. The sequence goes on from JAGFNQ010005978.1 coordinate 144,054, forward strand.
ATTTGCAGATATTCACTGACAGACAAGAAAAATGAAATGAAAGCATCAGCACTTTTTTGCTTAGTAATAGTCAGACTAACGTAATACCTAGCCAAAGCCAGAGTCGTATATTTTAAATGTGGAGTTACATCTCCAGGCTCGGCAGATTAAAAGACTGGCATCTGAAAACATTGTGTTTGTTTGGAATGCAAAACCTTGACTTGTATGTCCTGTTTGAAACATTAGCAGTCCAAGCATCTTTTCTCTGCAAGGGGAGTGTTAAAAATGCATGAGAAGACGCTATAAATAATTCATATCTAGTAATTTTACATGAAGAATAAAAACTATGAGTTTGATTTTCTTGTTATGAAAAGAATACATTGGCTTACAAAGAAATCCTAACTTCATAAGTTGAAAAGACGCATAAAACTATTTAGATGTGGAACTAGATAGTGAATTAGGGTCTCAAAACTGAAGCAATTGAAATAAAAAGGGCGATAAAATATAATAAGGACAATTATGTGAAATGGAGATCATGAGTAGATGCAAGAACATAAGGACCTTCACAAGGTCAAATGTTCTAACTTTTGTTTCAGATGATGTAGCTTAACATATTAGGATACCTAGTGCATTTGAATGACCAAACCTAAGTATTCCATAAACTGGATGACAGATTTTGTCTAAGAAACATGCATAAAATAGGAGATGCAGAACAATAAAATAGAACAGCGAAACAATATATGAGGAACAAATCAAGAACAATAGAAATAAAAGACAGATATGATACCAATACTAATCATGGACAAACGGCAAAATGATTCACAAACTAAATTAACATTAACATCAACCTAGGAGTAGATCAAAACTTATTTGCAACAATCACCGTAAACAGAAAAATTGTGCAAGAGTAACCATGATAAAAGATATAACTTATAAAACCAGTTTGTATTTCTAAATCTAGAAACCATGTTTCTCTGAATACTACAGATGAAAAAACAACCGTCATATTTATAAATAACTTAATTCCTTTGCAAAGAAAAAGGTAAGAAGATACTCTAGAAAATAATGTGGAATTTCCTTTGCAAAGAATTATCATACCAAAACATTAGAAGAAAGGAGAGAGACCTTCACCCGGTTCCATTTCTTCGATCTGAAATTCTGAAAATTGTGCATTGATCTTCCCAAATTACAAATGCACAAGGTTCAAACTGTAATAAATATTCCCATGGACTTCCACATACCTTAGGTTGACAATTATAAGAAAAGCTTTGGGCAACACATACTTCTTGGAGCAAATGGAAGGAGGATCCAACAGTCATTTTCAGAGAGGCATGTAACTTGGAAAAGAAAAAATGGATTTGACACTGACGATCCTTCCTCCTTTCTCTGCCTAAAAATCCGATTTACAAGGAAATCCCGGAGCCTAAAACCTGCCAAATGATTGAGAAACGAACAGAGGATGAAGGGAAAAGGCAACCATTCGGGAAGCAACCGCTGCAACAACTCCCGAAAAAGTTAGGCATACAAAAAACAAAAAATCAAGATTACGTTTCTCACGAAAGGCGAACATAAAACAAAATCAATCGAGAAAGGGCACGAGATCTACCTCCTAGAATCGCGATCAAACAGCCGGATTAGATCAGGAAGAAATATCGGAGCATTGGCGAAAGGGGAGAGCGGTACGAAAGCGGTGGAGACTTTTTTAATTTTTCACGGAGGCGATCGACTTGAACGGGCCAAACCTGGAGGGGGCTTGACTGGCCGACGGCGTCGACTATATGGCGTCCGCGTTCCTCCCGAAATTTGGGTAATTTTATTGATGCGGATCCCTGCTTTCGTTCGATTCTGATTCCACGTGGCGTGTAAATAACGACATGATCGAACGGTTAATGTCTAAATAAGCCTACCATACTTTTTCAACGGATTTCCAAATTTCGCAAATTTTTAAAAATTATTTACCTAGCATAATACAAATGATCTCGGCCAACATGCTTTATTTTTTTTTTTAAATAATCTAATATAAAATATAATCTGCTTGAAAATTATTCGTGCATGCTTAAATTAACGGTTAATTGGAAAACAACTTGATGTTTGCATTCACTTCTCACTTATAAATTTTTTACATTCACTTCCTCATAAATTAAGTACAAAAGAGTGAAAATTTAGTATATATTGTAAAGATTTGATATAAATTATTTGAGATTTAGTATTAATTTAAAAAATTTAAGTATACAGTTTTGGCCTCATGTGAAAATTTTGATGTGGTAGATACAAACTCACATACTCAAATTTTTTCAAATAATACTCAATCTAAATTAATCCATACTTAAATTTTTATAATATATACTGAAATTTTTACTATATACTGAAATAATGTATACGTAAATTTTTTTCAAATAATACTCAAATTTCTTAAATTAAAATTAAATCTCAAACAATTTGTACTCAAATTTTTACAATGCATATTGAATTTTTATTCTTTTATACTGATAAAAAAATAACACATAAAACTGTCTTGTCAATCTCAGCAGGGAGTGCATATAAAGGAATTTTTGGATAGGAATTGCATGTAAAGATAAATTTAAGATTAAAGAGTTTTCTCTAATTTTCCATTAAATTAAACTGTAACAGCATAACAAGGAAAAAGTACTTCTTTAAAGATTATTGTCGATTAATAATGATATAACATAAAACAGTCGTTATTCTCTCTTCTGTTCTGTTCTGTGATCATGATCACTTGCAGTCATCGTGCCGTGATCACTCGAAAGCAGAGGCGGGGAAGGTTTTGGACAGCCCCGCTGCGGTGAGGAAGACGACCTTGTCGGGCGCGTTATCGTTGACGCCCACTTCCACGATGCTAACCCATATCAGCATCTCCCTCGCCTTGATACCGTTCACCTTCTTCAGCTTGCGGCCGTCCACGAAGGCGGTGACCTCCGCGGCGTAGGACGTCACCTGTTTGATCTTCTCGAACGTGTGATTCTTCTTCTTCTTCTGAATCGCCCACACGAAACCGCTACTGCGATTGTGTCCGAACTCTTGGATCTCCTCCAGGGGCAGCAGGCCCTTGGGGAGGCCCAGCTCCGCCAGGAGCTGCTTCATCTTTTCTTCGCAGAGCTCATGCCCGGCGTGCACCTCGGCACCCTTGCGCTGCTCCTCGATCAGCTGAGACGCCATGTCGAATGGTGCGTGCTAGCTAGCTAGCTGTGTGGTGGTTATTTATGGGTGGATAATCAGATACCATGCATTAATGGAAGACAAAGCAAAGAGTTTACTTTTTGTGAGGCAGCAGAAGAGTTCGATTTTGTTTTGTTTACGATGCCACATATCTGTTGGTTGTTGATTTGTATCTCTTTAATATTTGATTTAGTCGATTTATGATTGTCGGATCTTTCGAAAGGTTTAATTTCGGAGGAAACAAACTGATTGGCATAGCAGGCCTCCCACTGGGAGGCCCACACGACGGGCTATTAGCTCAGCGGTAGAGCGCACCCCTGATAATTGCGTCGTTGTGCCTGGGCTGTGAGGGCTCTCAGCCACATGGATAGTTCAATGTGCTCATCAGCGCCTGACCCGGAGATGTGGATCAATCCTTACTTAAAGGGTTTCCAAACAGGGTGTGAATGAATGAAATGATCAAGTTGAGGGATCTATTTAATAATGAAAGGGTATAACCCTTTAAAGGTCTTTTAATCTCGTCCCTTGATCTGAAGAGTTATAACTCTTCAGATCTCTTGATCTCAGCCGCCAGATTAGAATATTTAATCCGACGCCTCAGATCCATCCTCCCTCTTCACAGTCAGATTCGAATCCGACACTCCAGATTTTTGATCCGACGACCACCATCTGTTCGCCCAATCAAGTTATCGTTCTCTACACAGTCACGTGCCACATAGGCACTGCCTCGTCACCGACATGCCACGTGGTGGTGCGTCAACAAAGCGCCCATTGTGCGCGTGCGCGCGTGGTGGGTTGCGGGCTCGCAAGTGCGAGCACTTGCTCGTCCAAGGGCAAAGATCTCTTGTGTTTTTGTATTGACAACATTAGCATAGGAACGCATATAAGGAAATACTGACTCTCGCTGGTTAGCAATGTGGGACTAAAGTCCTATCTTTTTCCTTAATTTTCATTTGAACGTATATTGAACAATTAATTTATCATTCACCCTTAATTGGTTTTGAGCAAATAAATAGTCCAGATTTATTTACGCGAAACGTAGATTTCGATTTTGAAATCAAACTTGACTTTCAACGATCGATGACATCAATCCAGTTTTGTTCAATTTGGGAGCATTTTAAATTCTCATTGGATGAACGTGCGTGATCACGATCGATAAAAGCGAGAGAGAGTTGAAGATGATGATGAATTTATGTAATCATTCATTCGCCTCGCCTCGTGTATTTAAATTGACACGTTGTTTTGAAAGAATAGCAAAAAGGACTGAGGCGTTACCAACAAGAACAATAATGGAAATGGAATATTGTTAATTTCTACGTACATCGAGTGCACGTCCAAGGGGCTGGTAACTCAGTTAATGCCCCGAGGACTCTTGCAGAGCAGTAAGAATAGGATGATTAATTATTATTTTAGATATTTATAATTTAATTCTTAATTATAATATAATTATAGAATTTTTTTAAATGAAACGTGAATTTTGAGATGTTGGACTTCTAGATCGTTCATCACGAATGGTTCCTGATTTATCCTGATGATCGATGAATGAAAAACTTTCATAGAACCAAATCGATCATTCCAAATTCATTTACTACCTGATTCAAAATTTTGATAACTCAGTTAATGAATCAATCAGTATCATATTCGCTAGATTTTGACCCTGCTTAGTTGTGATTTTCATTTTTTTTCCTGCAAAATTGTCTTTTACTTGAGAGAAATACTTTATTAAAAAACATTAATTAATTCTTTTTATAACATAAAAGAAAACCATGGACATTTTGTTTTTAATATTGTTAGGATTTTTCTTCCTCAATATATATATCATTTCAGACCTTGACTATGCCAGCTTCAATGATATAAATGATCACTTTGTTATTCAAACACTTCCGATTATTACTGTTCAAAGCCATGCTCTTTTTAAATAACCTCTTGTTCGAACCCTATTAGAAACAATACTTTTTATTTTATTTTTTTTATTTTGAAAAAAAAAATACAAGACTAAGCCGCGAGAATGATGCTTTCAGTATAAACTGTGGGTAGAAAATGGTGTGTCAGAACAAATAATGTTGTTGGACAAATTTTCTTAACTCAGGTAATTAAGGCAGTAATAGTTCCAAAAGGATATTAATGTTTGTTGATGAATCAGCGAAAGAGAGATTTCATTTGGCATTGTAAGGTGACTTTGTTTGCAAGAATTAGAGCATATTCTCTTAAGCATGAAGGGTTAAGGAAGAAGAAAAGTGGCATAAAAACGTATATGAATAATGAAATTTTCAATAATATATATATATATATATATATATATATATATGCCGGCAGAGATTCTTTTCTATTTATCTCGTTTACAAGTTAATTTCAATAGACCAGAATCTTTAGTGCTACAAAACCATCCAGAGCATCAGATGCCAGCACCAAGGTTCATGCCATTGCAAGCAATTGGTGCATACATCCACATATCATCAGAGCTCAAGAGCTGCACAACAATGTTTCAAGAACAAATTAAATTGATAAATACGAATACTAGCTCGTACAAATCGATCTTTCAATTATCCAGCAGAAAACATGTATTCTCGCCTTAATTTGCAGTTGTAAGAACTTTACATATTGAGCAGCTTCTTCGAGCATTGTGCTAATGTCTACCTGTCACATTGTCAACTGCAGACATTAGATATATCTGAAGTAACATCTTAAAGGAGACTAACATTCCAAAACTTTCATGAGATAAACTTCTTACTTTTGTTCCATTTGGAACCAAATTCTGCAAAATTCTCAGCCTCTCGTTGATTCTTTCTCTCCTCTTCTGCAATTTAGTAGAAAAGAGCATTCATGAATTGGAGCTACACACAAATAGCAGTGTTTCTTAACCAAATCATGCATTCATACTTACTCTTGCATAGAGACTTGGGGGATCAGTAGAGGAACCGCGACCAGCTCTTGGCTTCTCTTTTTGATTCAAAGTGATCAATTGTTTCGAGTTAGAACCACCGGAGTCGGAGCTCTGTCCATTTAAGTCGGCATTGCCCTCTTCATGGTTGAGAATACTGACTCTCTTCTGAGCCTTCTTACCTTGTGCAGTCTTTGCCTTCTTACGCACCTATTTCATAAAACTCTCGTCGTCAGCCTAATTTATACATGTTCTGAATAAGCACTTACAGATGGAAAGAGCTCCAGTTTCCTTCACTAGACAAGGTTTGAAAGCTCCATGAGCTTGAAGAATAATGTAAGATCGAATTAGTTTTGGAAATGAGAAGAGAGCTGAAATGGTTGGGTTGGAACATGCAAAGATGGAGGAGCATTTATATGGTTTGATCACCTAGTGCCTTCCAGCGAGATTTGACTTTAACAAAATGATTATTTTTATTGTTATGGCATTAATCATAGTCGACCATGGGCTTGGAAGATTCAAGGATTCTGAACACAATACGATAGCTTATTTTAAAAAACTACTTTTAAGAACAAGCATTGGAAATGAGAACAGCGGATCTAGTGGTACTTTTCAGTGTCTTAAATTTATACACTCGATGAACCATGCCTTATGCGGGAAAGGCTTTTTCGATAGAAAAATTAAGGGGAAAAAACAAAGAGAGGTTAGAATGAACGTGGGAAGATGTTCTATCTGCAAAACTACATTGTGGTCCAAATGAACTTATGAGAGGATGATAAATAATGCAATTATAACTGTTGGATATATTTTGGTTCATAAACTCCATGAATTTGGTGAACTTTCTAATCAATTGAGTTATTTAATTCAAAGTACATTATTGGAGTATAAAATTTTTGACAATTTACCAAAGGGCGTACGTAACAATTGGAAATTACCAAAGGGCGTCCCATGGTTTGTATTTTACCAAAGGACGCAGCCCTTTAAGTGAACTTCCTCTTATACCCCTCCTGTTATGTACTGCTTTTCTCTTTTTCTCTCAGTAACAAATTCCGACACTTCTGCACATGCAACGTGACTTAATTACTGACTTTTATTTTAAAATAATATATTATGGAATCGGCGCTAAATTAAAAAATATAAGGTAAAAATTGAAAAAATATTTCATTTAAAAAATTTCTCATCCAACGTGATTTAAAAATATAAATAAATAATTTTTATATTTGATTAATAGAAATTAATATATTAAATAATATTTAATAAATATATTAATGTATAAAAAAAATTTTGAAAAAAACTGACCGTGGGTGATTTCAGGCCCAGCGCGAGCCTGAAATTTTTTATTTCAGGCCCACGTTGGGCCTGAAATCTTTTGATTCAGGCTCGACGTGGACTCCAGTTTCCCACGTTGGGTCTGCATCTTCGTCACTTCCGATGAGTCGAAAGAGCTCCAGTTTCCTTCACTAGACAAGGTTTGAAGCTCCATGAGCTTGAAGAATAATGTAGAAGAGAGCTGAAATGGTTGGGTTGGAACATGCAAAGATGGAGGAGCATTTATATGGTTTGATCACCTAGTGCCTTCCAGCGAGATTTGACATTAACAAAATGATTATTTTTATTGTTATGACATTAATCATAGTCGACCATGGGCTTGGAAGATTCAAGGATTCTGAACACAATAGTGCAATACGATAGCTTATTTTTAAAAACTACTTTTAAGAAAAAAGCATTAGAAATGAGAACAGCGGATCAAGTGGTACTTTTCAGTGTTTTAAATTTATACACTCAATGAACCATGCCTTATGTGGGAAAGGCTTTTTCGATTGAAAATTAATGGGAAAAACAAAGAGAGGTTAGAATGAACGTGGGAAGATGTTCTATCTGCAAAATTACATTGTGGTCCAAATGAACTTGATGAGAGGATGATAAATAATGCAATTATAACTGTTGGATATATTTTGGTTCATAAACTCCATGAATTTGGTGAACTTTCTAATCAATTGATTTATTTAATTCAAAGTACATTATTGGAGTATAAAATTTTAGGATCTCTCATTGCTAATGTAAAGGAAAAAAAACTCTTATATGAGCTCGAAGTGACGATTCTATATGAATTCTTAGAGCATTCATATCAAATTTCATATTTAAATTTTAAAATTTAGGATATAAGAATTATTTTTATTAAATTTAAATATCCATTTTTTTGCTTCGCACATCAACTTCTCTATAATTTACCGTAATTTTATTTTTTTATTATTTTTGTCTCTCCAATATCTACTTTTAACGATCAAATACATTCCTTTTATATTTTCTCCTTCCATAATTAAAACAAATTAAAAAATATTTTAATATTTATAGAATTTTTTAAATTTAAAGAGATACTATTTCTAAAATCTAAATTTAGGGAATGAAATCAGTAATTGATGCAAAGTTTGTTTTATCAAGTCTCTTAAAATTTAAGATAAATTTTATATTTAGAGAAGTTGATATAAAGATTCTAGGGCAATTTACCAAAAGGCGTACTTAAGAATTGGAAATTACCAATTCCGTATCATAGTTTCTATTTTACCAAAGGGCGCATGCCTTTATGTGAACTTCCTTTTATACCCCTCCTTCTAACTGCTGTCTTTCTCATTCTCTCTCTCAGCAACAAATTTCGAGACGGTAGCACGTGACTTTTATTTTAAAATAATATATTATGAAATCGACGCTAAAAACGTAAGATAAAAATTAAAAAAATGTTTCAGTTAAAAATAACTCATCCAACGTGATTTAAAAATATAAATAAATAATTTTTATATTTGATAAATAAAATTAATATATTAAATAATATTTAATAAATATATTAATATATATAAAAAATTAAAAAAAAACGTATGCTGCAGCAAAAAAAAAACGTAAAAAAATTTTTAAAAAACGAATTCAGAATAAAAAAAATTTAAAAAAACGAATTCAGAAATCAAAAAGAAAACGCAAAAAAAAAATTCAAAAAAAAACGAATTCAGAAATTAAAAAAAAACGTTGCTGCAGAAATTAAAAAAAAAACTGGGCCTGAAATATTTTATTTCAGGCCCACGTTGGGCCTGAAATCTTTTGATTCAGGCTCGACGTGGAATCAAAATTTTTTTTATTTTAAAAATATATTAATATATATAAAAAACCTATCAAAACACTTAATTTCAAATTAAAATGCAGGGTCTGAAGTCACGCTAGGAGGGTCAAAACTCACTGATGGACCTCCCATATCTGGATTTCTGAAAACTCCATATGAATAGAGAGGGTAGAGGTAGGAGATGATGTTTTAAGTGTCCAAACATCTATATATTAGATATCACCAATCAAATAGGAGTAGTTTAGAAATATCAGTGAGTTTTGACCAAAATCCACTGATGGACCTCCCATATCTGGATTTCTGAAAATTTCATATGAATAGAGAGGGTAGAGGTAGGAGATGATGTTTTAGGTGTCCAAACATCTATATATTAGATATCACCAATCAAATAGGAGTAGTTTAGAAATATCAGTGAGTTTTGACCAAAACCCACTGATGGACCTCCCATATCTGGATTTCTGAAAATTCCATATGAATAGAGAGGGTAGAGGTAGGAGATGATGTTTTAGGTGTCCAAACATCTATATATTAGATATCACCAATCAAATAGGAGTTGTTTAGAAATATCAGTGAGTTTTGACCAAAATCCACTGATGGACCTCCCATATCTGGATTTCTGAAAACTTCATATGAATAGAGATGTTAGAGGTAGGAGATGATGTTTTAGGTGTCCAAACATCTATATATTAGATATCACAAATCAAATAGGAGTAGTTTAGAAATATCAGTGGGTTTTGACCAAAATTCACTAATGGACATCACATCTATGTTCAGACCCTCATAGCGTGACTTCAGACCCTGCATTTTAATTTGAAATTAAGTGTTTTGATAGGTTTTTTTATATATTAATATATTTTTAAAATAAAAAAAATTTTGATTCCACGTTGGGCCTGAATTAAAAGATTTCAGGCCCAACGTGGGCCTGAAATATTTTATTTCAGGCTCAGTTTTTTTTTAATTTCTGCAGCAACGTTTTTTTTAAATTTTTGAATTTGTTTTTTTTTTAAATTTTTTTTGCATTTTCTTTTGATTTCTGAATTCGTTTTTTTTTAAATTTTTTTTACGTTTTTTTATTCTGAATTTGTTTTTTTAAAAAAATTTACGTTTTTTTATTGTTGCAGCATACGTTTTTTTTAATTTTTTATATATATTAATATATTTATTAAATATTATTTAATATATTAATGTTTATTAATCAAATATAAAAATTATTTATTTATATTTTTAAATCACGTTGGATGAATTATTTTTAACTGAAATATTTTTTTAATTTTTATCTTACATTTTTAACGTCGATTTCATAATATATTATTTTAAAATAAAAGTCACATGCTACCGTCTCGAAATTTGTTGCTGAATGAGATAATGAGAAAGACAGCAGTTAGAAGGAGGGGTATAAAAGGAAGTTCACATAAAGGCATGCGCCATTTGGTAAAATAGAAACTATGATACGGAATTGGTAATTTCCAATTCTTAGGTACGTCTTTTGGTAAATAAGATTAAAACATATATATAAATAACAGAAATTATTATGTTAAATAAACTGACCTACATAGATTTTTGGATTTACAATGGCTCATTGGGCATCCAATCTTTTTCAAGTCATTATGCCGGGATAAAATACTTTACTTAATTTATTGTCTATATTTAATATGGAAAAATAATGTTAAACCATTTGGAGTGATCATTATTTTTCTTTTTTCTAATTGAAATGCAGCTAAGAAACTGTTAAGTGAAAGTCTGGTTGACATTCTTCGTTTAGTTGATAAATTGTTTTTGAGCTTGTTTTTGAGAAGAAAAACATGGTTTGGCTTCTAGTTTGAGTTGACTTTCCTTGAATAAAATAGATGAGTAATGATTGGGAGAGTGAATTTGGGAGAGTGAATAGGAGAGTGAATGACGTGTAGCTAATATGTACATGTTCGATCGCCGATCGGACACCACCGATGACCTCTGATCACCGTCCCAAATTAAACTATGTCCTAAGAAGATGGTGAACCCGGCAAGGTCACCGGTAATTGAGATCTCGCCGGATTGACGGTGAATGCGACGAGATCATAATTGCGGCGATTCCCGATGAGTTCACCGATCTTCTTAGGACATAGTTTGATTCGGGACGGTGATCAGAGGCCGCCGGTGGTGTCCGATCGGCGATCGGACGTGTATACAATAACTGCCACGTCATTCACTCTCTTATTCACTCTCCCAAATTAGTTTTGGAGCCTAGAGTGTAGGCGAATATGCAATTAGCCTTAAAAAAAGTTTGGTTCTCAAAATTTATATTTAATTTAATTAGTTATTAAAATATTATTATATTTAATTTAATTAGTTATTAAATTATTATTATATTTACTTGGATCGAATTGTCCTTCCGTTCCGGCCTAATCCAAATCGAGTCCATTCCCGACCCATTCTCGCCGATTGGGGAAGACGATACCCTTTATGTCTGGCCTCGCCGTTTCCTTCTCCGACCAGTAGAGTCTACTCCCTTTCCCTTTACGTCTGGCCTCCATCGCAGCGGACGCGAGATGCTGTGATCCGGCACCTGATCGATACCCTCTCCACCCTTACCATCCACTCTAAACGGTACGGAGTCCTCCTCCACCACTCTCCTCATCGAGGAGGAAGCGGAAGCCTCCGCCGCGGGCAGCGGACTTGTCGCTTCCCAGGACGACGAGGTGAAGGTCCTACAGATCTACTCAAAATAGGTCGGCGACTGCATGATAAAGTGCATGAAGGAGAGAGCTGTTTCCGCATCCTCTCACTCCATCGAGGGGGAAGGCGCTTCTTCGAATCTGGCTCCCGACGATTCCTCCCACTCGGACGCCAATGTCGGTAAGGAAGCTTCATCTCTCAAATCAGAACATCTACAAGCTTGAACCTGCTCACTGGATGTTCTTGTGTAATAACATGAAAATAAAGTCATGAATGCTAAGTTGAAATTTGGTTAGTGCATTAACACGAAAATAAAATCTGTAGCATTCTTGTGCTGATATAAACTACAAACAGAACTTGGAAAAGAATTGAGATTTAGTAAGTTTTATGACCATCAAGATATATATCTTCCTGTCCTGAATGGGGATTATCTAATGTCCAATGCGGTACGGGGATATTTCGTGATTAACAACCAATATCTATCTATCTGTATATATTCAGAAACTAGACTAATGCTCCATCTCCTATATAGATTTTTTTTTTAAAAAAAATAGGAAGATATATGTTTTAGAGAAGATAAAAAATAATTATAGGGTGTTAACCTTTTTATAAAATTCGCATTACCTATCTGACAAAGTTCACCTGGTCCGATTAAAATGTACCATTTTTATATTTTCAAACAGTAGGACTTGATTTTGAGGTAACCTAAATTGGCCGCAGAAGTATACAATCCAGCATCTTCAACGGGCAAAATGGTGAATGAGCTCTGTTCTTCCTCCTTGATTCCTTCCTTCGCTTCTCCGAATCCCAATCACCAGCCTGATATGCCTCCTACTGAGAGGAAGGAGGAGGTGCAATGCAAAGGAGAATCGACAGGGAGAAGCTTGGAAGGGGAGAAAGCAATACTGGTGCTTTACATGAGGGAGCATGTACCCACCTACCATGGCTGGATGCAGGATCCTGCCATCCTCACCGCCACCGCCTCCGAGCCACTCACTCTTGACCAGGAGTACCAGGTCCACTCCTCCTGGACCCATGACCCCCTCAGTAATCCACTCTCATCCACCGCCTCCAAGTTCCCCGCTTTCTCTTTCTTTCTTTCCTCCACGCAGAATCACTGTGCTATGACTTTATGATCAGGGTATGTTGTTTTTGTTTTTGCAGAGCATACTTTTATAGTGCTAGATAAGCAGTTGATTCAAGGTGGTTATGTCCCTGGAAATCCCCATGTCGAAGGTACTTCCTGTTCTTGTTTTATCTTTGTTCTCTGGTACCTTGTGGTTGCATTATGTATTTGGGTTTGCTGCTGATTTAAGCGTATTTTCACTTGTCTATACTAGTTTGATGTAATATGCTATCAATTGTCTCATCTGCGATTGCTAATTGACCATTTATTATATTTATCAAAATTTTAGATCTACAATAAATTTTACACAAAGTAGATCATCCATCTTCTTTAGAGTTAGTTTATCACCATTCATCTTCTTCACGTTTGTATTTATCCTTTCCATGCAACCCTATTCCTTCATATATAAATTGGCTTGAAGCCAATGAAGTAGCTTGGTCCAGGTGATTCAGTTGAAGGTTAATATTTAATATGAAACCACGTGTTCACTATAAAGCATGTGTAATCTCTAGTCTGACAACTTGTTTGCATCATGATATTGTATAACATATTCCTAGCACACAACACATATGCATACTGAGCTGCAACTAAACCACCTTCAGAGTAATAGAATTATAAGCAAGGTTGTTAAATCGAGGTTTGTATTGTGAATCATTATGTAATTGTGAATTATATCAAACCATGAATTGTAAGGTTCAGAAAAAATAAATAAAAACAATTCTACTTTATTCATAATAATTTTAATATCTAATAGTATGTAAAACAATATAACATTTCATTGGATACCATAATAGAATAGATGCGTTAAAAAAGAATAGGATGTTATGAGTGGCTTGGCATTTATTTGAAGTATATTGCATTTAGTTTATCTTTTCAACGATTTATATTTATTTTTATCTTCTTAAGTTTAACTTTTAATGGTTCTTTTTTTCTTAGTTTTAGAATCGTATAGAAGAAAATAAGATTTATATAAAATCGTATTGAATCCGCCTGTGACGACCTAGTCATTGTCGGTCCCAAGCCCGGATAAAGGAGGAGGGTTGCGTTAGGTTGCCAGTCAGCGTAAAAAATTATGACAAATATTCAATGAATGGATCCATTACACTATTATGCTAATGCTAGGATATTCCCCAGAAGGAACGCGTTGCAGGGTCCGACTGTAACGTCTCAGCAAGGACCGTTACATCTCCAGAACTCGGGTGTAGTACTAAATATGGAAGGGTTCACGTTACAGGGTCCGACTGTAACGTATAGGCAAGAACCACTACATCTTCATGAGAACTTGGGTGTAGTATTAAATAGGCAAGAGTTCTTACACCATAGATGGGATAAGAATAAATATTATAAGAAAAGTAATAGTTTGTGATTTGGAACATGGAAATTAGGAACTCTCACTGGTAAAACAATGGAGGTAGTAGATACGATGATTAGGAGAAAAATTAATATTTTGTGTGTGCAAGAGCCAAAATGGAGAGGCGAGAAGGCAAAAATCATAGAGAACTTGGGTTTTAAGTTATGGTACACAGGAAATAGTAAAATAAGAAATGAAGTGAGTATTTTTGTACATAGTTCTTTAAAAGATGAAGTTGTTGGAGTAGTTATTAAGGGGAATAGAATTATAGCTCTCAAGATAGTAGTGGCGAAAGAAGCTGTGAACGTAATTAGCATATATACACCTCAAGTATGATTAGATGAAGAAACCAAATCAAGATTTTTGGGCGTTTTAGATGAGGTATTCCAAAACATTCCGCCAAATGAAATGATTTTAATAGGAGGTGATCTAAATGGACATGTCAGAGTGAAAAATGAAGAATATGAGAGGGTACATGAGGGTTATGAGTTTGGAACAAGAAATGAAGAAGGAAAAACTATATTAGATTTTGCAATAGGACCTTATATTAGCTAATACATGTTTTAAGAAAAAAGAACACTTAGTCACATTTAAAAGTAGGAATAATAAATCGCAAATTGATTTTTTTATGGTTAAGAAGAAAGATAGGAAGATTTGTAAAGATTGTAAGGTCATCCCTGGAGAAAGCTTAACTACTCAACATAGATTAGTAATGTTGGATATACGCCTTAATCATAATATCAATAGAGGAAAAATATACACGACTCCTAAAATTAAGTGGTGGAAGTTAAAGTATGGAAAGCAAAACATATTGAAGGAGAAGGTAGGAATACAGGCATTAGATGAAATATACAGCGACTCTAATACGACATGGGATAAGATGATATCAAAGTTGAAAATAGTAGCTAAGGGTGTACTCGGCGAGTTAAAGGGACATGCACCATCAAGTAAGGAATCTTGGTGGTGGAATGAGAAAGTACAAGAGAAAGTGAAGAAAAAACGAATAACCTATAAAGAATTATATGTTTGTAAGAACGAGGAAAACTTAAAAAAATATACAATAGCCAAGAAAGAGGTTAAAGAAGCAATAAATGAAACAAAAAATAAAATTTTTGAACGATTATATCAAAACTTAGATACAAAAGAAGAGGAAAGAGACATTTATAAAATAGCTAAAACGAGAGAGAGGAAAACAAGAGACCTTAGCCAAATAATAGGGGTGTCAATTCGGATGGGTCAGGTCGGGTTCGGGTCGGGTTGGAAATTTTTTTTTTAAACTCCCAACCCGAACCCGTCCCGAACCCGAACTCAACCCGAAATGCCCGAACCCGAACCCGACCAACCCGAACCCAACATGAATAACCCGAAAAAATCGATTCAAAACGTCTTTTTCGCTATTTTTCCTATAATTCTTCACTTTTATCTCAATACTTCATCATGATCATATTAATATTGATATTAATATACATAAAAATATCTTAATTTTCAAAATAAAATTCGATTTAATCCCAAAAAATCACTAAATATTAAATTCGGGTCAACCTGAACCCGACCCAAACCCGACCCGAAAGTTTTCAACCCGAAATCCTCCAACCCGAACCCGACCCGAACCCGAAAATTTTCAACCCAAACCCGATTTTTTTCGGGTCGATTCGGGTTGGGTCATTGGGTTGTGTTGATTTTTGACACCCCTACCGAATAAGATGTATTGAAGATAAATGCAATAGAGTACTAGTAAACGATAGCGATATAAAAGAGCGGTGGAGGATTTACTTTCATCAACTTTTTAATGAAGGTTTAGCGGACCAACTTAACTTAGGCAATTTAAGTAGTCAAATGAATATAGAAATTTTAATTCTCATCATAGAATTCAAACTTTAGAAGTAGAACAAGTTTTAAAATGGATGTAAAATAGAAAAACCGTGAGACCCGATGATATCCTAATAGAGGTATGAAAGCGCTTAGGGAGACAAGGTATTAAATGGCTTACAAAACTATTTAATATGATATTGAAAACAAAATAAATGCCTAATCAATGGAGGGTAAGTACTCTAGTTCCCTAATATAAGAACAAAGGAGACGTATAAAATTGTGCAAACTATAGGGGTATTAAACTAATGAGTCATATCATAAAATTTTGGGAAATAGTAATAGAAAAAAGATTAAGGAAGACGACCACGGTGACCGAAAATCAATTTGGGTTCATGCCTGGAAGGTCGACAATAGAAGTTATACATCTTCTTAGACAATTAATTGAAAAATATCGGTAGCAAAAGAAAAATCTACACATGGTATACATTGATTTAGAAAAAACTTATGATAGGGTCCTAAGAGAAATTATATGGAGAATTCTATAAAAGAGAGGTGTTAGCGTAACATATATTGAACTAATTAAAGAAATGTACGAAGATGTAACGACCAGAGTGAAGACTTCAGGCGAATTAACTGAAGCATTTCCGATAAGGATAGAGTTATATCATGGATCAACTCTAAGTAGTCCTTATCTTTTTACACTAATCATGGACGAACTTATTGGACATATTCAAGATACTGTACCATAGTGCATATTGTTTGCAGACGATATTGTTTTGATAGACGAGACACGTGAAGGAGTAAATGCTAAACTAGAATCTTGGCGGGAAACACTAGAAGTGAAAGGTTTTAGGCTTAGTAGAGTAAAGACAGAATATATGGAATTTAAGTTTAGCAATATTAGACGTAATGAGACAATTATTAAGATAAGAGATGACGAGTTATCTAAAATTGAGAGTTTTAAGTATTTAGGATCATTTTTGCAAAGTGATGAGGGATTGAGAGATATGTCTTATATAAAATATAAGCAGGATAGTTGAAATGGAGGTTAACGTCAGGTGTTTTATGTGATCGTAAAGTACCTCTAAAACTTAAAGGGAAGTTCTACAAAACGGCAATTAGATCTACTATGTTATATGGTGTTGAATGTTGGGCTATGACTCGGCACATGAGCAAAAAATGAAAGTTGCAGAGATGAGGATGTTAAGGTGGATGTGTGAGCATATGAGGATGAACAAAATAAGGAATGAGAGCATTAGAGAGAGAGTCGGAGTTGCATCTATTGAACAAAAACTTAAAGAAACATGTTTGAGATAGTACATACAATGCCTCTGTTAGGCGATGGAAACTATGATAAATTCGCACATTAAACGAGAGAGAGGAAGGCTAAAAAAGACTAAATTGACAACAAAAAAAAAGATAAATTTTATTTAAATATAGACGATGATATAAGAGGGGACAGAGCCCAATGGCGTAGAAGGATCCATACAGTCGACCCCACCTAGAGGGATAAGGCTTGGTTGTTGTTGTTGTATAAAATCGTATTGAATCAGACCGAATTGTCTTATAAATCTTTTTATTTCTGTTTCGTATGTAAAATTGTATTGTTTTATATGCGAATTGTATCATAGCATATGATATGAATTATGAATTGTACGATTTTGACAATTATGATTATAAGTGCATGCTTCAGATGGATACCTTTCTTCAATGCAATGCATGCATTTCGACGCACATCAACCTTTGAATTCCTAAATTTTTCCTACTCCAGCTAACTTGGTTTGGAACATTATGCAAGCTTGTAAATGCACTTTTTTAACTTCATGCCTCCATCTCTTGAACTGAAAAAACAATTTATACATTTTCCTTAACTAAATAGCTCCTCTGGTTATAAGAAAGTGATAATAGACTCATAATGTTATTTATAAAAAAAAGTGACCACAATTATATCTTGTTATGTTGTTCCTCTGACTCCACTGTAGATTGCATATTTCCTTGTGTATAAGTTTTCTTTAGTTTCTTTTTAGTTTGGCTAATTAACTAATTCATTTCTTCAGCTATGGTTGGCGATGTAAATATATACATGAATGATCCTGATGACTTGCAAAAGGCAGAAATAGAAATCATGATTGCTGAACCCAAAAGGTAGTTTTTTTATTTTTTATGTGTGTTTCTAAATATGATAAATCTTGCACATATTAATTCAGTTATGCCATTTCTTATTATGGTCAAATAACAAATCACAACCAATGGATAGTTTCCACTGTGAATGAACCTTTTAATTTTTAGTAAAAGGAACGCACAATTCCTTTTAGTCTAGATTAAATAAGTTTGAGCCTAAATGTGATTCACTCTTATGTAATTGCACTTTTGCACGTTGTTTTATAATTCTAGATGTGTACTTTTTTACCTAGACCATGCTATAGATATTTTTTTACCTCTGTTTTACTGTTTCATATGACTTTAATAGTTGGTTATTTGGTTTGTTTAACTGGTGAACAGATTAATTCTATGTTAATCTTGATATAATGTCTTTTCTAGTTAGTTTCTTATCATTTTAATCTGGTTATCTGATTCTTTTTCATAGTGATCAACCTATTTGAACAAATTTTGATGAGTCAACCAACCAATAGTTTAGTGCCAAATTGAATATAATTCTAATATATTGTTCAATATTCACTGACATGAGTGTTTAATGCCAAATCAAATTCAATTGTTCTTAGCTGCCTGCAAATTTTCTCAGTCACCAATTTTTATTTTCTTCATTGAAGCCGTCAAAAGGGACTTGCAAAAGAATCTATCTTGATGATGATGGCTTTTTCCATGGAGAAATATGGAATTCATACTTTCTGTGCAAAAATTGGTGAATCGAATACAGCATCACTGAATCTTTTCAGAAAATTGGTATCCTGACAACCTGTTTCTTATTGCTATGTTTGTTTTGACAATGTATTTCCAGCTTTAACATGGTTGGAAGTTATGCTTGAACTTGATACTAGCAATGAATGGATGCAGGGTTTTGTGGATATATCATACAGTGAAGTATTTAAGGAGGTAAAATCTTTGTAGTTTCTTCAATCTGATAAGCCTACTGTATTCCCTTAACAAATGCAGACTTGGATCTTACTCCCTATAGGGATATAGCTTTGACAATTGTAACTTCCCTGTGCGGTTTACACTTGCTTGCCATATTGGTGGACCTGAAATATAATTGATTTATTTTAAAAATAATAATAATAATAATATAATTGATATTTCCTAGTTCTCAAATCAGTCTCAGTATTTCTTTTGGCAATTTGACAGGTTACTCTAGAGTTGCCTGTTAGAGGGATCTTTCCAATAAAGAGTCGGCAAGATAACAAGGTACATCAACCCTTTAATAGCATTTTGTAATAAGAGAACATAATTTGCTTAATGAAGCATAAAATCTTCACCATATAAGAAAATAACGTCTGTTTCGATTAGCAATTTCTGATCGATATACACTAGCTCATCTCTAACATGGTTACCTCACTATGTTTTCTTTATTTACCCTTGGGATTAATTGCTAAATCTACCCCAGACTGTAGATTTTCTAAGACAGATTTTCTAAATTAATGATAACAAAATAACCTGACCTTTCAACTTTGTAATCCCAACTGTAAAGTCTGTATTGCTTCAATCATTAGGCTGCTTAACTGGTTTGGTATTCCAATATTTTTCTATCGGCCTCCCGAATGAATTTATTTAAGAAAAATGATATGCTCAGTGAAAAATTTTAAAGAAAAACTCAGTGAATGACGTGACATTTTGCATACAGTGATCCCGTGTTAAGAGTTGATAAGTTTTTGTCCGAGTCTTCTGTAGATAAAAGTTTGTCCGAGTTTTTAGTGTTGTCCGAGTTTTTTGATTTAATCGTTTGCTGCGTGGTTGAACGTGGAGTTGAATAGGTTCATTGTAAAAGCCTATATATAGGTTTGGTTTTTTGATATCAAGTGTGTGGTTTTTCCATTCTGTTTCTTCGTTCTTCTCCTCCTCAGGGGTAACAGTGGTATCAGAGCTTTGCACGAGGAATCACAACACCGGCACCGGCGTCACAAATTGGAGACCAGAGGCGATCGTCAGCGAGCAGACACGAGGAATCATAACACCGGCACTGGGTATCAAAACTTTTAAACAGTTTTTGCACTTCGACGGTGGTGATTTATTAAATTGCTCCTATTTTGTGTGATAAATTATCTTCTTCAATGGCATTTGAAAATAATTTTGTGCAACCTGCGATTCCACGCTTTGATGGTCACTATGACCATTGGAGCATGCTCATGGAGAATTTTTTAAGGTCCAAAGAATATTGGACGGTTGTGCTTTCTGGAGTAGCAGAATCGATAGAAGGTGTTGCGCTAACAGATGCGCAATTGAAAGATCTAACAGATGCGAAATTGAAAGATCTTAAAGCAAAGAATTATCTTTTCCAAGCTATTGATCGCTCAATCTTGGAAACCATTCTCTGCAAGGATACCACAAAAGATATATGGGATTCTATGAAAAAGAAGTACCAAGGTACAACAAGAGCTAAGAGGCAGCAGCTTCAAGCACTTCGTTCAGAGTTTGAAATGCTCCGAATGAAATTAGGAGAATCAGTTGCAGAATATTTTTCACGAACGATGGCAATCGTCAACAAAATGCGAATCCTTGGCGACAAGACAGAGGATGTTCTCATCATTGAAAAAATTCTTCGATCTATGACACCAAAATTTAATTTTGTTGTCTGCGCCATTGAAGAAGCAAACGATGTAAGTCTACTTTCAATTGATGAATTACAAAGTTCATTATTGGTTCATGAGCAGAAAATCAATCAATATGAAAAAGAGGAGCAAGCATTGAAGGCTTTATCAGAAAATCACTCTACAAATGATAGAAGTGATAGAGGACGAGGAAGAGGCAGAGGTCGAGGAAGAGGAGGTAGAAATAACAACGATCGTGGAAACCAACAACACAATCAACATCAAGAGAATTATTTTCAAAAAGGAGGGCGTGGAGGTCATTATTCAACGACGAATAGAACAAAGTCAACAGACAAGTCCAATGTTGAATGTTACCGATGTCATAGGTATGACCATTATAGATCAGAATGTTATACTAATTTGAAAAGGCAAAATGGAGATCAGACTAACTTTGCAGAAGAAGAAGAAGTGTCTCTTTTGATGGTGTGTCATGAGAAAGAAAAAACACAACGACATGTATGGTATTTGGATACAGGCTGCAGCAATCATATGTCTGGAGAAAAAGATACATTTTCTGACTTGGATGAAACCTTTCGCAGTTCTGTCAAATTTGGCGATAACTCTACAATCTCTGTTATGGGAAAGGGAAAGGTAACCATACAAGCAAAAGGAGATACTACCCATACTATCTCTAATGTTCTTTTTGTGCCAGATTTAAAGACTAATTTGCTTAGTGTGGGTCAGCTACAAGAAAAAGGATATGAAATTGCTATTAAAGAAGGAGTTTGTCGCATTCAAGATGCAAAGTTGGGCTTAATTGCGCAAGTTAACATGACAGCTAATCGTATGTTTCCGCTTTATCTTCATACTACATCTTATTCATGTTTTTCAGCAAAATTTGATGATGAAGCATGGTTATGGCACTTTCGCTATGGACATTTAAATTTTAGTGGGTTAAAAACACTAAAACAGAAGAATATGGTAGTCGGTCTCCCTCAAATTTCAACTCCTTCTCAAGTTTGTGAAGAATGTGTTGTTAGCAAACAACACCGTAATCAATTCCCACAAGGAAAATCTTGGAGAGCAAAGGCGGCATTGGAGCTTGTGCATTCAGATATTTGCGGGCCAATAACACCACATTCTAATGGAGGTAAAAGATACATAATTACCTTTATTGATGATTACAGTCGCAAAATATGGATTTACTTTTTGCAAGAAAAATCCGAAGCTTTTACTGCTTTCAAAAATTATAAAGTACTTGTCGAGAAAGAAATTGGGAACTCGATTAAAGTTTTGCGTACAGATCGTGGTGGAGAATATAACTCACATGAATTTGCAAATTTCTGTGAGAATCATGGAATCAGAAGGCAACTTACAGCTGCTTACACACCCCAACAGAATGGTATATGCGAGAGGAAGAATCGCACTATTATGAATATGGTGCGAAGCCTTCTGACGACAAGTGGTGTTCCTAAAAATTTTTGGCCAGAAGCAGTTAATTGGAGCATCCATATATTGAATAGAAGTCCCACATTATCTGTTCAAAATATGACACCAGAGGAAGCTTGGAGTGGAAGAAAACCAACGGTTGATCATTTTCGGGTTTTTGGATGTATCGCTTATGCCCATATTCCAGATGAAAGGAGAAAGAAGCTAGACAGCAAAGGTGAAAAATGCATTTTTCTTGGTATAAGTAATACATCGAAAGCTTATAGATTATATAATCCTTGCATTAAGAAAATCATTATAAGCCGTGATGTTGTTTTTGATGAAAAAGACACTTGGCCATGGAATCAAAATGGCGTTAAAAAAATTATCCCAGCAGATCTTGATGATAATGAGAAAGTACAACAACCTATGGAGGATGAGCACCATGAGGAAGTCTCTCAAAATATTCCTATAACAGATCAAAGTCCAATGGAAGCAGAATCGCAAAGGCCACAACGTGTTCGAAGAAGACCAGCATGGATGTCTAATTACGAGGTGACTGGAATTGATCAAGGTGATGATCCTCTTACACATTTTGCTTTATTTTCAGATTGTGATCCGACAACCTTTGAAAGTGCTGTCAAAGATGCAAAATGGCGTAAGGCGATAGATGATGAAATTGAAGCCATTGAAAGAAACGATACTTGGGAGTTGACTGATCTTCCGAAAGGGCACAAAACCATTGGTGTGAAGTGGGTCTTCAAAACAAAGATAAAAGAAAATGGTGAAGTTGATAAGTATAAGGCGCGTCTGGTAGCTAAGGGATATAAGCAAGAGTATGGGATTGATTATACAGAAGTTTTTGCTCCCGTTGCAAGACATGACACAATCAGATTGGTGATTGCATTAGCGGCACAAAACTCGTGGTCTATTTACCAGTTAGATGTCAAATCAGCATTCTTGCATGGAAACTTGGAGGAACAGGTATTTGTAGAACAATCCCTTGGTTATATTAAGATCGGAAATGAGCATAAAGTATATAGATTAAAGAAAGCTCTCTATGGATTAAAACAAGCTCCACGAGCTTGGTATAGTCGCATTGAGTCTTATTTCTTCAAAGAAGGCTTTCACAAATGTCCATATGAGCACACACTCTTTATTAAAATTGGAGATAAGGGGAAATTGCTCATTGTCTGCCTATATGTAGACGATCTCATATTTACTGGAACTGATGATTTCTTGTTTCAGGAATTTAAGAAATCCATGATGGTTGAATTTGAAATGTCTGATCTTGGAATGATGCATTACTTCCTTGGCATGGAAGTAGTGCAATCAACTAAAGGAATCTTTATTTCTCAAAAGAAGTATGTGCAAGAAATTTTGGACAGGTTTCAAATGAAAGATTGCAATCCTGTAAGCACTCCAACTGAGTTTGGCTTGAAGCTAAACAAGGATCATGAAGGGAAGAAGGTGGACAGTACAATTTATAAGCAAATTGTTGGCAGTTTGATGTATTTAACTGCGACAAGGCCAGACATAATGTATTCTGTGAGTTTAATAAGTAGATACATGGAGAATCCAACAGAAATACATCTGTTAGCTGCCAAGAGAATTCTTCGTTACCTACAAGGAACTAAAGATTTTGGACTATTCTACAAGAAGGGTGAAAAATTGGAGTTGTTCGGATTTACTGACAGCGATTATGCAGGAGATCAAGATGATAGAAAAAGTACTTCAGGCTATGTATTTATGCTGGGCACAGGAGCCGTATCATGGTCTTCTAAGAAGCAACCAATTGTTTCCTTGTCAACTACAGAAGCTGAATTTATTGCTGCAACAGCTTGTGCTTGTCAAGCTATCTGGTTGAGAAAAATTCTTGAAGAGCTTCAGTTCAAACAAGTTGAAGCTACTACAGTTTTTTGTGATAATAATTCAGCAATCAAACTCTCTAAGAATCCTGTGCTACATGGCAGAAGCAAACATATCGATGTGAAGTATTATTTTTTAAGAGATCTCAGCAATGATGGAACAATCAAACTGATTTATTGTCGCAGTGAAGATCAAGTTGCAGACATACAGACCAAGCCTCTCAAATTAGCTACATTTGTGAGGTTATGTGGTCTACTTGGAGTTTGTTCGCGTGCTGCTATTATTTTTTCTTAAACTGTTTTCTACCAACTTCAGTTTAAGGGAGGGTGTTAAGAGTTGATAAGTTTTTGTCTGAGTCTTCTGTAGATAAAAGTTTGTCCGAGTTTTTAGTGTTGTCCGAGTTTTTTGATTTAATCGTTTGCTGCGTGGTTGAACGTGGAGTTGAATAGGTTCGTTGTAAAAGCCTATATATAGGTTTGGTTTTTTGATATCAAGTGTGTGGTTTTTCCATTCTGTTTCTTCGTTCTTCTCCTCCTCAGGGGTAACATCCCGACGGGTTCATTGTGCCACCATGGTATAATTTTATTCGGGGTGGCACCGGCCGCCGATAATATCCGAGCGATAATCAAACGTGTGCATGTAAAATATCACGTCATTTACTAATCGTTTCATTGAATTTTCACTCAGAGCTCTTTATTTAATGTGTCAATTTAAACTCTTTTCATTAAGGTGCCAAATGTTCCAATTGAGTTCAGTAAGTTAAATTAGGGTGCACGCTAGCTAAGCAGATTTTTATGTGGCACAGGAAACCAAGCACATTAATATTAGCGCTAAGAAAGATGTATGGTGGCTAAATTTATTTCTGAATTTCAGGTTGGATTTCGTTAAACATCTATTATGAAGATTTACATCGATTGGCCCTTTCTTTGAGTATCACAATCTCACATGGATTCATGGAAACAACGTCATGCATTCTGGAAGCGCTTGCTGAAGATTAACATTTCATGCTATCATTGTCATGTCATGCAATTTTTAATGCACGGTCCGTTCAGAATTTTCTCTTAATTAGTGCTTGACTTCTACCACTCTTTTTTGTCAGAATTTTAAAAAAATCTTGTGCCCGAATTATTGCTGCTGATGGAGTGAGCGTCTCTACCTCGGGCTAGTCATTGGTAAATTTGCGCCAATTACTTGGTTTGATTCATTTTTGCCCTGATCATAGTTTTATACCATCTTTATGACTAGAGGCAGAGTTCAATATTGTCATTCAATACTATCTTTTTGAATGTTTCGCATGGGATGGATTGATGATTAATACATGAATATTATCATCTTAAGGTCTAAGGGTCAAAATTTGATATTGTCACCTTGTAGTCTAGGGGTTAAAACTTAACAAAGTCAGTGTGTCCGTTCTTTTCATACGCTAGCCATAATATCCAAACTAGTAATTTTCGTGATTTATCTCTTCCATATTAGTCTTGAGATGAGTTGATGGTGTGGGAGATAAATGAATTCCTTTGTAGCACGTTGAATGTTCTTAACTGTTATTTTGACGAGGCAACATATTAGCAAAATCTTAATTGAAGATGAAACCACTTGATCTGGTCAGGTAGGATCGTCTAGTCGAATAGTATAGCTTAAGGTAAGCACGCGGACGAGGTTCAGGATCGAAAGTAGTCGGGCGGTCAGGTGGCACTTTCATTTTGCCAAGCACCTAGGGGCTACATCTTACACTCTGGTAACCAAGGGTCGGTCGACCACACCCCATCGACCAGACGGTCGGGCATCCCATTGGTAACCAAGTGCTGGTCGGTCGTACCCCGTCGGCCGATCGGACGGTCGGGTATTGAAGAACGGTTCATCTCACCCGAAGTCATCTTATGTGCTGGTAATCGAACGTCGGTCGGTCACACCTCGTCGGCCGATCGGACGGTCGGGCACCCCAGAACGACTTGTTCCACCCCAGGGGATCGACTCGTATTCTAACGGTCGAATATCAGTTGGTCGCCCCCCCCCCCCCCCCCCCCTCCGGTCGAGCAACCAGGCGGGATGGTGTTCTAGAGCTGAGTGATAAATAGGGCAAGGATAAGTCTTTGCAATTAGAACCATTTAATGAGGATTAGACACAATAAGTATGAACAGATATACAGAATCTCCTCATTATGAGGAAGGGATGTCGCCGTAAACACGACTCCCCATATATCAGACACTAATGTCGAAGGTGGGCTGACAAGAGAGACAGGTGAATGACCGTCTGACAGCTCAATCTAGCTCTCGGGAAGGTTGAATCTGCCAAAAGATTGAGTCATTTATTAGAAAAAATGACAAAGGCAAGGCAGGGGGGTCTCCCGCCCTATATAAGGATCGCCTGAGGTTCTGAGAAGGGGATTGACTCCTCTAGGATTGCTACCTCCTTGCTCCTCCATTACAGCGGACCTCGTTCGGGCTCAGAAGCATTCGACCCCCGCTCGGGTTTCCGGTCTGATCACACGTCCTCCTATGACTCATCCGTCTTGCAGCGTTGCCCGGGAGAGATCCCTCTCTTCGTTTGCCGACAGGATCACCACTCTTTTTGCAAATAAAATCCTTTCATAAATTGAGTTCCTGAATTTTATAACGTATCTATCTCATTTCGAATTTATTGCAAATATATCATTCTCAAGAATCAATCCATCCCCCAAAAGTTAATATATGAGATGAATCAGCTAACACCGAGCGAAATATGCGCTCTTGGTTCACAAAATGAAATAGAAAAAGAATCCAATAGATATTTTCAAAGAATGAAATAAAAGAGGCAACAACAATAAGAAGAATTGATGCCCATGCCAAATTAGATTTATGGAAATGTTATGAAGAATAGGCAAACAATTAGTTCTCAACTCATTTTGATTAAAATTAAATTTTCGATTATTGAATTTAACTGTCTCCAACCAGCCGTCTTCCGTTTTCGGAATCAAAATCAGACTTCAATCTTCCATACTAGAAATTTACTTTTTTTAAAAAAATTTATTTCATATCAATTACGACTAGTTAAGAAATTTAATAAATTAAAATTAAGTAATAGATTGTTTTAAATCCACAGGTGAGGCGTGAGGTGGCCAAGTCCCCTTCCTTCCGGCATTATTAAAACAATTAAAATTTTACATTTCAATTTTATTTTTTTTATATTAATTTTGGAAGCAAATCGACCCTTTCCATGTATACATATGGGAAAAAATTCTATATAAACACAATATCTCATCATCAGTTTCACACACGCACACACACAAAGAGTCTGAACCAAAAAAAAGCTCGTCGCCGTGATGAGAACCCCTGCGTTCTTCTCCTTCCTTTTCTTCTTTATAATCTACTCTCAATTAGCTTCGGCCAACTCCCATAATAGTGGAGGTGAATGGCAGACCATCGTGGACACTCAAGATCCCAACGTCCAGAAGGTGGCCAAGTTTGCAGTGTCAGAGTACGCAAAGCAGCAGGGCCAGAGGTTGGAGCTCGCCGATGTACTCGCCGCGCAGCAACAAGTGGTGGCGGGGTTGAAGTACCGGCTACTCCTCGAGACTAAAACCCCAACCGGAGACGTCTCCAAGTACGGAGTGCAGGTGGATGAGTCATTGAAGGGCGACTTGAAGCTCGTTGCAATCGGACCCGTTCGTCCTAATTCTGCCTCCGCCACCAATTTTTCTGCTAAGACTAGAAAAGTAGGAGGTTGGGAGACGATCATGAACCTGCAGGACCCCGAGCTGAAAAAGGTCGCAACGTTTGCAGTGTCGGAGTACGGAAAGCGACAGGGATCAGCGAGCTTCGAGCTCGTCGACGTCTTCGCCGCACGGCGAAAGGTGGTGGCCGGAGTCAAGTACCAGCTCGCCCTGGACGTCAAGACCCCGAGCAAAAGCGTTTCCAGGTTCGGAGCGTTGGTGAATCAGTCGTTGAAGGGTGATTTGGAGCTCGTTTCAATTGCCCAAGTTAATTAAAACCACGTATGTGTCTGGGCTTGCCAATAAAATGCAGCCGAATAGATGGTATTCGGTGGTACTCATACTGTATCGATGGCTTTGTTATTTCTCAATTGTTGTACTTTTCATTCTAATTAAATCAAAATTAAATTCAATTAGACATGCTTGCATGTTCCTAATTAGTATTTGTATTATATATCTCTACTGCATGGATTGATAGATAGCATGTGCAATATTATTATCTTAAGGTATAATTGAGGATCAAAATTTGACAAAATTAGTATTCACTCTTTCAATCATAACGTTTAGATTAATAGTCTTTATGATTTTAATCCTGTGTGTTAGTCTTGAGATGGGTTGATGAGAGGCGCGGGGGTGAGCGAATTATAAGTCGCCCCCGAGGCTATGATATACCGGAAGGGTTACTAGTTATCTCCTAAATATCCGCGGTCAGATCCTTAACTATAACAAATTTTACAGGAAATTTTTCTCTAAATGGGACATGTAATAATGAGATGTTAAGCTTCTGGATAGTTCGTCGTGAATGTTTTTCAATTTAATTTAGTGGCCAGTGAAAATTTTTTATGAAATTGACCGACCGGCTAAAGTTTAATATTAGCGATTATTTTTTTTTAATACGGGCTTAGTTACGCTTTCCAAATAGAAATAACTCTATTGCCTTTAAAAGTGAAAAATAATACATCACGTGCCCGGAGTAGGATATGGTAGTTAGATAGCCCAATCGGGTACATGGAGTTTGAAATTTAACTGGTTATATATATTAGGAAAGAATTTCTTCTTAATATATAGTGACTTCAAGCGAAGAGAATGAGTCATGTATATTTTTTCGATTTATCTTAGCGATGAGAATTTTCATCCCGAAATAAACTTAGATAACTAGAACTAACTAAAAAATAAAATATTTTAACTAAGAATTAGTAAAGTTAAAAGATTTAGATATCTAATGCCAACTAAAAAATAAAATATTTTAATTAAGAATTATTTTCATTTTGCCCTATGAGTTGGTATAGTTGTACCAATATTAGTATTGGATCAATTTCCAGTAGTATAGTTGTATCAATATTGATGATTATTCTAATAGATCTTGTATAATTTTTAATTGATATAAAATATCTTATTAAATATTTAATTTTCTCATATAAAGTACTATTATACTAGATTAATATATTTTCTATGAGTTATCTAGTTTTTATCTAATTGGGCGGCGACATTGGGTCAGCCGGCATTAGCGTTATCACCTAATTAAATATTTTGACTGATTGAAATAATTGAGATTTCTTTATAATTCAAAATGTTTTTTAATCTAAAATTTGGATTTTATTTAATTAAATAAAAATAGATGTCCCTATTTTGGTTCTCACATTAAAGTACTATTCATTCTTGCTAAACTTTTATGATTGGAATAAAAGCAATAGATATAGGCTCTTAATTAAAAGGTAATAGAGCTAGCTGGCTCTTAATAACCCACTTTATATTTATATTGCATATTTATATATTTTCTAAATTTAAAATTATTTTCTTTAATTTCTATATATTTTTTAAATTGAAAGTGTCCTAAACTATTTTAGGTTAAAAAAATATGGGAAAATTTGAGAAAACTCTCCAATATCAAACTGAGCTTTGCATGCACTCCTCAACCGAAAATTTCATTGCATGCACTCCCTGATGGGATAGACAAGACAGTTTTGTGTGTTATTTTTTATCAGTATAAAAGAGTAAAAATTCAGTATAAATCGTGAAGATTTGAGTATAAATTGTTTGAAATTGAGCACTAATTTAAGAAATTTGAGTATTATTTGAAAAAATTTGAGTATACATTATTTCAGTATATAGTAAAAATTACAGTATACATTATCAAAATTTAAGTATGAATTGATTTAAATTGAGTATTATTTGAAACAATTTGAGTATAAAAATTAGAAATTTGAGTATGTGAGGTTGCATCCACCACATCAAGATTTTCACATGAGGGGTCACCGAAATTTTATACTCAAATTTATTAAATTAGTACTCAATCTTAAACAATTTATACTCAAATCTTTATATTGTATACTGAGTTTTCACTCTTTTATACTCACCACATCAAGATTTTCACATGAGGGATCACCGAAACTTTGTACTCAAATTTCTTAAATTAGTACTCAATCTCAAACAATTTCTACTAAAATCTTTATAATGTATACTGAGTTTTCACTCTTTTATATTCAATTCATCAGGGAGTGAATGCAAAGAATTTATCAAGTGTGAAGTGCATGCAAAGACTAGTTTAAAATTGGGGAGTTTTCTCCAATTAACTCAAAAAATATCTTTCGCTGTAATTCTTTATATTCGGGAAGGCGTGATAAATCATTTGCAAATTAAGATAAAATTGTTTATTTTAATTATTATTATTTTTTTGTTGACAGTCAGAAATATCGAATTGTTAACTCAGGGTGTATCACAGTAAAGTATCATAATATTTTTTTATATAGTTTTGCATAGCAGAAATTAATTTAGCATACAATTTGTATTATTAAATTTGATGAAAAAATATTATAAAATCAATTTATTTAAGATTTATAATCGAAAAGTGCCCTTTTATGGGTAGAAACTTGTGAAATATTTTTTTATAAAATGATTTGTAAATCAATTTGTAATATAAAAAATATGTACTTTCCCATCTAGAGGACAAAATTTACGTGGCTGTCACCTAAATTGGAAAGTACTTACCTCCTGTGTGGAGCGGAACAGCAAATCCTCACGCAAGCCCAGGCCTTTCAATTAAGTGTCATCGTCCGACGCCCTTCCTTCCTCCCTCCCCCATTCCCGACCTATCTATAATCTATCCTCGCCGATCAGATGGCGGAAGACCAGACAGCGACGAAGCCTGCCGGTGGAGATCCTCCAGCCGTGAAAGGAAGCGAAGCCTCCGAATTGCCGTCTTCTTCTCTGGCCACGAGATGCTCCTCTTTTTCCCTTCACATCTGGCCTCCATCGCAGGGGACGCGAGATGCCGTGATCCATCTCCTGATCAACACCCTCTCCACGCCTTCCATCCTCTCTAAACGGTATGGAGTTCAACTCCAGGAGGAAGCCTCCTCCACTGCTCGCCTCATCGAGGAGGAAGCCTTCGCCGCTGCGGGCGGCGGACTTGTCACCTCCGTGGACGACGAGGTCGAGGTCCTACAGATCTACTCAAAAGAGGTCAGCAACCGCATGATAAAATCCAT
This sequence comes from Boesenbergia rotunda, assembly GCA_024364735.1. Classification (NCBI taxonomy): domain Eukaryota; kingdom Viridiplantae; phylum Streptophyta; class Magnoliopsida; order Zingiberales; family Zingiberaceae; genus Boesenbergia; species Boesenbergia rotunda. The sequence goes on from JAGFNQ010005978.1 coordinate 175,324, forward strand.
CAAGGAGAGGGCTGCTTCCGGATCCTCTCTCTCCGCCGATGGGGAGGGCGCCTCTTCCGATCCGGCTCCCGCCGATTCCTCCCATTCGGACGCTAATGCCGTTACGGAAGCGTCGTCTCTCAAATCAGAATCTCCACAAGCTTGAATCTGAACATTGGATGTTCTTATTCACTGCAGTACTCCTCCTACCTGTGTTTTTTGATATTTTTTTCAATTGCCCTGACATTCGGTTCGGAATTCTTACTTCTTGGAACGATCTTTCTCACTTCCTGTCATCGATGAGAATTACGACCGTGAAATCTACTCTGCGTTGGGCTAGTTAAACTGAGCAGATCAAGATTACATTTTTTTTTCTCCTGGTTGGATTGATCAAAATTATAAATGACATCGTCTGGTTTTATTTATCTTCTCTTCTTATTAAAAGTTTAACGTTGAAATTTGAAGTTGGACTTGTCGGTTGCAAATTTCTCGATTTAGATTTTTTATTCAAAATTAGAAATATTATTTTATTAAATTTAGATATTTAATTATTATTAATAATATTATTATTAATGATATTATAAAGAAGGCAAATAAGAATTAAAGGGAATAATATTTTAATATTAAAACACAGATTTTATTTTTCAAATTTTTAAAAAATATTATTTATAAAATTTAAATTAGTAAGATAATTTTTTAATGTGAAATATAAATTTTAAAATAAATTTTTTGTTTATTATTTTTTAAAATCTAAAAGAGAAATTTTTGGGAGGCGAAAGGAAAATTTTCCTATTGACTTTGTAAAATACATAAAATACTAAACTTTAATGTGAAATGTGTGGAAATGTTATGTTAACAGTTGCAAACCCTAACCTGTGTTTTCTCGGCCGTTTCTTTCTTTGCAACTCTCTGTCGTCCTTTCGCATCCTCTGCAGCACTGCCTGATCTCCTTCTCCGCAGGCCGGGCGGCCGGCCGAGATTTCTAAACACCAAACACAAGAGAGACAGAAGAACCCTATACGTCGACATGGACGAGATGAACATGCGTGTGCGGCAAGAGAAGGTGCAGAAGTTCGAGGAGTTTGTTGATCGGCGCCTCAAGCCCAACCTCGTTGATGCCATCGCTCAACGGTATTTTCTTTTTCTTTCTTTCTCAATTAAATTTCTAGCGTTGATTCCTGTTGATCCCTGTATTGGTTGTTCTGTCCTTTTTTTTTCCAGCGACAAGGTGTTCGAAAAGCAGAAAGTTTTGTATCCTTTGCCATTCTATGTTATTTATTCAGGATAGTGGTTTGCGCTTATTATTATTGGTTTTACTTGACAATTTGGTTCACACTTCACAATAGCTCGGATTTGAAGAGGAATATTGTAAGCTTACAGAATAATAATGTGACATCTCTTCGTTCGATGGTTAATCTGGGTTCTGAAGTTTACGCCCAAGCAGAAGTGTAAATTTTTTTACATTCTTGTATTTACCTCAGTTACATTTCTTATTGGGTGCAGCTTGCAGTGTACTTGTCCTGTTTAATCCATAATGGTAAGAAACTAGTTCGACACCAATTATTTTAGTTCTTCAACTTGACGAAGATTAGTTTGACCATCAGAATCTCACAAAGGAGTAGTTTCTAAAACTTCATCATAAAATCCTTTTTTTGGCCAAAGTAAATTCAAATTTGTTGGAATTTAACTCACCCGAGCCATCCGGCACAAGGGACACTAATTATTGATAGAATCTGGCTATAAATTGATTTACCCAATATCGCAAGCATTTTCGACTATTTTGAGGAGCATTGGCCGTTCAGAAGTCTATCTTGCCCTACACAAAAATTAGTTCAGGGTTAATTCAATTATGGGATTATTGAGTAAGCTCAGTGTATAGTATAAAATAGAATGGGAAACTGGCTATGTTTCCATCAAATACAGATTGATCAAATGAATACTTATTATAATTGCTTATTAATGATATGAAGATCCAGATTAGTTATCATGTTTTATGGAATTTTAAATAATTAAGGAGCTGTGATAAATCCAAATATTTCCCTTCTTCTTGGTATGTTTTCAAAGTTACCATTTTTTTTCTGTTCAATTTGCAGACCTGAAACACGCCACATATTTTTAGATATCGGGTTGGGTTTTCATGTGGAGTTCACTTTGCCAGAAGCACTAGAATTCATATCAGTGAGGGAAGCTAGGTTAGCCAAGTAAGCTGCCTTTATCACTCAATTTGTTTCTCATTTGCATGCTATTTCTAATAATTCGCAAAACTTATGAACTAGGAGGAATTTAACAAAAAAAACATAACATGATCATCTTATATATATTTTTCAACCTCAATGGCCAACTGTTTGTTTTTCTTTCATTTGGCCCACATTGACCATACTTTGTTCCAATATATGGCAGGCTAAATATTTCATCTTGTAAACTTGATGAAGGGTATCTATAAGTCAACATTCTATTTCTCTGAATGCCAGTTGCCACTGTCATCAAATTTGGTGCATTACTATCTGCCTCCTGAAGTTTATTTCGATGGATGATGCAGTTCGTCCTTATATTGCATCAGGATGCAACTTGCTTTTCTCATCCTGACAAACCTGATTCCGACACGTTGAAAAATTTTCATGATGGAGTTTATACAAGTAGATAGACAAAAGAAAACATGTGTCTAAATTCAGATTTCATGTGTATCAAAGTATGACTTTTGGGAACCGCTTGTCTGACTCCCCCCTTGCGTTTTATACTCTTTCTGTATACGTTGACTTTATTTTTAACTGATAAGCGTATCTTTGTTGTCTAAATTTGCTCAGGCAGATAGAGGAGTACACACACCTTATTGCAAGCATCAAAGCACAAATTAAGTTGGTACGTATCTTTTAGATCATGATTTACCTTGTCATGTATTTTGTAATTTGATCTTCTTAAACTCTTCACCTAAAAGTGTGTTTCTCTCAATTTGTGCTTGCATCTTCATTGGAAAGCATTTAAACCCATTCCTAAAAAATTATTACAATATTGTTCGGTAATTGTGTTATTTTTTTGTTGATATGATCCCGGTTTTAGTAAATATGCTCAGTTTAGTTGTGTATATATTCATGATAGATTGATGGTAATGATGTGGAATTTTAGGTATGCGAAGGTATTCGAGAGCTGCTTCAGCTTCCACCCGCAGAATGATGTAAAAAATTTACTGATAGCTGTAACTTCTTGCTACTGTTGTGCTACTATCTCCGTGGGATATGCTAGAAAATTGAGACAATTCTAATGAAGAAAAGGAAGAATTTTGAATTTCATCCTTCATGTGGTTGTGTTTCATCTGTTTTCTAAGGATTTTAGTTTATGTAGTGTATAAAAATAAAAATTGTGCATCAAGTCAAATGAGCCGAATTGAATGAGTGAAAGTCAAAATGATTATATTATTTTTGATAAACTGAATGAATGTAGGTGGTAAATTAATATGCTCTGTGTATCCAGCTGAGGAAATAAGTATACTCAATTTTCTTTCCAATACAAAATTTTTAATCCCGAAGATTTTACATAAATGTAAAGGCTATTTTAATAAATTTACAAGTCTAAGGATAAAAGTAGATAAATAATAAGGGATTTGTTTTGACAAATTTGAACACGTAATTTACTAGCAAGTTATAAACAAGCACATCTAGAACATCAAATTTATATATCAATTTGATTGATTTTTTTTTTTTAAAAAAACATGCTTAGTTGTGAACAGCCGAGTCCATTTTGGCAACTAGGAAGTCCTCGATAACTTATGACTTCCACAATATGCTTCTATCGTGTTTAGGGATTAAACGATAAATAATCCTATCAGCAAATGCAAAGAAATAGAATAGCTTCCTTGTAACCTTGTTCTTTCTTCCACCTAGCTAGCTACTTCCCAAGTTCTTGTACCTCTAATTAATTCTTTTCATCTCAAGAAGATATACCGTGAGATCTGAAGTTACAATTTGAGTCCCAAATCAATCCCTGGGAAGAAGACACATGGATCCCCATGATCACGCCGCCAGCAAGCCAGACAAACCCAACACGTCCCAACTGGTCTCCAGCGCAAAGGTGATGTCCGAAGCCGCCAAGTCCGCCCTCCACCGCCGCGATATTGAAGGGATAGACAAGACTAAAGTGGCCGGAGCTGCCGCCGACTTGCTGGGTGCCGCTTCTCAATATGCAAAGCTCGAAGAAAAGGGCCTGGGTAAGTACGTTGGGCAAGCTCAAGATTATCTCCATAAATATCATCAACCATTACACCATGATGGACGTGTAGGATCCACTAATCAAGAAGAAGATCAGTCGTCAAGTTCTCAAGCTCGATCGAAGGGAGGAGGGTTTGGGAAGTACTTGAAGCTAGCTCAAGGCTTCTTGAAGAAGCTTTGAGCCAGAACTAACTAATTGTGCCCTCTTTTTTTCCGTTTGAATTTGTACGGATTCTCGTGTTGATGAGAAGAGCAGATTTAATAAGGCCACGGTATTTCGATAATAGAGGCATGAAGATTACAAATAAAATAAGCTCTTTTTTTTCTATTAAAATTTTAAAAAAATAATTATAAAAAAATGATTAGCCCCTCGTCCTCCTTCTGCTTCGAGCACGTTTAAGCGGAGTAGCCATTTCCGCCGCTGACGCTTCCCTCCTGCTGTTCTTCTTTCAGTTCGCTCCTCGCTGGGGCTCCCCAACCGATCTATTTCTAAATTTATTCCGATCGGCTTATCTTCGGCATCCTAGAGATGACGGAAGATACGAGTTCGAAAGATAACGAGGCGTCCACTACTCTCGGCAGGCAAAGGTGCCCTTTCTCAATTCCGTGCCGCTGTTTCGACTTTCCGTTTCTTATGCACTGCATCGTGACTGAATGGCGGTTAAGGGTCATATAGCTTCTTTGATTTTAGATAGATGTATAGTTTTGTGTCACAGTATTAGGTTAGCGGCGTTCTCGCTGATGCATTAGATCTAAATTGCGTCTGAAGGGCCCGTTGTTCTGTTATTTTCTTCGTGTAAGTTATCTACTTTATTTTCTTTCAAATATGTTGCTCCCTGAATTTCTATTTTCTAGAATTAGTTATTTTCTTATAGGCAAGGGTCTCTTTGGATGCCCACATATAATCACCCTATATTTCTTTTTTTATCAAGAAAATTAGTGAAATATTAGACCTTGGAATATGGACATCGATTTGTAAAATGACACCTTATCTCTTCTCTGATAGAATATAAGTTTCTATCAGCTTGGTATTACTGTACTGAAGTAAGTCATTAGCATTATTGTTGGCATCCTTCCTCCTACAGTATCTCAAGCAGGTAGCTTTAAAACAATGATGCCTTCTTTACCTTCATATTCTTCTTCTGCCATCTCAATTCTATATTTTTCTAACCTTGTCTGATTCTTCAACAGTGTCTTTCACATAGGAGAGTACTCCTGACTGTTCATTTCTAGTATTCAAGATCATTGATGCCTCACACCATAATCTTAAAGTTCAGATTTACCTTATTTATTTTCTGCCAAAATTGGTTTTGAGAAAAATTTGCATGTCTTAATTTCAAAAGAAGAAATTTGATTCTAACACAATGTGAGGATATCAATTAAATGCAAATTGGGTGGTATAACCTGAAGTCAAGATTGATGCTAAATTTGAGAATTTAGAGACCAAATTTGAGGAATTTAAAATGGAAATGGTAAAACTTGTTTTCAGAATATTGTGCGTGCCCTCAAAGTGATCATCTTTTTATCTCTTTCCTTATTCTATATCTTCCAATATTAGGATCTGGGTTTCTATCGAGAGTAAGCACGAATGATATTGGCTGGTAAGTGATACAGTGATACTGCATTGTCAGCTCTTCGTCCATCAAAAGGCAGAAAGAGACAAAAAAAAAATCACCCAGACATCATGTAATACAGGATGTCAGGATGCCGAAGCTTTAGCCTTCATGCATTTTGATATCTATGAATTGGAATGCTACCTAGGTTCTTCAAAGTATTTTGGATGTTATTTTTAAAGGATTTTGCAAATGTTGAATGCTTCATATCTTTGATTCTTCATCTACTCCTCACCAGTGACACCTAACACCCTTATCAATTACTTGCAAGATATTTCAAAGTTATTTTTATCCATGTTTGATCAACACGGGTTCATATTGTCTTCATGAGAATTGGGCTTTAGGGATATAGTACAGGCACATTGCTTGTATATCTGTTTGTGATTTTTAGGGTAGAAGTGAGAAGTTTTTTCTGAACAGTTTACTGCTGGAGCTAAAACCTTTTTGTTTGCAGTCGCATATTAACAAATTTTATTTTCGGCATGCTGAAGCAAGTTTTACTTCTTGTCAGGAAAAAGAGAAAGTGCGACCAGCCTGCTGAGCCACTGGTAGCTGCTCGAGTTTTAGTCCCAGGGGCACCATTTACTTTAAATGTTATTCTCTGATCCACTCTTCCTGGAACTTTTCCATTGTCTGCATCTCTTTTTACAAATCCAATTCTCATGTCTTCTGTTATTCCCCTTGAAATGGTACAATCACCTTTAGCAACACAAAATGCTGCTATCATTATTCAAAACTTAAGTCAGGTGAGGGCCTTTTGTGTGTGGATAGGTTTCCTTTTCATTAAATGAATAACTGAATGCTAATTTGTTAGGAAGCTACTGCTTCCATTTGCCTTGTTCTTAAAGATTTTAGTGCTACCTTTCTTCTTACTGTCTTATGATGTATAATAAAGGTTCAAAGTATTGTCTGTTTTCCTTGATCATATATATTGAAAAAACTCTCTAGTTTTGTCATATCATTAGTGCATAGTATGTAAATAGAGATTCTTGACTTTGTCTGCACATCCAGACAAAGATTCAAGATGAGGTAATAGCACGGGAAATTGTCATAAATGATGCAAAACCAAGTACAAGATACAAACTCACGAAACATCAAACCCAAGAAGAGGTGAATCTTTGGTCAAATTTGATTTACTTTTCATTATTATTACATGCTTACAGATTTTTTTGCATTCTATGTTGGAATTGCAGTTTAACAAGTTCTTTTTTTGTATTTACAGATTCAAAAATTCACCGGTGCAGTTGTCGTAACTAGGTATATTTTCTAAGTATTGCTTTTAGAAAATTTCCTGCTATGAATTCAACATTTTGATCCATATGTGTTAATGCTTGTAGGGGCAAGAGCCATCCTCCAAATGGATTGCTAGACAATGAGAAACCATTATATCTCCATATCTCTTCTGGGGCTAATGTATGTGTTATTTATTGATTCATAGTACCATTTTACATCAATTTTTGGAAATGAGAAATGTTTGTTAGTTTTTCAGAATACTTTTTGGTAGTATTAATCAGTGATAAGTTGTCAGCATATTCAAGGCCCTTAGCCTTTTTTGTAGTATTAATCAGTGAATACATTTTTGTTCTGATCATTTTAGGTAAGTTATCATCTCCTTTTCTTTAGCTTCTTGTGTTTTAAGTTCTCTTTCCGCATCATTGAGGTTCCACAACTATAGCAAAAGAACCGATAAGGGAGTCTTCAGATGATTGTGAGTTACACCTTTGATATGGCTGTATGGAATTGGATGCCTTGCATCTTTTGTTGATTCTTTATTTATAATCTTAGATTCATGTTGTTTAAACTCAGTAAATATGTACTGTATTTATCATGAAGATATTTCTTTTCATTCAGAATAAATTTATCACAAGTAAAATATGTATGTTTTCGTTTAGTCATAATCACTTTTTGTTTTAAATGGCAATAATGGTCAAAGCAAGTTTGATCTCGGGCCAAGAATTGGTTCCTGATAATCTAAGAATTAAATGGAGGTGGCATTACTGATCATCCATCTTCTATTATTCCCAAATATTTCCTTAATTCATTTTAATAAACTGTTATTTTACTTATATTTTCATTATTCATATTATAGTCAGGTTATGCACTAAATTCTCTTCTTTTTTCCCTTTCAAACTGCCATCTGTATGTTGTTAATCAATCTGTGATTGCATTTTTAGTAAAAGACATTGCTGACCGTATTAGAGCAGTTGATCATGCATCCGTAATGGTTGAGGAGATCATGCAACGTGGCCAAATTCCTTTGGTATCTTCTAATCCCTCTCCACTCAGTTTTGCTTAATGGAGATTTTTATGATTTGTACTAAAAAATGGCATGGACAAGATTATCGTATGAACAAATTTGTGACTTTGGGTGGCAGGGTACTCAAATACTTACTACATGTCTGCTTCTGGGATTTGATGCTGAACCTTCATTGGACATTTCCGCTCGAATACGTGGTCCAAATGTATGCTCCCTTTTTCTGTAAAAACCTTTTTTCTTTGTAGCTTTTAAAACATTACGAATACCCATGACATTGCCAATGACCTAACTTTCACACTTTGTAATGCTTCTGACTTGTTTTCTGGATGTATTGTATTTGCTCAAGTTGAAGGTTTTTTGTTTGTTTTTCCATTCTTAAATAATCTAATATTTTAGCTCTCCCTGACATCTCCATGTTGGAGAGATTGTTTTTTTGTTTTTCTGGTAGTTTGGATTTGTGTATGCAGGACCTCTATATCAATCACATTATGAATGAAACAGGAGCTACTGTCCTTTGTAGAGGTCGAGGATCTGAACATCTTGATAGTTCTTGATCCTGTCGAAGAGTGAGGTGGACTCCTAAGAGCGAGGTGGCATTGAGAACGGCTCCAGCTAGTGCCTCTCCTGCAAGAAGATGAACGTCAACAACCCACCGGGAGAATTCCCCGATAAGGCCCTCTGACGATCAAGTCAGTGTCCGGCGGAGAAGATGAAACTGGAGAAGAAGCGACTGTAGCTAGAAAAATTACGCATACCTGTAGGTGAAGGAAGGAGAGCCTTATATAGCCGGGGGAGCCGACAACCTCTGCCCTACTTCTGTCACATTTTGTCTAATGTGGGGACAGAATCAGGGGCCACTGTTAGCTCGCTAATCGGCGCCGTCTCATCCTGACATGTCCAGGGGGCGCCGTGGTACAGGTTGCCAGAACTTGTCAAGAAGGTACTGTATCAGCGGGATATCCGTGATTCGGACACGAGTGATGTCAGGCCCGAGCCGACCTACGCCGACTCTGGTACTACCTTTATCAGTGTAGTGGCAGAGGGTAGGTACTACCACGGATAACGACAACTTCCGAATCAGAGCGCACCAAAAGGGTGTGTCGACCGGTTACCTCGAGTGAAACTTAGCTATGCAGCTAATGACATACCGATCGGAGCATTTGTGCCACACCGAGTCGTGGGGTACTCGGACCTAGCTCGACCGACTCATCCCTCGGAAAATAGGATTATAACACGGGGAGGGTGCCAACCGGGTACTGACCGACTGACATTGGGTCGAGCACTCGGTGTTTCCTGCTGGGGCTAATTCAGGCTGTACCCGGTTAACCATCCAATCGGGCGACCCGACCCGAGTGAGACTTGAGCCAATGCTCATCCGCAACGTTTCATGCCCTGCCACGCCGGGTTGTCGGAGCTCTCCTGGCAGTGACCTATCTTCATGAGGCTCCATGTTGACCGACCGGGCTACACGTGGGCTCGGTCGGGATCAGTTCTCACACTGAAGGTACAGCGTAGTAACTAATTTACTGATAGCATTTTTACTGTTTGGATTTCATTGCTTTCTACTGTTAATAAATTATTGGTTTAACATATAGAAGCTTTGCTACCCCTGCATTTATATCTGTCAAGTTCTAATCCAAAAGTCTTGAAGGTGCAAAGATCTTAGCAGAAAACCTTTTGGATACAGTTGTCAGGGAATGTGGCACTTCAAGGTTTGTTGAACACACACACACGCACACGCACACGCACGCACACGCGCGCGCACACACACATACACACTTCATTCCGTAGTCATTGAGTCTATAGTTTATCCATTTTATGAGTCTATCTTCTCTAGTGATCATCAACATTACTATATAGTGCAGTAGATTGTACTAATATGATTGGATTTGCTCATATATTTAAAATTTATGAATCTAAGAGCTAACCTATTACCTTTGGTTTAGAATTTCTTCAACTAAAGTTTATGGTGCTGTTCCCCCACCACAGCAATTGTTGGCGGGAACAGAAAGCTCATTAAGAGTTGTATCTGCTGGAAATTCTAATCAAATACCTGTTATTTCATCCACTGCCACTGTAATTGTGGCAGCAACACAATGGTTTATTGCTGGTGGAGTTGCAACTGCTTCAGGCAATGTTTTTCAATCTGTAGAGCAGTTAAAATATGGAAATTCCCAGAGCTTGGTTAGCTATGCTCTTCCAGGGGTCACTAGTGTAACATGCTATAATGGCTATGAAGGAATATATCCCCAAGCCACACCATTGCAGCAAGTTGCTTTAGCACTTAGACAAGCATCATCTTCATCTACTGCTATTTCATCTACAAGTTCTTTGGTAAGCACGACTGAGAGGAAATCAAGTTTAGTTGCTGAAGCGGATACACATCCTCTACAGAAACGTAAATTTAAGGAATTACGAGTTACTTCAAAAGGGTCAACTCCACTTCAGGTATAGTTTCATCTGGTATCGTTAAAGATATGTTTGGTATGTCTGGTCTATTATTGTATTTGACATACCTGCCATGTTTTTCCCATGGAAGTAGCATACATCATATAGTCAGAAAATTTTCATTATGAAACCTTGGAAGGCTAAGTTAGGCTTAATCAGCAATTTAGAATGTCACTAATTTGCAGTGCAAGGCAACTCATCAGATAAGGTTTATCAGTTGCTGGGAAACCATGCTAACTCTTATTTATATGAAATTATTGATAATTGCAGTTAGTGATAGAAGTGACCATTGGAAGAATTAACATCCCCTTGTACTCCTTGATTTTTTTAAAAATAGCTATTACTCATTTGATGCACCGCAAGTATTTTAATTTCTCTAAATCTCAATCGTCAGTGTATTATCCCAAGGCATGCCAGTATTTCCATATTAAGTTCTTAAAAGCATTCAGCTTTTCATTGATAATAATGTGTCTATGAAATTTCCCTTCTCTCACCGTCGAAAAAATATGCAACGGAATGGAAGGAGGTTTCTTCTATAGAGGTGAGCTTGCATGTCCCTGCCACTTAAATGGATATATTTTTGTAGATAGTACCAAGTTGGCCTAATATTATGACTGAGAAATTTCACTTGGTATTGTATGACAGATGAAACTGGTTATGTTGGATGAGATTTTAATATATTCATTTAGTGAATAATACGATCTTGAAATTCATGCCATCTGATCTGCTGTAGTTTACTGCACTGACTTTACAGCTATTGCTCCAGGTATTTTCTCTGACCTTCTCGGAAGTTGACAGGCACATTGGCTACTTGTCTGTTGGACTTGCATTTTTCAATTGTCACAGGGCTTAAATGCTGCAGTTTAATAAAGTTAAAACCAGGATCCACTAAATGGATCTTGATTTCTTCAAATTGCCTACTTGTCCATTGACGACTATGGATGATTTTTTTTTTGACCTTGCATATTTTTGTTATATACATACCTTGCCACATCATTGTATTTTGTAAGTTGCAAGACTTTAATGCTTCGCTGATCATTCATAGTTTATAACATTTAACCAGTTTCTTTCAATCACTTCCTTCTCTCTTCTCTTTCTCCCTCCCTCTCTAGGCTATTACAAAAAGGCGATCTATATTCTTTTCCTTCCTCTTTTTACTTTGAGTATTTGGTAAAATCATGTGATATATATATATTATTTATATATATATATATATATATATATATATATATATATATGCCTGATCGGTCTGTGTGGTCGCGCACGCGGTCCGTACGAAGCGGTCCGCAGCAGAGCATTACTTTATATATATATATTTGCATTTCCCCCTCTAAATTATGGCGTTAAGAAGATGGATTTTCTATTTTGCTTCTTCAGAACTCACAACAGGGATCAGAATTTCTTAAGCCAGGTCTAGAGGATTCAGTTGTGAAGCTCCTTTCATTTATGCCTCGAAAGAAAAAACTTAGATAGCGGATGCAATGGGATGCCCCCTCCCCCTCCAAGGACCATGCCGCCTCTGCCTCCGGAGTTTTCATCATCTCAATTGCTACCCGAGACTGACAACGTAAAGGAGGTTTTGACAAAACCAAGTGCTATGCAAGAAGCTTCGAATAATATGCCTCGACCTCCAAGTTTTTGAAAGCTTGGCTGCCCACAAAAGTTACAGTGGGAATGTGGATGCTAGGCAACCTGCGGTACAGCATCTATCAGGCATGGAAAATTTGATCTCTGAAAATTTCATGCACTGCTTGTTAATTTGAACACCTGTTCTCCTGTCATGTTTGTTTCCAGATGCGCTACTCAAGGTTGTAAAAGATAATTCGCTCGTTCCCAGCGCCTCCGCCAATCCGTCTTGGGGTCAACACGAAGAAGACAAATCACGGGGCTACTAGTCCGGATATTGTAGCTAGTGCGTGTGGAGTGTGAACATATTTGCTTTGTCAAGTTTTGATCTTCAAATTTTATGGTGGTAACACTCACGTACTAACCATTAGTCCATCTAATGGGGACTCAGATGTGATACTCAGGCTTGCAGAATATGAGAATGATGATGATGAGGTTTCATATCCAAATGTCGGGTTGCTAAAGAGCTCTCCAGTTGGGAATTCAATGGCAAAACCATTTTGGGCTGTATGATTTTAAGGTGTACCTTGTGTGTTCTTGAAATTTGCAGGTCCTCATTGCCTGAGATACAAAATTATCAGTGTGCACGACAGCATTGGATGCTACCACCACAGCTACCTGTAATGAACAAGACTTCTACTATAAGGATGTCTTGCCACTTAGACACCTCGAGGTAATAAGCTGGAATGAGCTTGCATGCTTTGATTAGCTTTGGTCGATCTCTTTGTTTTACGCGATTCAATTTCTCTTTTCTTTTTCTTGGAAGAAGGGAAATTTACTTCATTGCCCTTTTTCTTTATTATCTGTCAGAACGCGATCTCGAGGGTTTAGTTAGCACAACTGTGGTAAGTGTACATCTATTGCGTTGCCTTTTCCGCCGTTTGATAGGATTGTATTTCATTTTTATTTTATATAGAAAATATAATTTTTTAAAAAATATATTTGATTTGTATTTTTCAATTTTATTTTTCAAAAAAAAATATAGTATTTTTTAAAAAATTAAAAAAATGGAAAAAAATTATTTTTTAGAAAATAAAAAAAATAATTTTTTAAAAAATAAAAATAAAAAATGAAGTAAATCAAACGCTTTCTTATTATTTCTCTATCTCTGCCGTTGTTTGTTTGCCTTTGTGAGAACTCGGATACGGAAGGCTGTCTGTCAGTCAGGTACATTGAATGTTAAGATACATTACAATTTTCTTTGTGCAGTCTTGCAGGCCTGACTTTAGTAGATTCGAAGGGGGTAATTACTGCTTATTTACGTAGTTGAAGATCTGAACTTTGATTAGTAGCTCAAGTTTAATATATATTTATATATATATATATATGCCGTGGTGGTTGATTGATTTAACTATAGATCAATTAATGATGATTCATGAGGGGCATATACGTTGCCTATTTGCCTTCAAATACCCAGTAACATAGTACAAATGAAAACATTGAATGTGAGACTTCGAGTGCTAAAGGCGGCCTCTGGGGTTATGGTGTCGTAGTAGTAGGGTGATTAATTGTTATCTTAAATATTCACGGTTTGATCTTCAGTTATGATGTATTTGTAAAAAAAAATTCTATAAATGAGATGTGAAACTGAGGATTTTGGGCACTCTGTTAGCTGATCAAATATGCAAACATGTTTTTCGAGTGCCAAAGGCGGAAATGAGGACACCACCAATCACCATCCCAAAGCTGTAAAATAGAGAGAGAGAGAGAAGAGAGAGAGAGAGAGAGAGAGAACGTGCAGATCAGATGCTTCCGCTGGACATATGCCAAGAAAGCAAAAGAACAGATTGCCTTTTCGTGTGGTTGCTCTTTCATGCGATTGGAGGCAGCAGCTGGCTTATCTCGATTGCGCAACGTTTTTGATTCGCTGCTCGCATGTGTTTTTTTTTCCTTACTCACCAACCTGCAGGTTCCAATCATTATCGCTGCCGATTCAAAGTTCAAACCAAACCAAATCTGAAGATGAACGAATGCCTTTGCAAATTTACCAACGATTGATCAGAATAATTTATAACATGGAAAAATTCTAGAAATACAGAACGATCTTCTCAACTAGCTTAAAATCTTGCTACTTGTGCATTTTTGTATCCGATAGATCACGAATCAGGCAACCATGTATCATTTTTCTTCGACGATCAAGCCTTTTGCGCATTCACAGTAGTAGTAGTAGTGTTCCCTTCCAGCAGACGCCGCTGCTCTTCATCGTCATCGTCATCGGCGACCCTGCCGGCGGCTCGGCGGCCTCTGCTTTCTTAGGTTTGGTAGTGGACTGCTGGTACAGCACGCCCCCGAACATGCACAGGAGCAGTCCGAGCGTGCCTACGAAGGTGGAGTGTTTGTCCCACACCGCCAGATTGATCGCCACGGTGAGGAGCTTGTTGACGATCCCCAGCACCGTGAAGCCCGTCGCCGAGATCGCCCTTCGGCATGAGAACCCGAAGAAGGAGATGGAGAGGCCGAACAGGCACGACAGCGCCACCGGAAGCACCACCTCCAAGGAGAACCACTCCGTCGTTTGAGCGCCGGTGGCGGCCTTCTTCATCTGGCGTAGCTCCCCCATCACCAAAAACTCCAAGGGAAACAGCAGCAGCGCCTCGAGGTTGTTGTAGAGGACGAGGCCCCAAGTGTTGAGGCCGATGGTCATCACGACGTGCTTGATGTAGACGAAGTCGACGGCCATGCTGATGAGGTAGGCGGCGGCCCAGGCATAGGCCGTCACCGTGAACTGGTAGTCGGTCGCCACGTAGACCACGCTGCCGCCGAAGATGACGCCAAGGGAAGCCCAGGTCTTGAGCGAAGGCCAAGGCTGGTGGAGGAAGAGCGTCTCGCCGACGGCCACGAACAGGGGCACGGCGGAGCGGAAGACGATGAAGGTGTCGACGTTGGCGTGGAGGAGGAGCTCGCTGTTGGTGAAGATGGAGATGTAGAACATGAAGGCCGCGGGGAGGAAGCGCCACATGGTGCGGAGGTGAAGGGGGTCGTGCTCGATGAGGCGCAGGCGGCCGCAGAGGAGGACGCCGGCGACGCTGGTGAGGTACTGGAGGGCAGTGAGGGCGCCGGGGTAGGGGAACTTCATCACCGCCCACTTGTTGATGATGGACAGCAGGGATCCGGAGATGCAGTATCCGGCGGCGATGCCGTAAACGGAGGCTTGCTGCGCCAGGATTTGGAGAAATCCACCTTTCGGCTGTGGTTCGGCGTCGATTTGCATGGCGGCGACGGCGGCCTTGGATTTTTGGGTGGTGGTGGACATCTTGGAACAGTTATTTACCACCGGAGACAGGCAAGCCGATTATGGCAGGCAGGCAGGCAGGCAGGCTCTTCTCGCCTCACCGGCCGGATTAAAGTATACATATATATTAATTATTATATCGCAAGGGTTGGAGAAGATTGACTATTCTAAGCCAACCATTGATAAAAGTCGCCTTCCAATTATTATTAATTAATTCGAATTTATTTTTTTTAAAAAATATATTTAATAATTTCGATTAAAATATTTTTTGAATCGACCAGGACAAAATAGACTCGATTCATTTGCATCCTCAGTAGCAGTGAGGATTTGGCTTGCCGCCTCTGATAGAAATTTGTTAGTCCAGGCTTTACGGTTTACTGATTCATTATGAAATTGTATTAATAATAATTTTATACATTTTTAGAAAAATATTTTATAAGGTCTAAAGTTGCAAACTCTTCCTATAAGATATATAATTATTTGTAAAAAAAATTATTGTATGGTATTGGTACGGGTAATTAGATTGCTGATTTATATGTTATTTTCATTAATTTTGAATTTTATATCTGTTATACAAAGGAATCTTAGGAGGCACTTAGTAAGCGGATTTAGAAGTCGGAATGAAAATAAAATTATTTCATTCTCATTTATGATGTGATATATGAGAATCGGAATCAAAATATAATATGATAGTCTTGATTTTATAATCAACCCCCACTAGGTTATTACAACTCATGTATAAACTTCTCAATCAAAATTAATTATCATTTTCATTGTTGAATATATACCAAGTCCTTTAATATATAAATCATAATTGTATTACTATTTTGTAAAAATAGAAAAAGATTCCTACCGAAAAGAAAATTTCATAATAAATAATAATAATAAAATAGAATTTTTATTTAGATAAATCATAACTCTAAATATTATAATTATCAAAAATATTTTAAATATTATAAAATAAAAATTATTAAAAAATAATGATAATGTTTTCTCCTGTCTTCAGCATCAAGGAAGATAATATAGTCAAAGTAAAAAAAAAAAGAATATATTGCAATGCATAATTTTTCATTGTCACTTTTGTAAAGAGTTGCCCATTAAATTTCTGTTTCACAGGTACCTTTTGATCGTAAAGATCATTTTAGCATCTGAAAGAAGAGATAAAATACATATTTATTGTTGGAGGATATATACTCTTTTCAAGAGTTAATAAAAATAAATTGAAATTATATAAATTTTAATTTAGTTGTTAAGTGGTCTGAATCGTCTTTTATGCAAAAGTAGTCTCCCGAGCTAGAATTCTCGAGCTAGAATTTCGACCCGAATCTCCCGACCCGGACTCCCGAGCTGATCTTCCCGAGCATAATCTCTCGAGCTGGAATTCCCGAGTTGGAATTCCCGAACAGTATCTCCCGAGCAGAATTTCCCGAGCTGAAATTCCCGAGCAGAATTTTCCGACCCGATTTTCCCGAACCGGACTTCCCGAACCGGTCGTTCCGAACCGGACTTCCTGAATCGGTCTTCCCGAACTGGTGAGGAAAAGTTGTTGAAGCCTGCGTAACGCAGTTTCCTTGAAACAAATTTGTCCTCCTCCGACTGTGCTTCGAGGTTCCGATGGACGTCTGTCTCTGAGGGTACAACAGCGAGACCACGGGCACAACGAAACACTGGTTTCTCGTGGCGAACTGAAGAAGTACCCGAATACTACCAGGGGAACGAGGTGGAAGACAATTGTTCTTCTTCTTCTCTATATCTTTTGCTTTCGGTCACAACAATCAATGACCGAATTAATATCATTTACTTCCAATTAACCATCTAGATCCAAATGTCTAGGGGTTACTGATTTTGTATTAATCAACAGTTAATGCATCCGTTACATTTGAGCAAAAAATTTCACAGGTGACAAAAGGTTGGTTTATTCGCTTGAACAAATTTTGCCCTAACCGGTCGGGCATTCGACGCGCGTAGGTCGTGCGCACGCACGAATCTACTTGGTTCAATACAAATCCTGACCCTAGATTTGCATCCCCTGTGTACCCATGTGTGTGAGAAAGTCTCTCCCCATACATTTGTTCACAACTAACATGCTTGTGAAACAATATAAACCAACCAATATGCCTTGAAACTCCAGTGTGGGACCAAAGTCCCATTCACAATAGAGCATCTTCATTCTCCACCTCCCTTTCCATTCACTTAAAACTCCTAATGTGGGATTAAAGTCTCATTCATAATGAAATTTCTTTCCTCCCACCTCCCTTTCCATTCATAATATATCCAACATATATTAAACAATTACATTCAATTTTAGGAAATGTTGGTGTGTGAGAAAGCAAAACTATATCACTGTAAGTTCAAATTCTTGTATAAGGGATAAAGAATTCAATAAACTATATCATTATTAGGCCACAAGATTTATTATTATTATTACTTATAGATCTATAACAAATTGTAATATCTTTCAAAATTTTAATTTACCCCAGAACGTAACATAAGCGATGAACATATGACATCTATGATGCAACAGGCAAGGACCCAAGAGTTTATTCTCAGGAATTGGTGACCTACATGCTCTACCTCATCAAGTATAACGCCTGTTTATATGAATTAATTTCCTTCCATATTCGTGAGACATATTTTAAGAGACCGTTAAGATAATAGTTTTATTTGAATTTATTAGAAAAAACATCTCTAAGAAATTACACACCTGAGAAAATAGATTAGCAAAAAATATCAAAAGATTCTCCTATCCATCAATATTATTTTTATTCATTTCATAATACTTCATTAATTGCTCCCGGAAAGAGGCACAAACAAAAGAGCCTTAAAAAGAGTATAATAACCTAGTCAATTAGGGCAAGAATAGGAACACATTACCATTCTTGACTGGAATGCTTGGTTATATTTCAACTAAATTCGTACTTTTTTGTGCTTGGTTCCATCTGTTGGTAGAATCGACTTCGGGTTAAGGTTAACTTAATTGACTAAGTTTGAGATGATTCAAATTTCGATATTTGATATATATGTGAGAGAGAAGTTAAGTAAGTTAATAATGACCGGATACTTGATGATGACGAAAGTCCAACTTGATGATCAGAAGTCTAACAGAAAATTGACAAGAGAAAAGTTCAAGTGGGTTATAGTTAGCTGAACACTTTGTGATTAGAAGTCTAATGGGAATTTGGCATGAGAAAAGTCCAAATGGATCACAATTAATCGAACACTTAGGCTGCGTTTGGTAGGCTGTAATCCACCCTGTAATGTAATCCAGATTACATTACAAGTTGGATTCGTTTGTTTGGAATAACTTTAAAGTTGTAATGTAATGTAATCTCGATTACAAAAGAGGTTGATACTTTGTAATCTGGATTACAAACCAAAACCTCCGTAATCTGGATTACAATACGGCTTGTAAAGTTGTCGGTCGGGCGACGACCGTTGTCGGTCGCCAGCGGTTCGCCGGTCGCCGCCCGGTCGTCGCTCGGTCAACGCCCGGCCGCCGCCGCCGGCCGCCGGCCGGCCGCCGCCGGCCGCCGGCCGGCCGCCGCCGGTCGCCGGCCGGGCCGCCGCCCGCCGCCGGTCGCCGGTCGTCGACCAGCCGTCGCCGGTCGCCGGCCGCCGGTCGGCCGCCGGCCGGCCTCCGCCGGTCGACCGCCGGCTGGCCGTCGCCGGTCACCGGCCAGTCGCCGGCCGGCCGCCGCCGGTCGCCGGCCGGCGGTCCCCGGCCGGTCAGCGGCGGTCGTCGGTCAATCTAGATTACATTACCGGATGAATTACCCCTCACCAAACAAAGGAGGCGGCCGGCCGCCGCCGGCCGCCGGCCGGCCGGCCGGCCGGTCGCCGGTCGGCCGCCGCCGGTCGCCGGTCGCCGGTCGGTCGCCGCCGGTCGCCGGTCGGCCGCCGGCCGGCCGTCTCCGGTCACCGGCCGGCCGTCTCCGGTCACCGGCCGGCCGTCTCCGGTCACCGGCCGGCCGTCTCCGGTCACCGGCCAGTCGCCGGCCGGCCGCCGCCGGTTGCCGGCCGACCGCCGCCGGTCGCCGGCCGGCGGTCCCCGGCCGGTCGGCGGCGGTCGTCGGTCAATCTAGATTACATTACAGGATGGATTACCCCTCACCAAACAAAGGAATCCAACTTGTAATGGTTATCAAAGATTACATACAACTCATTACCAAACATAACAATGTAATCAAGATTACATTACATTACATTACAAACTTGATTACATTACAGACCCGATTACATTACCCCCTACCAAACGTAGCCTTAGTGATAGGAAGTCTAAAGCGAAGTTGACAAGAGAAAGTCCAAATGGGTCAAGGTTGACTAGACACTTGGTGGTCGAAAGTTCAACGAGAAGTTGACAAAGAAAAAAGTCCATGCAAAGTGGGTTAAGGTTGACCAGATATTTGATAATCAGAAGTCCAATAGGGAATTGGCGAGAGGGGAGTTCAAGTGGGTCATGGAGGACCGGACACTTGGCACGAGACGGAAGGTCTAAGTAGATCATGAGTCACTGGACACTTAGTGATGAGACGTGAAGTCCCAATAGAGCAAGCTTCCGAAAACCATAACTTTTAACTCGCATATCAAAACAATGCAATTTTCATTACGAAATGGAGCTCGTCAGTGATCTATATTTGTAAAACTCAAATATTAGTTAACTGATGGATTTGACTAGTCAATTGATAGATTTGATCAGTACCGATGGATGGGTTTAGAAATCGAACAAAAGCAAGTCGATTATGTTGTTAGACTCAATTTGTGGGATCAGTCGACTGATGAATTGCATCAATCGACTAATAACAATCAGGAATGAATAGAAGCAAGTCAATTCTATTATGAGACTCAACTGATGGCATCAGTCGACTAATAGGTTTTATCAATTGTCTAATGATGGTTAAAAAGGTCAAGAAAGAGTCATTTTGCAAGTTTCAACGGTTGGATTCAACATATCAATAGTCTGATGGGTAAGATCAGTTGACTGATAGGCGGAAATCAACCTCGACTTAAATGCTATAAAAGAAGATTTTTGAGGAGATTTTAGTCGCTGATTCTTGAGGGTTTGGGGATAAAGTGTTGATACATTTTTTTACCACCAGGAGACAATCTAAAATAAGAAAATAGTAAGCAAATCAAGGTTTTATATTGTAATGTCGTTTTCGATTTCTTTTGTAATCATGTTACTTTTCTTATTGTACTTTTGTAAGAACGAGCTTGAGGGTGTTCATAATGGATGTGATCGCTCGAGTGAACCCTTGGGTTAGGCATCTCAATGAGGTGGATACCAAGGAAAATTAAGTTGTAGTGCATGTGGTGTCCAAGTTGATCAATGTTTCGCTGCACATTCAACGATGAGTACAAAGCACAATCGAGAAACGATCGAAATTATTCATCCCCTCTAGCTCTTATGGGTCCTAACACCATCTATCTATGTTGATACGGGGGAAATATGGGTTCCTCAACCATGTAGGATAAGTCCTGGTCAAATGGCTGACGTGGACCTACTAGAGGACACGTGGCCATAGGGGTCCCAAGGATAATGGTCTATTCGTGGTACAAAAGTCTAGATTGACCAACCAGTCGGCAACTCCATATGGTTGATCGGCTTACAACTTCATATGACTGATCGACCTACAATACAACTATATACGACTACTCGGCCTACAACTCTCTACGGTCAATTGACCTACAACTTTATACAACCGCTCGACCTACAACTCTATATCGTTTCTCGACCTACAACTCCATATGATCGATCAGCAAGTCATTTCGTATGGTTGATCGGCGTATCACATCTAACAGTAGATCGACACAAGGCATTGATCTCAATACCCTTGCATACGCCCAAACATTCTCGAGCGGCAGGGTCGACCTATACACATAAATGTCGATCGACTGACATGCTTTTTTCCCTGTATCACTTTAGATATTTTAGCTGGAGCCTAAACAACCATCTACCATGGAGCTTAACCCAACTATTCTATTGGGTCAATTAAGTCTCTTCCTTTGAGGTCTCTCCATTGGGCTTCCCAGCAAGTGTCATAAAGGGTCGCTGTCTGTCACCTCGATTAAGGCTAAGATAATATCACTCAATAACTTCCTTAAAAACTGACCTGCTTCTTTGATTGGATTAGTTACTCAGAGAATTTGCAGGCTTAATACTTAGCTGTTCAATGGCTCAGGTATTTTCGGAGTGTTTAGGAGTCTTTTGATGATCATTCTAGCTTGGCTTCAAGTCTTTGGCAAGTACATATGATTGTTGTGTTGACTCACATTTATGACACGCTATTCTTTGTAGATCAAGGATGGGATTGTATATGGAATATGCAAGTGAGATATGAAAGGGAATAAGCGATAATTAGATGATTTATCCACAACATCATAAATTTCTACTGAGAGAGATCACAAGATCCACTAAGTATAAAATGTATCCTAAAGATTAAAAATTAAAGAATGAATAAAGCAAAGCCAATTTAACGTTACATGCTTAATTTTCATAAATTTCCTGTTTTTAAATTTATCTTTTGCATGTAGTTCCTTTTCAAATTTTTTTTACATGCAATTCTTAATGAAATTGACAAAACAGTTTAATGAGTATTATTTAAAAAAAATTGAGTATAAAAGTTAGAAATTTAGGTATGTAAGGTTGTATCCACCATATCAAGAAACTGTGTACTTAATTTTCATTCTTTTATATTAAATTTTCACTGATGTATATTCAGTTTTTACTCTTTTATACTCAATCCATTAAGGAGTCAATGCAAAAAAAAAAATTCAAATGAAAAGAGTATGCAAAAATGCAAAAATTAAATGGGGATTAGAAAATTTTCTCTAATTTACCGTTTAAAAGAACATATCATAAAGTGGAGTTCACAATACACATTTATCTCACCAAAAATAAATAAATACATAAAAAAAATAAGAGATTAGCTAACATTGAATACGAGAGCTCGGTGCATGCGGAGATAATTCTAATCTGATGCACCCATTTGTTAACAGACTTGTCCGTTGTATTCTGCTTAATTAATTCAGAAATTATTTTCATCCATTAATTTTATTAGCACCTCAAACGTGGAAAAAAAACTACCGGAGTTATGGTGTAGCGGTTAGACGATTAGTCGTTTTCTCAGATATACATGATTCGATTTCCAATTACAATATATTTATAGGAATTTTTTCTTCAAATGGGAGTGAAACCTGGGACGATTAACTTCTAGATCGTCCACTACGAACGTTTTCTGATTTACACTGACGGTCAATGAAAAATTTTTGTGTGACCAAATCGATCGTTTGAGATTGATTAGAAAAATTTCGTTAATTATTTTTTTTTTTAAACGTGAGAAAAAATAATGATAGATCTAGAGAGCAATTGGGAATCATACAGCTACATCTGCACGTGCGCCTGAACAGGACTACACGTGTCCTGGTCGAGGGCAAGTGGCTAGGTCACGCATGATCTCGGCGAACTTGCTGTAAGGCCGCGGCAAAGTCGCGAGAGGATTGGTGGTGAAGCGAGGAGATTGGCTTAAGATTGGAAGGAAGTTTGGAAAGGGTGAAAGAATTAATTAATTAATTAATTTACATACGGAAATTTAGTTTCTTATTTCACTACGTTCCTGTCGTGAAGAAAAACGATCTGAGTCATTTCCGTTGGTATATCTAGTGATCCTGTCGCCGAGCGGAGCGGGGCCGCAACCGGATGACGGTGTAGAGATGAATGACGTGAATGCTGACTGGATGCCCTCGCTCAGAATGACTCAGCGAGTGGGGGGTGTCCTCCGCTCGGACGTAAGTAGATGTCGCCTGGTGAATCGCCGACCGAATGGAAGTAGACCTGCTGGGGAAGATGACCGTTAGTAACCTAGCCGGGAAACGTCCCGGCAAGGCACTCCGACGGTCAAGTCAGTACTCCGATGAACAGGAAAAATAATGGAGCACTGTAGATGAGGGGCTTCGCGCGTACCTGATAATGAGGAGGAGAGGGGCTTGTATAGCCGGGGAAAAGGACCAAGTGTGACATTGTCAGGATTCTCTGACCTGGTCAGGGAATATTGTATGATTATGTCGATTTGTAGCCAACATTCCTTGTCTTATACTGATTGTCTTATGTGAGGGAAAAGACAGTTTCTGTAAACCTCCTGCCGGAGCCACCTGGCGCCAACGGCGCGACAGGTCGGCGTGCCAGGAATTGTCAGTGTCAGTTCACACGAGTGGTGACAGCCTGTTATCTGCAGCTGGTGCAGATATATTTTGTCGTTATCCCTGGGTGATTCCGGGAGAGAGTGCCCGAGTGAGCGCCGGGCGTGCAAGCCTGGGGGACTATGTATGTGAAGGGTTGCCGGGCGGATACACCCGAACGATTAGGCGTGTGACCCTTATGTGGCCGGGCGGCAGTACCCGGGAAAGAGGGCGTAGAAACCGGGCGGAAGTACCCTGATAAGCGAGGTATAATAACCTTATTATGGCAGGCCGGGATTGACCGGTCAGATGAACCGCTGCATTTATTCTGACCGGCCGCCTTGAGTCTGACCGGCCGGCAGAGACCCTGGGACCGGCTAGGGTGTTTGTCAAGCTAGCTACCCGTACAATGACGTGGACCCTGAAGCTGGCCAGGCCGTTTGTCACGTTGACTGTCCGTACGATGCCAAAGATAGGGCAGGATCATCTAGTTAGTTAAAGAACGATAAATTTATTATGAGATAAAGATCCATTTTCGAAATTATATATTTTTCATCTCTTAAATCAATTATAAATTAATTTTATAATTTGTTTTCTTTTATATAATTTAAAAATTTTAAAGGACATTTAAAATCCATATTTATCTCTTTTTACATAATCTAAAAAATATTAGATCATATAATAGACGAATCTGTGATGATCGATTCTAAAAAAAAATTTATTGGTCACCGGGATAAATCGAGAAATACTCACGGTGGACAGTTTAGAAGTCTAACATCTTAGGATTCGTGCTTCATTTAAAGAAATTTTTTTTACAAAATATATCATATTTAAGGATTGAATCATAAATACCTAACATAATAATTAATTATCCTACTACTGTAACATAAGTGAGAGCATAATTTAGAGATATGATTTGATTGTATGCACACATTGAATAACTGATAAAACATCAAATTTATAAGATGTAAGCCACGTGCTTTTCTTCATTTCCATTAAATTCTCACCAACTTCAGAACGAATGAATATGCTCTATGGAATAAAAAACAACGGTAAATTATAGAAAACTTCCTAATCTCCATTTCATTTTTGAATATACTCCCTATTTGAAATTTTTTTTGGATTCACTTCCTAATAAATTAAGTATAAAAGAGCGAAAATTGAGTATACATCAGTAAAAATTAAATATAAAAGAGTAAAAATTAAGTACACAGTATCTTGACGTGGTGGATACAACCTTACATACTCAAATTTTTAATTTTTATATTCAATTTTTTTTTCCAATAATACTCACCAAACTGTCTTGTCAATCCCATTAGAGACTGCATACAAAGAAAAACTTGAATAGAGATTGCATGCAAAGATAAATTTGAGGATGAAAAGTTTATGAAAATTTTCCCTTCAAATATATATTTATATATAAATAACATGTTTTGTTTTTATTTTATTTTCTTCCAATAGAAAAGTCAAGAGTTGATTTGGATGATTAAATCCATTTTGCATTATTGTGCACTTGCCCAATTTGCAAAAGACTTTTCAAACTTTGTCTATTATTTATTGATTTTGTGTTCATGGTCAAAATTTAGTCACCATTTTGATTAGTGTTGAAAGTGGCTCTTTATATTATCG
Organism: Boesenbergia rotunda; assembly: GCA_024364735.1. Classification (NCBI taxonomy): domain Eukaryota; kingdom Viridiplantae; phylum Streptophyta; class Magnoliopsida; order Zingiberales; family Zingiberaceae; genus Boesenbergia; species Boesenbergia rotunda. The sequence goes on from JAGFNQ010005978.1 coordinate 200,485, forward strand.
CAATTTAAACGAGAATAGTCTTGTCATCTACTTAAACCTTTCCCATATGAATTTTGATGGTAAATAAATAAATTCTAATTGAGTTAACAAATGATTGGTTCCTTCAATTAAATTCTAGGCTTAGTAACATATAAACACTCTTAGATTAAAAAAAACATTTAACTGATATTAAGGTTAGTTATAAATTTAACTTTAAAAGTTTTTTTTAACAAAATAAAATTTTCTATTTGACAATAAATTATAGTTGGTCATATTAAGTCTTAGTCCCCTTAAATTATTATCCCTAATTTTATGTATGATGTTTTAATCACTCCTACTTGGGAGGGAAGGTTAAAATGCTAGGGACTATCCAATAAGGCAAAACTCATATTAATTTAGGCCAAATGCCAAAGGTAACAAAGTAAAACTCTTAACTTTATTAAAGATATAATTGGGCAAATTATATCCACAAGCTATTGGAATAGTTGACATGTTTTCCACCATTTTACTTTTGCCTTAGTTAAACAATGTTTTTTCTTATTGTCCTTACTTGGAGCCTTGTGAAAAAAATTTTAAGGATAAACTTGAAACTCACGATCAAGGTCTAAGTAGCCAACTAATAATTGTATTAATATTCAAGTAGATGGACTGACTTAGTAAGGCCCAAACAATACAAGAGGCCTTACCAAAAACCATACTAGCTTGGTAACACAATATGCATTATAATATTAACTCAATCTTATTAAAATTGTCCGCACTTAATGAGGTATTTTTTTTAAAATAAATTTTTTTCATCCAAATGTTATATTAAAATAATTTCTATCCAATTTCACCCTAGTAAACACACCATAATTAGTAGTTACTTATAGGGAAAAAATTCCCTCTTGTATATCTCAATTTTTTAAAAAGCAATGATAGATAACGTGAATGACGTGATATTTTAATGACATGATATTTTCTTATACATGTCGTTGACCTTCCGATCGGTCCAAACTATATTTTAGGGATCACAGTGAATCCGTTGAGGATCACTGTAATTGAAATGACACGTTGTTCACGTTTAATTTCATATTAAAATTTAACATTATCTATTATTTTCTTTTTAAAAAGTCATACTTTCATATAGTCAATTTCGTAATTATTTATAGAAAATAAATTAAAAAATCGAAACAACAATTATATAAAGTTTTTTTTTTCATTTCATCGAGATATCTTGTAATTATAAGAGCCATGAGCAAGTATTCGAGATAGATTAGCAATAAGATGGTTGGTATTTAGGCCCAAATCAATGGGCCCACCTTGGTGGGTGTGAAAATTTATTTTTAAATAAATATTTATATATATAGTTGGTACAAAGGCATGTGGGTCCATTTCTTGATGGTTACTTGGCACCAAACAATGACAGGAATCGGATTAAAAATTATTATTCTTGTGGAAAAATGCACAGCTTATTTTTCATGTAAAATATTCCCCACCGACAGCTTTAATTTGTTTTTATCTCGTTTCGTTTCGTTTCTGTTTAAACATCTTTTTCTATTCACGTCTGTATTGATTCTACCACATCAAGATTATGTTTGTGGAATTGCTAAAACGCCTCACGCTGAGTTGGTTAACATCTAGTAAAATTATAAAATAAATTAAAAATTGATTTTCGATGGAGGAAAGAAAAACAATTTTTATATAATTATTTTTTTTTAATTTATAGGCTTCTTAAAATTGGTAAATAAAAATGTTAATATCTCCAATGTTTTAGAATAATGACTAATATATAACAAAAAATAGATATATGATTTGATAAATCTTAGGAAAATATAACTCTTCATAATCTATTTGATTTTCTAATTTAATCTTTTTATAAATGATAAAATGATGGGGGAACCGGTCGGCGGATGTTCGGATCAGACATTTTGTAGAAAAAGGAGGTTATATAAGTAAATTAATTTTTTGATTAAAAATATTTTATAGAGCACGTTACGTGGAGTGTGTGACGGCTGTGCGTTGAGCGACTTCCAGGTTCTCTTACAAAAGTGAAGGCTGTTGCTTTGCTGCTCTCTGCCTCCCTCCATTGCCGTGCAGATCTGAGAGCTAGCTTACCTCCGCAGGCGGCGATGGAGAGGGAGTTGAGCTTTTCCATGTCTAATGTCGCCGGATCCGTCGCGAAGTTCGCGTCATTGGCCCTTCCCTTCCTGTTCTTCCTGCTCTTTTCCTCTCTGATTCCTTCCGCAGGTCAGTTCCCGGCTCTATTCCCTTCGGAGTGGTGGTTTTTCTTAGGTTAAAATTCAAGAGTTGATTTCCTCGATTTTGGTGATCCTTGATCAGCTAAAACTTGCGGCGGTAAATGCAGAATTATAAGGAGAAATATTGAATCGGCTTCAAATTAATTAATTGAAGCCTTTCTTGATAATTTGATTCCAAAAACTTGCTCTTATCGTGTTTCCAAAGAAATGAATCGCCTCTTTTTAGTTTCTGCTGTTTGAAATTGTGATTGTTGTTCCAGCCTCACTCTCGAAATATACATCTTCCCAGCAATCAGACTCAGGAACATTTCTATGTTGGTTCTGATCAATGATTATGAACAATATTGTTCATATTCATAAACTGTTATGGGAGGTCAACATACTATGAAAAAAAATATGAAATTTTATCTCAACTCATCAGCTGCAACAGTTGGCAGGGAGTCTATAATTGTTATCAAGAGTTCTGGGAAAGAATATATTAAAGTGATATCCTTATAAAATGAAGAATTATTTATTGTTACACTGGGAAAAAAACAAATTAGAAGGTTAATCGGAGTCTATTTCAGTTCTCTATTTGGCAGATTCCAAGAATTTATCAGAGTTCCATATTTTCTAATGATCTCTCCATGTCATCTTTTGCCTGACAGAAGCTTATGATGCACTGGACCCAAATGGAAATATAACAATCAAGTGGGACGTTATGCAGTGGACTCCTGATGGTTATGTTGTAAGTAAAAGTTTGAGTTACTACCTTAATTAGCTTCCTGAAATTGTATGTTTTACAAGTTTATGCACCAAATAATTTGGATTCTTTCAGGCTGTTGTGACAATGTTCAATTACCAGCAATATCGTCACATCCAAGCACCTGGATGGACCCTTGGGTGGACCTGGCAAAAGAAGGAAGTCATTTGGTCTATGGTAGGAGCACAGACCACTGAACAGGGTGATTGCTCGCGTTTTAAGGGTGGTAACCTTCCACATTGCTGCAAGAAGGATCCAACAATTGTTGATCTCCTTCCCGGAACACCTTACAATTTGCAAATTGCCAATTGCTGCAAAGGAGGGGTGATTAACTCCTGGGTTCAAGATCCAGCCAATGCTGCAAGTTCATTCCAGGTCAGTGTTGGCTCATCAGGAACCACCAACAAGACCGTCCGTGTGCCCAAAAACTTTACCCTAAAGGCTCCAGGACCAGGGTACACATGCGGGATAGGAAAAATTGTAAAGCCTACTAAATTTGTTACGCAAGATGGAAGGAGAACAACCCAAGCTTTGAGTAAGTTATCAAAGATCAATTGCAAAATAAGTTTGGACTGTGGATCTGCAAAATTTTGCTGGTATTTAGACTACTTTGATCAAACCTTTGCTGATGCCTTTTTTGATTTTAATTGCAGTGACATGGAACGTGACATGTACATACTCTCAGTTTCTCGCTCAGAAGACTCCTACTTGCTGTGTGTCGCTCTCATCTTTCTACAATGACACAATTGTTAACTGTCCCACATGTACATGTGGCTGCCAGAATAATGCAACTCAACCAGGAAGCTGCGTAGAGTGAGTTCAAATGCAAATTGCGGATTTCCTTGCTACACCATTTTAATTGGTCCACTGATGATGTGTTGGTTTTCCATTGCAGTCCTGATTCCCCTTATTTAGCCTCTGCAGTAAATGGCCCTGACAAAAACAGCTACACACCTTTGGTGCAGTGCACAACACATATGTGCCCAATAAGAGTTCATTGGCATGTCAAACTTAACTACAAGGACTACTGGCGAGTGAAGATTGCGATAACAAATTTCAACTATCGGATGAACTATACGCAGTGGAATATTGTTGTCCAGCATCCTAACTTGGACAATATCACTACAATTTTTAGCTACAATTATAAATCACTGACGCCGTATGGAGGCATAAGTAAGTTTCTAAAATTCAGCTTTATGTTTCCATAATAATTCTTTAGAGGTTTGCTTCTTGATTCCAAGGGAGCGAATGGCAGGATAGTGTCCCAATGCAATAAACCCGTCCCTGTGAAAATCTTCACAATGGTGCAACTCATCACTGGATTTACACGTTTGCTAAGAAATTGAAAAGTTTTCTATGATAACATCTTTTTACCTATTTAATCGGCTCTTAAGCATATAGGATTAAGATAGGTGATTCCTAATGTTCTTTTATTTATAGTAACAATCTGGATTGAAATTGATATGACAGATGATACTGCAATGCTTTGGGGTGTCAAATTCTACAATGACTTCCTCATGCAAGCTGGGCCTTATGGAAATGTACAATCAGAACTTCTATTCAGGAAGGATCCATCAACATTTACCTTCCATCAAGGCTGGGCTTTCCCACGTCGAATCTACTTCAATGGCGACAACTGTGTCATGCCGTCTCCAGATTCATATCCGTGGTTACCTAATGCTGCCTCACAATTGAAGAACACATTGTGGATATCCCTTTTGGCTGCTTTGACTTGGTTGCTAATCAATGCCTAGTAAGAAATTTGAGTTTGTGACATTTTAAGCGTTCTCGCTCAAGCTTCTGGAAGTGGATTCTAGTCTCCAACAGGAAGAAGGATTAGATGTTCCTGAAGAATCAGGTTTGAGAATTAAATGTCAACATCATATATGTGCGTTGATATTGTCATTCCATTGGGTATCAAAATTAGTTTTAATGTATTTTCTTTGTAATTTATGCCCCCTTATTATTTGTAGAGAAATGGGGAAAACAGTAACTCCTATTTGTAAAAGCTATTAGCAGGCAAACGGGTGTTGTTGAAAGAGTATTATTATTATTTTTCTAATAACTTCGTAGATTTCATCACCTTTGCCCAGCTTTAGTTGCATATTTTCATTTCAATATATATTGGTATAAACACATTCAAGCATATTGATTATATCCGGTTCTTTAGCTCTTTTGCTTCATATACAGCTACAGTGTGGATTGTGCAATCTTAGGTTTATTAGAGGGTTCAGTTGACCGATTGGGAATTTCAATAAGATATTAAGCTCAAATGGAATAGTTCAGAGCACCACTGCATTATATTTTTGCCTATAGTGGAGGAAATGGTTCATATTCGTTTCATGCAAGTATGACAAGAACGATCAAGAGTCAACTAGCTTTGATCTTAAAGACGAGAAATAATCAACATCAGCATTGAATTTGCTTAGGTTTGATGAAATACGAGTTTTAATGATAATCTTCTGTAATACTGCATATGAAGTTTTGCAATAATGTGCATCATCCCTACAAAGTGCAACCAGAAAGGAAATTCCACTAATTTGAAAGCTTCTAGGTAGAAAATCAAACACAAACCTTCATAAAAGAAGACCATTCCGGCGACAAAAAAACCAGCAACAAAGCAGGACTTTCCCCCAATTATTCTCGTTTGATCTGAGCATTTAGGAATTGGCTAACGAGGACGAAGAGAATGAAAGTTTATTGGTCTTTATGAGAACAAGCCATATATCAAGGGCTTATCAACAGTAGATCTCCAAATTGGAAAGGTCTTGTGTCTTTCTCACTTGTTTTCCTTTTGTTGTTAGTTTTCTTTTGATTCCTCTCCTTTGAAGCAATGTGTTCGGTGAGTAAGAAGACTACAAATTGAGGATCCTGTAGGAAATACAAACAATGTGCATTCCATTGCTTGTTCTAAACAGTTTTCTTGAAGGATTAATTGATGCAACCAACATCGTTTTTAATTTTTTTTTCATAAAAAAAAAGAATTTGAAAATCATGAGCAGGTAAGCAATCTCCATCGTTGTTCACATTTTAAAATTTTCCCACATGATTGCTACTTGCCAACTTGTTTGATTGAGAATACAAACTTCTTTAGCTTCATAAAATTAGCTTCACAAAATTGCTACTTGCTACTTGCCCACATGATTGCTATCCGTGAATGGATTATTATCTTTGGGCCATATATTCTATGAAATTAGTTAAAGCCTTCTATTGCTTCACAAGTTTATGCTTGTTTGATTCAGTACTGATATGTGTTATATACAGTGATGAATTTCTTTTTGCACCATTCCATTTCGTGGTCACTTGACTTTTCTGTTACTCGACAACGAAACATAATTATGGCGACCGTAATTATGGAGATGTTTGGGAGAGCCTTCATAATTTCGTGGGTTGGGTCATCAATGCTTCCACCAATTTAACTGCAGGCCAAAGATGAGACGTAATAAATTATACAAAGCCTTTTTTCTACAGATTAGAGAGAAGAGAAGAGCGTGGCTTGATGTTGAGTCTCTCTGTCTCCTCTTGATCGATCGGGTGATTTGGAGAGAAGGAAATAAAATGAGAATTCTTATAGATTATGTCCTTTTAATTTATCTAACTCATTTAGCTCATGACTGCTGTTTGATTTATTCAATTTGTATTCAACTAATCCATCTAGTGCATCTACACTTTTCAGTTCCATCTTTTTTTTTTTTGTATTGTTCAATTCTTTTCTCTTTAATATATTTGTCCCATCAGATAATTCATTATATGTGTTCTTTTTATCAGATATAATTGAAGTCAAAGAAACAAGTAGTCTATGTATGTAAAGACACTTTATTCAGAAACCGAAAACACAAATTTATTGCTAGAAAACAAGTTTGAAAGAAAGGGGCTGCAGGGAAAGTAGGTATTTATCATAGAAATAATATATAAAGATAGGTTGTTTGATTAAATGCATCTCACAGATTTAATTTGTGGATACACCATCTATCAAATCATAGTTAAGTTCTTGAGCTCGAACAGATCAGAGCTGGACTCACTTCCTTCATCCTCCTCTTCTGGTTTCCTCCTGCACCATTTGTCTTCCTTTCTGAACAACTCTTCACTCCATAAGTACTTTGCTTCCATGTCAAGCAGCCATTTGTTCGAAGAATTCCCATCGACAGATTTGGATCTCTCATTCTTAAACCTGATCTCCTCATGACAATCCTGGTCTCTCTCTGAGTCGAGAGAAACACACTTGCCCTTCCAAGTATTTTTACTGCAGGTGTGAGGGAAGCTGATGCTGCTTCTGCTCATGCAGGCATCTTCCTTTGTCAGAGTGGTGGACTTTGCTTTCTTCTTCGGAATGAATTGCTTATAGAAAGAAGTGAAGAAGGTAGCCAACCTGGCACCTGTAGATTTAGGCTGTTTGATACTCTTCTTGTCCTTGTTTCGATTCTCAATCTTCTTGGATCGCTTGCTAAGGTTGATACTTGGGCCTTCATCAACGCGGTGGTGACGGGGGAAGTATCTCAACACCCCGGACACATTCACCTCTTGGGAGACGCCATGGCGGCAATCCTTTGACATCTTTAAGGAAGCAATAGGAGTACGTGCAAGGGGAGATAGGTGTAGCCGCTCTTTTAAACAAAAGTTAATTAATAATAGCATCAGAGGATAATGGAAAAGAATAAATTAAAATATTATATTTCTAAATAAAAAGATTTTCCATATTAAAAGATTTTCACGAACTATCCTAAAATAATTCATATTAAAAGATTTTCCATATCATGAAGCAATTTCCTTTGAATTAATTAAAAGGAACACCAAAATTAATGGCTATTTAATTTGCAGCTAAATCATTTTCAATTGATTTTTTAGAAGCTACATGCATGTTTTCTCATCCGGGTACAGCGTAATAAAATCACGTAGTGGGATCCGAAGAAAAAATTAAAGGACTTGAATCCACAATAATTCTTTTTCATAGATTTCCATTTTCTAATAAAAAAAAGTGATTCAGTTTCAGATTGAAGATCATATATTATTAATCCATCAGACAATTCATGCATGTATGCATTATCGTCCATCGCAAGCACGAAATACGACATCGATCATTAATTATTTCCAGTAACCATCTTTCCGGAGACTAGAAAAGTAATCTTTGGGATCGCTCTCAAAGACGTCTCTGATGATGTACTCGCCCCTGCGGCCGGGAGCTCTCATCATCCTCTGGTTTGGGACGTCGTTGTCGCGACGGCAGAAAGACCACACCCCCCAAGAACAAGCCCAGCAGCTACGACTGCAGCAGTCGTTGCCAACGCTGATCCAATATGGTCGTCTTCGCGCGTCTCTAAGACGCATCGACCATCGCAGCCAACACTCCCCTCGGTCTCCTTCTCCTGCTCCTTCTTCTCCTTCTCCTGGCACTGTGTGCTTTCCGAGTTGCCCATATCGCCAAGGACGAGTCTCAGAGTAGGACTAGAACGGAGAGTAAGTGGTGTCACTTATAGCAGAGGAGAGAGGAGGATTCTCGGGAATGGATAAATAATAAAGCATGCATTAAACAGAGATGGTTGCGACCGCTTCGTCTTCCTACTGAATTGATTAGAGCTGATATCGCACCTCTTTAATTAATACAAGTTCCAACAGTAAGATGGAAGACTTTGAAAGCCCGGCCCCTAAACTTAGATATTATATATAATGGCAATTAACCCTTTTTATTAGAATTATTAAGAAAATCAATTACAGAAGTAAGAGCAATCATCAGTTTCGACTCGGAGCTTAGGAAATATATGTGCCATGACTCACAGAGAAGGGGGAAAGAAGAAGAAGAAGAAGAAGAAGTGGCTACCTCAATAAGCGTAGTCATAAGAAAACTCTGAGATGCCAATCATGGCACTCAGAATTTGAGACAAGAGGTAGAAAGTACCCAGAAAAACAATGACCACGAGAACCGCAGTGATGGGGTTCTTCAACAGATCGACGATGGGCTGAGAGATGGTGTAGATGGCCCCCGTGCTAACTGTCAGCACGTACAGAGCATACCTCCTCACGTTGTCCCAGAACTCCTCCATCAGTGGTCCCTCGGGCCCCAGGGCCATGGCCTGCTCGACCCCCATGACAAGAATGGCGAGGCTGAGAGACGCTCCGGCGAGGACAGACCAACTCCGGAGACCTCCTGGCTCTGCTGCTTCTGCCTTTGTGGTCTTGATCGAGATGGGAGCTGGGGGCTTGGATTTGGGTCCAGGGATGGTGGCTGATGGGCGTGTGGAGCTGAGTAGCGATGAGAGCGTGGATGGGGGCTTTGGAGGAGGCGGTGATGGCGGTCGGAAGGCATCTCTTGGGAGAGGGAGGTGAGGTTTGAGATGGAGAACACAGTTCATGGCTTGTTGCGGTGCGGCGTGAAGAAGGAAGAAGGGGAGAGCTCCGATTAGAACAGGGACGGGATAACGCTTGATGGTTGCTTAATTTGTGGATGAGGTTTCTTTTCTTAGGATAAAAATTCACAACATTTTATTCATATAGCTGATTTGTTTTTTTAAGGCCTAAAATATATTTAGAAAGGAATAAAATATAGTGCAGCTATTGAAAAATTGTCAACTTTAGGGGTACGTTTTTGAAAATTTCTCTCCTGTAAAACATACGTGGGCTCATATGTAAATTTGCACTCGTTTATTTATTTTTTTTTTTAAATGTATTGGCGTTCGACAATAAGAAGCCCAACAAACCTAGAGAAAAGCTAACCGGTTAAAATCTTTGGCGGAGGATCATGGCGGCGTTAATGGCGAGATCTGGCCTTCGATCTGCGTCTTTGCTTCTCCGGCAGGGAGCGAAGAGCAAAGCTGTGGAAACACCCAAGCGGAGCTTCTCCGCTTCCGCCCACGATGACGCCCGTATTGCCCCTCCGTTCTTCGTCTTTCGATTAGGGTTTTTTTCTTTGGGGCAAGGGGGTGATCTAGATCGGTGGTTCTTCTCACCTTTGGTTCTCGAATTTTTGACGCCTGTGAAACAAGGTGCATTTTGTTGCGATCTTTGCAGGTGAAGCTGCGAAGTGGGAGAAGATAGCATATGCTGGTATTTTTACCTGCACGATCCTTACCATCTACAACCTCTCCAAGGGGCATCCCCATCACGAAGAACCTCCGGTATCTCATTTTTTTTTTCTACCTCTTTTCCGTTGTGATTTCATAGTGATCAATTTACGAGATTTTTCTGTCATCCTTTGCAGGCTTACTCTTATTTGCACATCCGTAACAAGGAATTCCCATGGGGTTTGTCTTTTTACCCTGACATTGCCATTTTAAACCTCTTGCTCCCAATCCACGATTGAATTCTGAAATTTTACTTGTTTCGTTAGTGATATCTTTTCTGAAAAACTTTTTACCTAGGTAAATTATTTTGCATGATTGCCTTTTAGCAGTTGTTTTTGACTCATTCGAAGGGTACGCATACATGATAAAGAAATCTGAAATTAAAATAATTATGGAACCCTAATGAAATTGGTATCAGGCGCTTCTGTAGTGTTCAATTTACCATGTTTTTTGGACGTAGTGCATAATTATACTCATCTTTGATCCTTAACTTCTTTCAAACTGCCCTTCGCTGTTTTGTGTCATCTGTTAATTAGCAGAGTCACAGGACATGAGTTTGGAAAATATTTCTTTTGTATTCCTATTCATTCCGTTTCCACTTTCTTTAGAAGCCAGTTCTCTTTATTTTTTGTTTATAAGACAAAACATGGTAGTGGAGGGTGACAACGCAAAAAGGGTATTATTGCGAACATTCCTGAGGGTAAAGGAACAAAATTCCAGTGGAGAGTATTTGGCTCCTGGTACAATGTTCTTATTCATTTGGATACAACACATGAACACAATCACACCTTAGACAGCAGAAGGAAAGACAAAGAGATGGCAAACCTAGTAAAATAAGGATAAAAGTTTCCTTCAGAATTTCTTTTTTTATCTGTACAGTTTACAAATCAAGGTACTTATCATTTTATTATAAATGAAGGATTCTAGGAAAAGAACACAGGGAGCAATTAATTGGAAATTGAGAGATATTTCTTCACGTTTGATTTTCTCTTTTCTTGTCTCTTCTTTTGGATATTCATTCATTTTATTCGGTGGTGGCATGTGGTTTAGATTGCCTTTAGTCATCTCTAAGTCCCTATATATTTGTTACTTCTATATGAACTTATCAACCATATTCAAGATAACGGTCTTTGGTGCATGCTATTTAATGTGTGTGATTAGATTATATTCTAAGCTTGAATTATAGAAAATCTTTAGAAACTAGTGGTTTTAAGATAAGTATAACATAAATTCAATATATTAAAGTAGTTTTGATGAATAGTTAAACATGGATACATATGAAATCCCTACAAAAGATTTAGACACCTTAGATTTGTTATTCAATTAAGATATTGTTAATATGGGAAAAAAGTTTTATATTCATATTGTTAATATGAATCTTGTGTGTTTGCTCTTTAAGCTAAAAAGAAAGATTTACTTTAGTGTTGTATGACTCGTTCTACTTGATGGATCAAAGTGTTGGGCTATTAGGAAGCTAAATGTACGAGAAGTTAATGCAACACAAATGAAAATACTAAGATCGATGTGTGGAGGTACTAAAAAAGATATGATAAACAATATTAATTCGGAATAATTACGTGTAGCTCATGATAAAATAAGAGCAAATACGATGTGATGGTATTGGCATGTTTTAATTGACTTGAATATTACTAGTCATACATATAGCCGCTCATAGAGCTCAATGGAGGTATAAGATTATCATTGACAGGCACAGCTTATTGATGGTGATAACGACGATGACTTATTATCGATACATAATTATATAAAAACTCTAGTGACTAAGGATCATTACCATGAACAGAAATTCACTGGACTAGACTAACATACTCATTTTCTTTTGAGCTTTCTCAACAGGCATTTGTGAACACTAGAGATGTTGTTTAAAGTTTTTGACTTGGATTAGACAGCCATCATCCATTGAATCCAGACAATGTATATGTTTGATTTGTTCAACTCATATGTTAAATGAGATGGCTGTAATTGGATGCACATTTTCCTCATAACACGTTGGTAAGATACTGTACAAGCCATAGACGGCATGAATTTTATGGATAGTTGGCATAAATTTTACCCGAATCTGTTCTGATTTTAATGGGTTCTTTTTTCAGAAGTAAGATTGAGCCTTGGATTTGTCAAAAGAATCTTCACTCAAAAGTTGCATCTAGTTTGATTTCAGTCAAAATTCTAATTGTCATACGTGAACTACTTGTATGAGGCATGAAAAGTGAAATCATAAGTTCTCAAGATATAGAATAAATTGCAAACATTGTGTCCTATTCATTTTTATTCTGCCATAATCGACAAGAACTAATTTTCAAAAAATGGTAATCTTGTTGTTATCTGTCAAGATTCTTACTGATTTTGAATATCTGTGTATTTTTTTGTAATATTTTTGCCTATGCAGCTGGCAAAGCATTTATATGTGTTACTTGTTTGAATGATGATCTCACTATCAAGGACTGCATATAAATATTGAACATTTACTGTGTTACATATTTGATATTGATTTTGCACTTTCAGTTTGTTGACAATCTGTATTGCTTTTGGTTGCAGGTCCAGATGGTCTCTTTGAGGCGAAGCATCATGATCACTAAACAACAATTTTAATGCCAATGATCATGCTCGGGTAGCCTTTACCTTGGACACTTGGATTCACTTTGGAAAGCTATCCAGCTTTTACTTCATGTTCAATAATAACACAGAAACTCATGAATTGAATAACACTTTGATGTTGCTTTGATGCTTTTTTTGGCTATCATTGAGTTATAAGTTGATGACAAATTCCAGGGCCATTTTGTTCTGGTTATTTATGGATTGTTCATCATATTTGATGACACCGTGCAGATTGGTATATTTATGCAATTACCACCGATTAAGTCGACAGTATACTTCTTTGCTTCACTTGAAATTTTCAAGTGGCTTGGAAAACTAGTACAATTCATGTTCTTCCGAAGCACTGAGATTCAATCTTTGTTTTGTAGTTTTAACGCTGAAGCTTTCCAGTGTATTTGTTGTGTCAATTATTTTCATTGTTTCAGCATTTTAGGTATCCAAATTAGCTGCAAGTTCCTGGAAGAACATTTAGTAGATTATACTTTATAGGATGAGACTTTGTAGCAGATGGTGAGGTGACTTCCTACTTCTAAATTGACTAGGTAGGCTTATTACTGGTTAAGTTGAAAATGATGGCAATGCACTCAAACTCATGGGTAGGTTTCGTCGAGATACTCTTTAATTTTGTATGCTCGTTTTCTTTTCCTTTTTTTGTTAAATTTAATTGGCATCAGCTATCTGATTTATAATGATTAATTTTAGGATTATTGATACAATTTTATAGAGATTTTTCCTTGACTATTCGGAAAGTGGTCATAATAAATTGTTTGTTAGTTTAAAAGTTTCTTAGACATTAAGTCGAGACATCAAGTTGAGATTTGATCGTTCGATGCATAAGAAATTGAGAAGACGTATTGCGGCATCGTTATTTGGGATTGTATGTTTTATTATTATTCTACGATAACTAATTTGATGTTATAGAAATTTTTTTCTTCTATCATCATCGAAATAAATCGGAAAGTAGTTGAAGGCTTATTAATTAAATATTTTTATGTAAATCGTATCTATTAAGAATAATTTATCTCTTAATTTAATAAAATTATGATTTTATCTTTCAAATGTTAGATATACAAATCTAAATATTATTGGCTGGTGAAATATTAGTTTGGCCGAGGGTCATATATGCGGTGGAAGTATTACGTAATTTAATACAACAAAATCCTTATTTTCCACTTCCAAAAGAAATTAAATGGACAATCCATATCAAAGCCCTACAGTTGGATTCCCTGCGCTCTAAAATATTCAATATCAAATCAAGCAAAATGCCTCAGCCATTAACAAGTAAACAATATCAAGTTGTCAAATCGGATTCCTGTTCGATATACATCTAACACATCACAAAAATCCAATCACGGCATAGCATTCCGTTTGTTAGCGGATACCATCAGAACATTAGAAAGCAGCAAAGCTTTCAGTTTAAAATAGTTTAAGAAAACAAAATGATTGATGCAAGGAAATGCAATCACCACCTACTATTTTTCTATAGCTTCCTGCTATCTACTCTGTTTCGAATGTCTGAAAATTTTGATTGATCACCAATCACATCTCTATTTTTCTCTTGGGATGTTAGTGAACTACTAGTTTCCAATTGAACGACTTCTCCATTACCATTTGCAGCTGAAGAATTTTTGTGGGGCTCCTTTGATTCCAATGGTATGGATACTGCCTCAATCTTCTTCTCCATCAGTTCATTCTCCAACTTTGGCTTTTCCTTGCCTTGAGTGTGCATCTTTGTTTTATTCATTTCTTCATGAACAATAGTTGTTTGATTTTGAGAAACTGTGGAATTAGCTGGATCCGACTTCATTATCAGGTTAACTGGAGATTCAACCAACTCTATAGATACAGTAGTAGAGTTCTTCTGAAAATAGATCTTATGATTCAAAAAATATGTGGAATTTGCTAGCAATTCACCTGCATCTGTCGACGATTGTGTCTCTTTGCTGGTTTGGTTGTTGATGATGCTTGAAATTCTAATATCATGTTGTTGACCTTCATTTTTGGATTCAACAACAGTCATATCTTGAAGAGATATCTTGTCTAGGATTGGAGTTTCAGATCTACTAGCAAATGTAGCATTATTTGCAGTCAAACTTCCTTGGTGATTAATACATGAATTGTTCCCTCTGGTATTATCTAGCTGCATGGAGGCAAATGAATTTTCTTCCTTTCTAACATCTGATTTATTTTTGTCAATGTTCTTTTTTGTTCCGCATTCAGATTCAGAATCTAGCTTTTCTTTTAGCACATGCTGAGCCTCCTCTTTGTTCCCCTTATCGTGGGGTTCATTCTCACCAAGTTTCTCCCCATTTTTTGATTCATATCTTTGATTTCCTTCAGGCACATCTCTAATCTCTCCATCTTTCCTCTTCATATCATCTGAATTATTTTTGTCAAGGTTCTTCATTGCTTCATTTTCAAATTCAAGTTCAAATTCATTTGCTTGGACCACATGAGCTACAGCACTAGAAACATCGTCGGCCTTAAAACTTCTTTCCCGTGCTGCCTGAGATGCTTCTTTATGGTCCACTTCTTGGATGGTATGAACTACTTCACTGGAAACATCATCTCCTTTGAAACTTATTTCACGAGCCTTATGAACTGCCTCATTGTGTTCATGGTCATCAATCCCATCCCATTCCTTTGATTGACCCTCCTTTTCTTCAAGGCCAGCTTCTTCTTCATCCTCAAGTTCCACATCAGATTCACCTTCATCCTTGACTTCTTCCTGCCTGATTCCATGTCCTACCGCGATTGAATCTTTTTCCACCTCATCGGCACCCTTGTCCTCACCAATGTCCACTACTTCAGCTATGTGAGGCAGATCCTCCCTCCCAAATCTTCTAATGTTGAACCGCCTCTCGTCACCCTTCTCGCTCTTCTCTTCAAATGTTTCCTTCTTGTCATGGGAGTGATTCATTCGACAGAGCAACCAGACGCAGATGGCAATCAAAAGACACATGTGAAGGACAGTCTTCATCTTATGACTCCATTTTCCCCTCTGGTTCCTACTGGATACCTGTCTCAACATGGTGATTGTCGTCAAGAGATCCCTCAACCTTGCAATGTCTATCCACGGGTACAATTAGGAATCTTAAGACCAAATCAAAACATCTGGTCGCATCAAATGGAACAAGATGCTGGTGTAGTCGATCAACTTCCAGATCCTTTTTCCTTCTTGAAAAACAATTAAGATTTCAGTGCAGATAAAAACGCCACTATCCAATCAAATTATATCTAGTAGACAACAATGTCCATCCGACCATTTTTTTCTCAAATAAAGGGGAATAACATATACCAAAAATCTATTTTTTTCAACTGAAAAAAAAACTGCTAAAACAATCAAGAAATCTGATCATGATCCTACAAAGAATAAGCTCAAAGACCAAATCCTCTCAAAATTACAGGCAGAGAATAGCATGAAGCACCTCGAGACATGGTATATTTACATCAAAATAAACGCGATAGGAAAAACAACCCGAGAAGGAAAACAATCAAGGAAGTCGAAAAGAGGAAGAACAAGAAGCCCTAATGAAGGTCCAAAGCCACTTAAATCGGACAATCCAGAGCTTTGCGCGACAAAATCCAACCACATCAGAAAAGCCCACCTTGCATAACAGCACGGGGGAAAGGGAAAACGTACCTGGAGCAAAGATCTGAAGCCTCCTTGTTCCTTCGTTCCCTGCTGCCGTTACCGTAGACGAAGGAAGACTCGGGGGGAACGGCGATACAGAAGAGGACTCGGATCAGATCTTGATGTGTGTGGTGGCCACTCCAGTCAAAGCTTTTACCCTTAAAAAAAATGATAAATTTGCTTTAAATACCGAATGACAAGTCAAACTTTACATTCAGTCCCCATTTAAATTTTTTGTGTGTTAACTCCCTAATGGATTGAGTATAAAAGAGTGAAAATTAAGTATACATCAGTAATAAATGAGTATAAAAGAGTGAAAAATGAGTATGCAGTTTCTTGATGTGGTGGATGCAATCTTATATACTCAATTTTCTAACTTTTATACTCAACTTTCTTCAAATAATACTCATAAAGCTGTTTTGTCAATCCCATTAGGGACTGTATGTAAATAAAAGTTTGGGTAAGGATTGTATACAAATGTAAGTTTGGAAGTGGGGAGTTTAAAAAAATTTACTCTTAAAAAAACACACACAAACACAATTATTAATTGAGATGCGGCATCTTCAATCGTTTAATTAATAATTCAAAGAAAAAGACACACGCACAACAACATTGGATTAACTTGAATAAATATAGGGAGGTTCGAATTTATATGTATATATCGTAGACATGAATCCTCCGACCGCTTCCTGCGGATCGCATGCGGACCACGTTGCCTGATCGGTTAAGGGACCGATCAGACGTCGACGGATTCACCGCTACCCTGGATTCACCGGTGCCGACGGGTTCACCGCTACCCCTAGGGTTCATCGCACACCTCCCTGGATTATAGTTTTGTTCGGGGGCGGCGGCCGAAGACCGCCGCTGGTGTCCGATCGACGATCGAAGGCGCCAGCGAGTTGGGACGGGAGCACAGTCCCTGACCAATCAGGGAACTCCCTGATCGGTCTGGCGCTGGTTCGCAGGGAGCGATCCTAAGATATATATATCTCGTAGACATGAATATTTGATGGAGATTCCTTCGGTTCGACGCTATGGACTCAAGGCGCCTATATAAATACAAGCATCCGTATTAAACTTAGGCACCTGTATTCAATATAGGCGCCTAAGCTGTATTAGATAGAAGAATTTATTTTATTTATTTTTTTTTTTGGTGAGGATATATTTAAGGTTTAAGATTTAAAATTTGAGTTGTAACAAGTTTGAGTTAATAAATTTTTTTCTAAGATTTAGTTGTGTCTCTTGAATGATAGTATTCAAAATAAAAAAAATTATATGTTCAGATATTATAAATATTTGATGTTTAAAATTTTAAGATTTAAGAGTTGAGTTATAATAAATTTAAGTTAATAAATTTTCTAAGTTTTAATTATCTCTTTTCGATTATAATATGTAAACGAAAAATATTTAGATATTACCTAATATATTATAAAATTAATAATTATTTAAAAAATATTTATTAACAAAATTAAAAGAAAAAAAAATTGAACAAAGGCAGGCGCCTGTATTCATACCCGCAGCAAGATACTGCGGACGGTCCGCAGCAGTTTCCTCTATAAATTTACTATAAAGTAGAAAACTTTCTATTATTATATTATTAACGTTAAAATTTTAGCTTCCATATACTAAAAATTTAACAAAAAATATATTAAATAAACCAACTTAACCCACTCAAAGTGGGTCCCTGCGTTTCCATCCAGAAAGAACCCGAACCCTGGCTGGCTTTTGCCCTTTGCCTTCTTCCTCAAGAAAAGGGTTCGTCGTCGCCGCTGCTATAAATTTAGACCGATCCGGAAAATCTTGCTTCTGTTTTTCCTTGATTCGCAAGCTCATCATCTGCGTTCGACCATCCTTTTGGTGCTTTTCTGCTCTCTATATACTTTCGAGATTTGAAAATCGCCGTTCCCTCAATTTTAAGTTCCTTGCATGATTAAATCTTTATTTGTGTCTACTTAATTACGTTGGTTGAAAATCGCCATTCCGTCTATTCTGTTCTATGGAATGATATGGAAATTATTTGTGTGTACTTAATTACGTTGGTTAGGAAAGTTATAGAAACAGAAAAATGCAATCTAGAAGAAGATGAAAGATAAAATCAAAGTTAATTTTGTAAATTGTCTGTTCATCGACATATGTAGGTGATTAATTAGATGAAAGTTGGATTGCATCTTGGATCTTTCTTCCGGATAAGAAATTACCCACTAGAGTTGTGGTGAGGTCACTTTAAGTAAGATTTGCATCTATTACTAGAAAATAGGTATCGATTCTTTACTCGCTTATTCAATTAGATAGATGAGTTAACAACTACTAAATACTTTTTTTTTTGCATCAGTTCTTAACATCCTTCCTTGATGCAGAATTAGATTATAAATGGTTGTCTTCCTATCACATAACATATTTATAACCTCTCTTCAGTTTGTTGTAGATCTTATGTAATCCTTCCTATCCAAATTATTTGACAAGCAGTAGATGTTACAACAATACTCTACTTTATAAGATCATAATGTTGTGTTCTTTTTTTTTTTTAATTTCTTTACATCTGAGATTATTTGAGTTATATACGAGCTTGCATATGAGTTTGTTCAAATGGATGTATTCACTGTCTTATAAAGAAGCTTTTTTTACCATTTTCTTTGTGGATAGTAATATAAGAGATTTGCCCACCAACTTAAATCATCAATTCTCAAGTTCTGCTCGTTTAGAATTGTAAGATAAGAAACTGAAATATATCCACTGTAGTACTAAATGAGCTTGAACAAGCTTTGTCAGATTATTCCATGACACAGTCAAGGAGCTTCATACATCTCCTGCATTAGTCATCACTCAACAACTCAAATGTGCTCTTTCATTTTGTTCTGGTACTTGTTTTCTTTGTCTGCATGCATCTCTCCTTTAAAGAAATTTTCCTGAATGTCTATCCTTCTAGCATTTCTGGAACCAAAAAATTACGGTCTACTACGACGATTCTCATTGTCAATGTTTAATCTTTATGACCTGCAAAAAAGAACATTTACGCTTATCATACACCATAATCTGATTAACAAGTATAAATTAAAGTTCCATTCATAAAATGGCATGTAAAAATAAGTGATAGTAAAACTTGCCATTTGGGTTTTGATCATGCATATTTAGTACATGCTGGCAACATAATTTTCAAAATTGTGAAGTTTTGCAAAAGGGTAATTTAGCAATTTTATGTCTAATTTATATGATGTTCACTAATGGTTAAATTGTCAGTTGGTAGAGAATTTCTATCTGTCTCCAATGGAAACACAAAGTCCGCCATCCGAAAAGCCACGTTCAGTTGATCCAGCCATGACTTCATGCAGAAAGAAGAAATCAGATGATGCTAGCTTTTTAGAGGATCTGAGAGATCATATTGATGAATTCATTCACGCATCGATGGATGAGCACAAGAGCTGCTTTCAGAAGACGATTAAAAAGGTCAATGGAGAAAACACATCACATAACTTGTATTTTGGATTGGTAGTGCTCTGAGCTTCTTCTGTTGCATGTTTCAGATGTTCGGAATGTCGAAGGCTGTCGCACTGAGAAACGAAGAAATTAAAGGAGTCGACAGCCAAAAGCCTCTTTAGATCGGCCAGGAGTCCTAGTTGCTGTTAAAGAATGATACAAGAACGGGCGAAAACATCCATGGCAACATTTTGATTACAAATAAGGTCTTGGGTCAGATACTGGTTATTACTTATTTTACATCTACCTAATCGTTGAATTCCTACCAACATTTGTAACTAAAAATTGGTGAAAAAAAGACAGAAACAATATTTTCACTAACTCATGCAAAAAAAAAAAAAAAAAAAAAAAAAAAAAAAAAAAAAAAAAAAAAAAAAAAAAATCCCAAGTTGATGATGATTTTATTTGCATCGTAAAAAATACCGAGACATTCAGTACGGACAACATAAAATTATAGAAAAAAATACAACTTAAGAATTAAATTCTACAGATAACTAAAAATGTAACACAATATAATTTTTCACTAATCTTTCATGTAAGATGTCAAATTAAACGTGTCAAAAAAATCGAAATGAAACAAGAATATTTGCTGCAGAAATTCAATCGGGTAGATTTAACCTTGTAAGTTACCTCAAATGTACAATTCACACAAAACTATCTTCTTATGGTGGTTGCTCAAGGGAACAGCAAATTTAAACTATACTAAGTGGTTTCTGACTTGCTAAATTACCACTTGAGTTTTGGGATTCAGTACGAGATACAAGCACACTTCAACCAGATGTCGACGAAATAAAGAATTCACAATCAGAACTAGGCAACCCCTACAAACTCTGAATGGTGAACTACACCTTGTTCCTAGGGTTCATTTTTTGTTGTGTGTTTTGACCAGAATGACCGATTCGGGATATGATGCCCTAATCAAAGATTCTCCTTGCTTTCTCTGACAAATCCATACTTCACAATTAGAGTTCGAAGAACCTAGGTACATGCTCAGTTCACCCTAACCGGGGATGACTCCTGATCATTATGTCAAAATATCAAACCCATCATCTGCTACGCCCTAAGGAGCGTCTCCGTTTTGAAGATTTGTAAGGACTTGTAGCATGAATTGACAGATAAATACCTATTCACCATCTTAATTATTTCCATGGAAGATACCAAGAAAATAAAAAATTATTTCAAAAAATTAACTCACTCAACATCTCATTCTTTATATAATCAAAGAATCCCTTATCAATCCTCACAAATGACCAACAACGACCAAGAAAATCTGATAGACTAATGAAGCAGAAACAATAGGATAAATCCATCACTCTCCATGTATGATTTGAGAAATGCAACAAAAAAAAATCAAGGAAAAGGTCAGAAGTGTGATTCTGTGCCCACGGCTTTTGAATGATCCAGGACACGAATAGATGCACTACATTCTCGTACGTGTGGATTAGTTATAAGGAAAAGTGCTACGCTTCACTTTACTACGTACTTCCAGCTGCAGCCTGCAGGATCTTTAATTCATGGAGTCTGTGCCATTAAAAAGCTTCCAATGTGATCTGTTGCGACTTCACAAGGAGCCGGATTCATGATCTGGACTTCATTCTGCCATGGACTCAAACGCTGCCGAGCAGCAAGTTAGAGAGGAGAATCAATTCAGATGAAGAGGCGAGATGTAGTGAAAAATGAGGTTGCGATTTACCTGATCCAGGTGTGAGACTTGTAACAAGGAATCATGCTGCAAGTCTCTCGAAGTAGGAGCAACGTAAGGTGTTCCAGGTTGAGTGATTCTCTGGAAGGAGGAATATAAGTGGGGCGGGAAGCTGCTCATTCCTGGACTGAATCCGAGGACAGCAGATCCTCCGTAGCACGGTTGAAGCACCTAATTAATGAACAGAAGTCAGATAATACCGGAGAGCAAAAGTCTTCTAAAGACAAGCTATGATCTTACATCTTTAGGAACAATTCTCTCAAGATCAAAGGTCATTTCTGGATGGACAGCCGCAAGCTTCATCGAAAGAAACTGCACATTTTAGTGGTAACAGTTTGATTTCTTAGCTCCAAAAGAGAGATTTTGAATCATGTTCTAGTTAACAAGCTCGAGGAGCTACCTCAACTTGGCACTGCAATGACTGTACGTAGTTGATTATCTCGTCAAGCATCATAGCCTTGCCATTGATCTGTGAAACCGAAAAGAACATGTTGAAAGACACAATTGTATGAAGTACTGAAGGATTGTACGGGCAAGCATTACCTTGTTGCATCCTGGAACAAGATCTTGAAGAAGTCGCATTCTTTCACTGATTTTTTCCCTTCTAACCTGCATGTTCAGTAACTATGAGTTAAAGAAACTCCGAGCATAATGCACAAAAGTAATATGCACTTGGATCAGAAACCTTACTCTTTCTGCAAGGCTGTGACTATTCGTGGCCTGGCCTCTCTTGGCCCTTACATGAATGTAATCATCCTTCGAAGCTTCAGAGCCTTTGCTATTTTTGTTGCTGATTTCATTCTTCTGTTTCTTCTCATCTTTCCCTGATGGATCCTTGTCAGGCTCAAGTAAAGCATCATGCTGCTCTTCGACCTTCACATTCTGATATAGAAGTTGGCTTAGTTCTCTACTGAACATGAAGTTAGTGCACATATCATGAGATTTTTGAAAATAGATTAAATCATCTTACCTCAAAACTATCAATTTCCTCTTATTATGCTGGTGCCTTTGAGATGAAGGGAAGGAATCCATGTCTTCATGAGATCTTCCCTTGTCACTAGGTGAGAGAGTAGCAGTACCAGCAACCAAACCACTAAGTTGATGATCTAATGGTAACCTGATGTCGCGGTAGGAAGTGATTCTATTTGCCTCAGTAAAGTTCATACTTTGGACCACACTAAGGGAATCCCAAGTGTTCCCCAAGAACTCTTCGGAAACTATCCCAGCTGAAGCCGATGTACCAACACCTCCCTCAGATTGTTGAGTGGAATACATCTGTTGGACCAGGCAAATATGTATCAGCAGCTACACAAGGAAAAAGAGATTGCAACTGAAATGCCCAAACTTAATAAGAAAGCAGGCATTTAAAGTTCAAACTAATGCTGTGGGAAACACAGGTGACTTTTTCTTTGGGCAAAGAGTTGGAGGAATGCTGACTGATAATTCTTGCAGGACTCAGCAAACAACAATTACCCTTGCCAACTTTAAATCAAGAGGTGTAAAAGCAAAAGCACTAACTTGAAGAAAACCCTATTGGCAGCAAGACCAAACGAAGTACACATGTCAATCCATCAAATTTACGATGGAGCATACGGATCAAATATCATCTACTTCAGTTTTTCACAAGGTAGAAAGGCTAACCTTTTATCCAACTATAAAGGAATTTAAGCTGCTCTTATCCCCCCTTTTTTTCTATCACACAATGGCTTCAGTTAGCTAGCTGAAAGCATTCACTAGCCATTACTACTTTCCTGTGAATTATTATCATCTAATGGAAATAAAATGTGTTTCATACCAAGTAAAATTGGAGAACACTGGAGCATCACACATGGTAGAAATTTCAACACCTGAATTTTTTAGGGGAGGAGTAAAAGCAGATCTGAAGAACTAATTAAACAGGTTGGTGAAAGGAACATTAACTGAACTTTTAAAGTTCAGAAGAGAAAAGTCTTTCACTATTTCCAGCTAAGCGATCTGCAGGCAAATAACTATCAGGAGAATAAAATTATTAACCTGCCTTGATGGGCACCCAAAAATTACTCAGTAATCTGCAAAAAAAAAAAAAAAAAGGTTTAAATATGACTACAAATAGAAGTTTTTTGAAGCTTACCTGTTTTAAATATTAGTAAGAATTCTTCCAAGCACCAGTTCCTCTCTCACTTTGCTTGTATGAAACTTGGGGCATCAGTTAAAGTTACAAAAAGGTACGTGAATAAGGGTTTATGAAGATGAGCATGAAAGATGATTAAGAGACGTCAAATAAGAGCTTGAAATAGCTACAAGTGACCCAGATGCCATGAGGGCAGAAGGTAAAGAAGGGAGAGGTGAAGACGAAGGGTTCCTTTGGTTAAAGAGGGGTGGTTAACCAATTCCAACTGCTCTCAGTAATTTATGCTTTTCTAAAAGAGACCTGTTTAATCTAATCTAAGCATTAGGGGACTCAAAGTGAGAGAGAGACAGAGAGATAGGGATTACTGATCCCATTGTTATTTTAATGCTTTTTATGGAACATGAGTCAGGGTGCTTCTCTTCCACACCAAGCTTTGGAGGAGTAATCTTCTACTGACACATGCCAGCCATTTCTACACTCATTTTTCCAACTGTCAGCCAACCACACTAACCTTTTTCTCCTCCCATTTTCTTTTATCTGAAACATGTGGAATCTTATGATCCTTTTACCTTCTTGTCCTTTACTCTTCTAAAGCCTGAGTGAGCTTGCTTGAATAGGATGCCTGGAACATAGTTAAAGGAAAGATGTCGAACATTCAACTTTATCTCAGCTCAGCAGTGAGGGTTGGGCAGCTGGTCAGCACAATACATAGGTTAGATCAATTTGTAAAAAGGAAAATGGAAGTGGCGATTAGATTAATTTGTTATTATGAGTGATGAAGCAAGCAGATCGAAACACTTGTCGAGACAAGATCATGTTCTATAAACCAGGCTTTGCACAGTTTGAGAGAAGTTGTCAGAAGTTGTTTTGGATGGAGTGGCATCAGTGACATGCAAGATTATTGCATGGTGTCTTAGGATGTCCCTGGAGATATCATAATCGCAATTATTCCTTGGATTCATGATGAAGGAACACCAGCAGATGTCGGTGCCAGTTCGTCTCGTCTGATTTAATCATCTCACCAGATTTGGATATGGAAGGAATTGATAGCTGGGTTGGGTCATCAATACACAAATCTTGTTCTTTGCTCAAGAGGATTTATCTTCGGTGTTTTCGTAAAACAAGTAAATATCAAGTGTTAATAGTTCATAAAGAAAAACGAAAATCCAAGTGTTGGCGTGTCCTTTTTTTTTTGGTTTCATTTTCATGGTGTTACAGATGATACCAAAGAAGAATTAGACTCCCAAAAATGAAATAGATAAAGTAAATAGAATCCAAAGAAGACTATCAGAAGACAAGATTTTAGGCTTTTGCGTAGAGCAGCTTGGATCTCTACTCCAAAATGCAATCGGAGTTGAAATGTTTAAGCGGTGAAGATTAATATATCCAAAAATCATGTTATGCAAATAAAATATAGATGAGACAAGAATTTAGGGGGCGCTTGGTATACATTCGGTAATGAGAATGGTAATGAATTTTGATTGAGGGGTTTATGGATTTGATAATAACCTAGTGGGACTTGGTTATAAAATCATGAATATCATATCCATATTTTGATTTTGATTTTGTACATTAATCACCATAAATGGGAATCAAATAGATTTTATTCTCGACTTTTAAAATCGTTTACTCTTAGTTTGTGTGAGAAAGACATTATGATTCATTTTTTTGTACAAGAAAACGAAACTGTAGTTCTTGTGGACCCTATTGGAGCACCAGGTTGTCTAAGTGAATAAGACGTATGAAAGGAGGCAAAACTTTGCTTGAAAATTTTGTTTTCATGCACTTTAATTTCTCATGTGAATCTAAATGCTTTGTGGATTGCTTCTTAATCTTGATGATTCTACTTCCATGGTTTTGTATGATGCATGACACGTGTAAATCTAGAAATGATCTAAATTTTTCCTCCCGGTACAAAAGCCTAGCAATGGCGAACCTTTGAGTGTTATTATCTTTATATCAATAATATTTTTTTATGATGTAATTGTTAATATTCTAAGTTTTAAATCTTTTAATATTTAATAATATTTTTATGACGAAGTTAGTTAGTATTATTTACACAACTAAAATTACCAATATTTATATTTTTCGTATAATTTTATTTAATGCACCACATGGGCTAATTAATCAGCTATGGCCCAAGCCAATCGTGCCCAAGCATGTGCCCGATCATGCCTCGTTAGGCACAACTGGAGTCGATCCAAATCTGACACAGATCAAAACGGAATGTACCTAGAGCAGTCCCAGCCATAATCCGTACAACTCTCAGGTGAATGATCTGCTGTGTCACGACCATATCAATCCGTTCTTTGTTCCATTGAATGTATAAAATATAATCAATAACACATGACAATAACGCAGCTGCAATCCCCCACAATAAGACCAATCAGTGATTTAGTGCCATAAATAGGGTATGATCAAGTTAGGCTTGCAATAGCAAGAATCCCACCTCTGTAAATTCTTCAAAACACTTACACCATAGTTCAAAATTGGTGGGCATCTTTACAATGTGATGGGGTTTTAAAAAAAAAAACTAGAAAAATATAAGGAAGCAAAAGCTGAGTTCAGATAGGCCTTCACTGGTTTACATGGGCATGGCCAGATTTTTGAAACTTATGCAGAGAGAGACAGAGAGCTGAGACGTCCACCCAAGAAAAGTCATCAAAGAGAAGACTCTTGTATATCGTTTTACCCCCGCAAATGGTAGCTTTCATATAAACATACTACATAAGTCCATGATGTGGCCGCAATAGTAAGAAGTTTATTTTCTGTTGCCATGATTGATAACAAGCTAAAGCTGTACAGTTGAGAATGATGCTAACTTGGGTTTTGGTGTCAGATTTTGTCAATCACCTCGGGAGGCATGTTCAGATCAAATAGAGGAGCACCGCCATGAGCATCTTTTCTAGTTCGTTTACGAGAAACCCACCCACTTTCATCTGAACTCGTGGACCCGCGGAATTTGCGTATGGCAGCTGCATTTCAATGTTGATGTTTGTTAAATGTGTTTACTAAGGATAATATTTACACTTTAATACATGGAGCAACGAAGAAACAGTATTGTCAACCTTCACTATAAGGCATTGTAATATAAATAAAGGATGTACCAGTTCCATTGGGAGTTGAATCTGTCTGTGCATCATGAACGGTTTTCATATCAGAGCTCTGATCGGAGCCCCACAACACCAATAGTTCCGATGCCCTCTCTAGACCTTTGGATTTATACGGAGCAATGTTGTGAGTTGCTCGCTGAAGGGGGTACAACAAGTCATTCTCAATGCACTGGTACCTGCAAATACAAATACATAAAGATGATTTGTACAGCCAAACATGTATAAAGCAAAAAATACTTACATTTGTTTGCAAAGTCTATCAACAACATTAGAAAGATTTATGATGTGCCGCATAATGTCCATGACCTCATCATCAGAAAAGCTTGGAAAATCCTTCTCCAGGAACATAGATAGCTTCTCAACATTGGATTCTAGCTGTTGTTGCTGGTCCTCGAACAAATTCTGTTTCAGCTCTCGTTCCTCTGTTGTCATCTCATCCTTAAAGAGCTCATCTCCAAACATGTAGAATGCAAATGGATAAGAATATGAAAGGACACGTCTTGATCTGAAGAGCCTATTCAGTCCATTCATCACCCAACTGTAGTCTTTGATTTTAGATTGCTTGTTCTCTGAAATGGAAATCTTCTTCTGAATGGTTTCCTTGAGATTGCTTTCCTGCTTGAGAGAATCTGTATGAGCCTTGTACCTATTATGATAGTGCATATAACGGTATAAGTCACGCCTTGCACGCTCAGTATTCTTTGTTTGGTCTTCTTTGAAGCGACCACAACTGTGACCAGTGATACTAGACCACGTATGATCTCTTCCCGTGGCCCCACCACACAACCAACTGTTACATCAACAAATGAAATAAAGAAAAGAAATCATGAGCATTGAATAACTCTCAATGAATGTTAAAGAAGAAACCTTAAAATGCCTTGAGAAAAGCACCAAAGATGTAAACAGACAAAATTCTGAAACAAATATTTGCAAAGCAGGCATCTCTTTTGATATGATGAGTCAACTAAACATTGATGGTGTTAACAAGACAGATAAACAACTCAATATGAGATGCAGAAGAAATCCTATCTGAGAGAAGATTCAAAAGCAATCTCACTCGAGCGAAGGTAGCTGGAAGCATGCACCAAACAGAATCATTGAATGGTTTTGCCATGTGAATGTCAAAATACATTTGACAAACACTAACATACTATGGATTCTGACTGCATAAAATCATGTAGTCACAAGGGTGTAAGCCCAAATGGCAACATCATAAATTTATCCATCTAGGTGGGATACTGTTAGGGTACACTGAAGTAACTAGAAAATGGTCTAGTAGTGAGGCCAAATCATCTCACTGCTTCTTCGAGAAGGCCCATTCAATTTTATGGTCGTGTGTGTGAGCTTTGTGCCACATGATCTGTGTTAGACACCCAATTTAAGTACATAATTGTGCTATAAAGTGGCAAAGACAATCTTATGAACTCAACAATGAAATTAATCCATCCACAGCTCACCAAGAAAAGATCTTGAGACCAACTTGGTTTATGTCAAAAAAAAAAAAAAGAAAAGAAAAGGTCATCAGTTTATTTCTGTCACCGGATCTTTCGGACAACCATCAGCATTGCCCACAAAATTCTTGTAGTCAGTCAATCTCGACAATAGCCCATTATATTAATCAACCTGACTCCACATTACCCCTCAGTGGTCCAGCTACACCACTAGAAACAAAGCAATTCTAGTAAATTATAAAAAATTCCACGTTACATTCTAACTGGATTGTGGTTAAGTGTAGAAGATATGCACCTGTTAATCTGTTATTTAGTCAAACAAATCCACCCACCATAGATCAACAAAGTCCTACATTATACTGATTCCAAAAAGGATCTTACTGCATATGTGATTGAGAGAGAGGTGCAAGAAAAGAAGATAAGAAGCAACTCGACATTGTTTTATTGATGTATTGGGAGCGGTCTTGCCTAGTTAATAAAACCTCACAAAAATTTATATAACCAACATCATGAAGACATATTTTGCTATTCCAAAAGTACGTGAACTTCAAGAGAACAGAGATCTCTAGCAAGGTTATTACATAAAAGTGTAAAAAAAAATATTATGGGATGAAAGACCTAGGATAGTGAAAATATTGCAATCATGCATAGAACATGTTGAAGGCCTAGATAAGATGTCAATCATGAAATCACAGTTCAAAATATTGCATCACTCGGAGTAAATAGTACAAGTATATGAACCTAGAAACATTAGCAATGAAGCAAAAATATATGAAAGAGTGGAAAGAGCTCTAAAAAAGTCATGGACCCTGCAACCAGCAGCTGAGTAGTGATATATACATCCTGAATGAACTGAAAGGCGTAGTAAAAAAATTACAATAACTAGCAGAAAATGCAATATAAGCACCAAGTATGATATTCTTACCAAAATGCTTGCCCACAGATACATGCAACAAGATTGCAACCGCCATTCTTTTCAACGGGTTTGTGACACTTTGGACAAGGCTTTGTGTTTACTGTTATCCAATTAACAGTTTCTGATTCATCCTGGCATTTCTTGATCCATAGCTCCCACATTGAGCATGAACAAGGTGAATGCGCTTCTGACAAACAACTGAAACAGAACTGTATACCACATGTACATTCGACCTCAGAATAAATATCACCCTCAACTCGTATAGCATTTCCACAATGTGGAATACTAGGGCACCATTTAACCTTATTATTGTCTTCAATATATGATTCAAGGAGGAACCTATCAAAACGATCAGCAATATCTGGACACCTTGCACTGACCAAATTCCTTATGATTGCCTCATCACATACAGCACTGCATTTGGGTGCCATGCATCTAATGCGACGGCTTTGTCCATCATTTATCTTCACTATAAAATGCTCAGTCCAACCTAAGAAGTTGAGCATATATGGAAAATTTCAACAAAATAAGAGTAGTACAGAAGAAAAAAAAATCTTAAGGAAAAGAATGTTTAGCTAGTGACTCAAAATAAAAATAAAAGAGTAATTAGGGTCAAAGAACAGGATAACAGATTAGCAGATTATAACCTAAAGATGTTGAAGTAACATTAAAAAGAAGAACCATGATATGTATTAACATATACAACTTCCCTATTCACAGGGAAAAGTTATGATGGCGTTAAATTTTAATGGATATTTTTTGTTGTTGTTGCAGAATACCATAATCCTCACTAACATAGTTGGATAATGTTCTTCAAAAGGCTTACAAACATTTGGGAATCATTTCAGGATTTAAGCAACTTGATGTCCTTCAACCATTTTTGCAGGAAATTTGGAGACTAGAAACTCACAATCATTGCAGAAAGTATGCCCACAGTCCATTTCAGTGATTGCATCTGTAGGAACGGTCTCAAAACAGACATTACAGGTGACTGGATTCACTGAAGTGGATAAACCTTTGTTATCGACAACGGTTACTCCCGCTTCTGAGAACAATCTGTCCCTTCCCTTTTGATCGAGTAATTCAAAGATCCTCTCAACATCCCAGCGGTAATGAATAAGAAGGGTCCTCGAATGCTGCTCTTTAAGAGCCAGCAGTTCCATCACCTTCCGCAAATCCTCTTTCTACAAGAATTAATGATTAGTCACAGTAAAATCCCCCACAAAATCGAGGTGATTGTGAGCAAGATAAGTTTACCTGTGCCGCTAGGAGGGACTCTTTTGTGATAACCTGCAACGCCAGAAGGAAAGGAAATTGAGCAAAAAAAAAAAAGGCATATCAGGTAAACTTTCCATACCAAAAGAGAAAATTTTCCAATTTCAGCCAAAAATTGTTTCTTTCTCTCAAGACAACAAGGAAGTACGCTCCGGCGGAACAATTTTTTTTCAAACATAAAAAAATCAGTACAAAGACAAGAAACAATAACATATTGATCAAAGGGGCATCCCCTCGCGATCCCTTCCGTCAGATTCCAACTTTCCGGAACCCTAGAAATCTAGAAATCAAGCACGGACAAATCCCGGGCTTACCGACGACAGTGACCAGTGGCACTCTTCCTCGCGCCCGTCTTCGAGGCCCTGTAGGACGTTCTCTTCGATAGCGTCTTCCTGATCAGTGAGGTAGCAATCCTCCAAATCGCTCGACGAAAGGTAGTCCTCGTCGTCTGCCATGCGGGGCTCGACGGCGAATCGAAGGGAGGCGGTGCGATCGGATGGACTCGGGCAGAGCTGATGGAATTCGGAGGACGGAAGCGGAGCAGCTTCCAGAGGGAGGCAAGCGAAGCAGAAGTGAGATCGGAGAAAACGAGACGAGGAAAGAGAGAGTAGAAGGGCGGTGAGAAACGGAAGGGCTCTTGTCCTTGGGGTTCTTTAAAGGGTTAAATTAAGAGAAAATTTGAGAAAACTCTCCAACATCAAAGTGAGTTTTGTATGTACTCCCCAACTAAAAATAACTTTGCATGCACTCCCTGATAAGATTGACAAGACTGTTTTGTGTGTTATTTTTTTTATCAGTATAAAAGATTTGAGTATAAATTGTTTGAGATTGAGTACTAATTTAAGAAATTTGAGTATTATTTGAAAAAATTTGAATATATATTGTTTCAGTATATAGTAAAAATTTCAGTATACATTATCAAAATTTAAGTATGAATTGATTTAAATTGAGTATTATTTGAAAAAATTTGAGTATGTGAGGTTGCATCCACCACATCAAGATTTTCACATGAGGAGTTGTCGAAATTTTATACTCAAATTTCTTAAATTAGTACTCAATCTCAAACAATTTATATTCAAATCTTTATAATGTATACTGAGTTTTTACTCTTTTATACTCACGACATCAAGATTTTTACATGAGGGGTCATCGAAACTTTGTACTCAAATTTCTTAAATTAGTACTCAATCTCAAACAATTTATACTCAAATCTTTACAATGTATACTGAGTTTTCAGTTTTTTATACTCAATCTATTAGGGAGTGAATGCAAAGAATTTATTAAGTGGGGAGTGCATGCAAAAGCCAGTTTGAGATTGAGGAGTTTTCTCTAATTAACACTTAAATTAATATGTTATCAAAATTCTCGTTAATTTGCCCTTATAAAATTCTCCTACATTTCTCGATATTTTTTATTTAATTTGGATCAATGTTCTGATTTTTTAAACCGCATTAGGAATTTAATTAAGTGACCCCTTTTAGAAATATCTTTCCAATTTTTTAACGAGAAAATATGTGTAATATGAATTAATGATGAATCTTTGGGATAAATTTTGTTATCCGCTCATTATTTAAGATTGTTTGAAGGTTATTTAGATTATCCACAGTAAGTTCTCCTAAAGCGTCCTTCGCGAACTCTGGGATCCGGTCGATCGTCCCAGATTCGTTTATTATCTAATTCATTATTAGATTTATTTATTTATTATAATATACATGCCCCGGGGCTATGATATAGTGGTACGATGATTAATTATATCACATATATTTATGGTTCGATCCCTAATTATGATGTATTTTATAAAAAATTTCTTCTAAATGGAGGTCAAAACCTGACCAAGTCAGTATGTCCGTCCTTCTCGTGCGTTAGCTATAGCATCTAGGCTAGTGGCCCCGTAATCTACTTCCTTCATGTTAACCTGGGACGAAATTAACAGGAGCTATAATCAATCAAATAAATTAAGCTCAAGTACAAGCTTATTAAAAATAAATCAAGTCAAATTTAAAGAATCATTTTTAAAATTTAATTCATTTTAAAATGACTTAATTTGATTATGTTATGAAACAAATTTGAACATGGTCAATTTTTACTGCTAATTTGTGGACATGAGTGATCGACCTGCAGTATGTATATTGTTAGTAGAAAACCTCGTTGAACTGATCAGTAAGTGCTATTTCTTGGAACGACATATGTTTACCTGTTTATAACAAGATTTTGCATGGTTCAACCAGCCATGTGGCCCACGTGCAGGTACGACATGGAGGTCCTCGACAGGATGTTAAATCCGAAGCGGAGGCGGTCGACGGCCAAGCTCGAGGGGCTAGCGATGCCGCTCCAGGCTGCGGGGATGTTCACGCCAGGAGCCACCATGTCTGGCTTCAGCACCTCGAGGGTGAGGATGTTGGATCCGTAGGACAAGAAGGCCGCCACTACCGGAGATGACCGGATCTCCACCTTAGTCCCCTGGAAGGTGAGGGAGGCGGTGGGCAAGAAACAGTCCCATGTAGGTCTTAATCGCTTCCCCTGCTTTCTCTCCCACGACGATGGCGAGCAGGAGATGGCTGACGGAGATGAGCTCCTCACCATTGACGACGGTGTTCGCCAGGATCATGTACGACGGTCTCAACCGATTTGGAATCCATCCCTCATGTGATCCACCCGTTCAAGTAAACAGCGCATAAATATAAACGACAACTATTGAATCCCTCATTTACTTTATTTTTTTAATTTTTACATGTGAATCACTCTTTTTCTTCGGATACAAGTAGAGGGTGATTGTAATAATATCATAAAATCATATAAATTTATAGAAAAAGAATATAAAACTTATTCTATATTTTAAAAATATTTTTACATGATTAAAGGCTCATTGTGTTAGTCAGTGGCGCCTAATATTACCATAAAATAAAAACAAATATCGCGTCAAATATTATCTAACCTTTGGTTGTCTACTTAAAACTAAATATTTCCATGATAAAACTAAATTTGTAAACGGATTAAAAGATGCAATTAATACAAAGTACAATACCAACAAAAAATGATTTGAAAATTGTAAAATTAATTATCGTCGTTCCTTGTTAGAGGAAATCTTTTGCGTCAACAATTGCACCAGAATTTTGTGAGTTTTAACACAAACTGATTTCTGCTATGCAGAAAAATTCGGTGATATTTTCATAAAATGAGAGAGCTTCTCCATGATCTTCCATGCTATTCATTTACCTTAAAAATAAACAGGAAGAAGAAGAAGAAGCAAAACTAATTAGATGATTATTGAAAGGACAAATTTAATCCCTCATTTTCATATAATTTCGATGATATTTTGTAGCAAGTAAAATAATGGCGTTTGTAAATTCTCCAGGTGTGGAGCTTGATCATACTGAAAGTTCAAATATTTTGCAAAAATAAAGCAAAATCCTGGAAAGAAGGGGTAAAAAGTTACCTGGAAAAGGTTAAATGAGTACGCAGGTACAATCGAACAGAAAGTTTCTGAGAAAACAACTAAACAAGAGAACAAGTACGATCGAACAGGAAGTTTACCTGCACGACGTCTCATGAAAACCTTAAACTCGATAATTTGTACTATTCGAGTGGATCGATCGGCGTTCTATCTTCAAGAATCATCATCTTTGATCTCACAAATTTTTTGCTTTTGTGAATTCAAAGTATCATTTCTGATTAACACGCAAAGATTCCACCATTTGACACTTCTCCTCCTTTTCTGTGATCTGCGAAGGGCTCCGCCAAAACCCTGCGCCGTAGAAGCTTGCCCGCATGATCTTCTCCACTTCCGACACCTCCTCCGACGGCGATCTCCCCTGCCAAAACTGCTCTTCGACCGCCCTCAGCCAGGAGAGCCCCTCCGTGAGCGGTGAAGCCATCGCCCTCACCCAAGGCGCGGGATTGGGTCCACAAGATCGTGCCTTTGTTCCTATTAAGCTTCCTCCGCCACCGAAGGGTCTTCCGGAAGAGGACCGCCGGCAGCCTAACCGTCACGACAGCGAGGAGATTCACGAGGCCGCAGGGGCAGCAGCAGCAGATCGCCACGCATTCAGCCGCCGTCTCCCCCGCCGACTCCGCGAACCGCGTGCACCTACTGCCCGTATCACGGAGGAATGTAGGGTTTCGGCGGTCCACAGCGGTGGGAACCGGCGCCTCCTTCGACATGGGGTTCCGAGCCTTCTTTCGCGCCATCTTCTCCTTCCCCGGCAACCAAGGTCGATCAATCGATGGGCTTAGAGAATCAACTGGGCGCATTTACGAAGGCAAAAATCAAACCTTCCGTTTAACTTCTCAGAATATCAAATGAATCGATGCAGTCAAGGGTAGAATCGTAGAAGCCATCTCAAAGTTGGATGCTTCGAGGCGGCGGCGGCGAGAAGGAGACGGCGAGGTTTCTCGTCTTCTCGCTGTTCTGGTGTTGTATAGACCTCGAAGATTTGGTGGCGGTGAGCCGGTGACAAAAGAGAGATTAAAGACCATACAAAGGGTATGTGGTATTCCGCTGGAGCAGGATAATTCTCAGTTATGGAAAGGTAACATTTAGAAACGCGGACGTTATTACTCACGAAAGCGGCAGTGTTCAAATTGTTCCGTTCTACTGCAGGGCTTGGTAACTCGAGAAACGGAACGATCGATCAAAAAACCAAGGCACCCTCAAGCATACCCGTTCTACGACTAGTCGACGAAGACAGGTTTGTTGAAGGTCTCCAGGTGGTTCCCAGTAAAAATTTTCTCACCTGGACTTGGAGAGGAGAGGTTAAGTTAAAGTTAATAAGACTGCAGTCATGTGGAAGCGTCAGCGGACGCTGCGCTGGACTCGCTGGCCGACACGTTACGGAGAGTAAATGCTCCATGAGTTGACGACACGCGTCTGATTGCTTCAGCCTTCGACAGGAAAGGAAAGAAAAGAAAACAACAGAGGCTCTGTTGACCAGAACAATGGTGAATTGGGACAGCCGAATTGACAGGGCCAACTAATATTGGGGCCTTCATCAAGATACATCACATCTGCATTTGCACTGCACATTTGCCTTTGGCTCCTGCCTTATTCTACCTTCTCTGAAACGTGCATTGACTGAACCATGTTTGAAGTCCAAGAATGTTGATCAAACAATGCTAACCAGCCAATTTTCTAAAATCCTGTTTCGTTGTTTCCTCATCAAGTGTTCTTGTCGTTTGTAGATGACTCTAAATGGTTTTACTTGTACGATAAAGGTGGCACATAGATCTAGTTTCTTATCGCACGAATTCACTTGCCTCTCAAGCATTATTCCCTATCTCTTGGACATATCATCGATCTCTCTTTTACATGCAAGTTTCCAGTGATATGGAAGCCCGTGCATTATCATCTCTCTTCACTGCCAATGCCCATGAATAGGTTGATTGATCATTTCAGCCTACCAAGTCTTGTGTAGGAACTTATTTCCTTCTCAAACTTTGATTTTTGGTGCAAAAGTTATCCTAACATACAAAGATTTAACGTGGTTCGACCAAATTTATGTGTACGTCCACAAATCACTTCTACCATGTAAGTAGGATTACAATGCATCTTCGCCTCACAATATAGCTTTCGAAACAGACACACTCGTACACTTTATTTTACTTCCGTATAAAACTGGATCCCAAGTTTAATTTTTTAAAGAATCGCGGACCGAGCCGTAGTTGGGGATCGAACTAGGGATATCTAGGTCTCCTACATCATAAACTTGAGGGCAAATTAGTTGTTGTGCTAATCTCTTTTTTACTAGGTTGGGTAACGTCGAATCTTAGGTTACCAGCCCGATCTCACGAAAGTTTCCCATCAACTGTTGGGGTAAATCGGAAAACGCTCGTAGCAAACGGTTCAGAAACCCAATATTACATGCATGTCCCATCCGAAGAAAAATTTTCTATAAAATTTGTTATAGCTAGGATTGAATTACGAATGTTTAAAAGATAACTAATCACTCTTTCGTTGCACCATACTCCTGGATAAGTCACTGTGTTATTTTAATTCTTATAAGAGATGTCTAATTATAAATGTCCTTTACAAACAACCTTTTACACTTTTTCAATAAAGAAAGTAAATCTTCGCCAAAATATGGGACGACCTTTGCACTTCTGGAGAAAAGAAAAGTGTCTTTTACGAGGGATTTAGACATTTCAATAAGGAGGATTCTCAACACATTCCTATTCATGATATTGTTTTGTTTTTCTTTTTCAAGCATTCATGTATCTCTAGAAAAATAATCACATTCCTAAGGATTTTGAGATTTTAAATATTCATCAGGTCTTAAAACTTTTTCTTATTTCAAAATGAAAAATATTGCATCTTAAAGAATCACATGTAATATTTCAATAATTCTAATACATCTATTATCTTATCAGCGCAGTTAACTGCTTACGTGTTGCAGCAAATCATGAGTATTAATCTTCTTTTGTTATTTACTCGATCATATCAAGTAAAGAAGTTAAGTTTGAAAAGAATTCTTCTAATTGATTAAGTTCCCGCCCTGTTGATCTTGGTCGTTTCCTTCCTTTGGCTGTCCTAGCTAGCATTCTTAATTTGACAGAGCAAACAATTCTTTATCTTTACGTACACTAATTAAAATCATTAATTTTTATTTAATTTTTTTTATCATACTTTTACGGTTCATAGTTTCTGAAACTTAAAAACATTTTATTGGAGAACAATAACAACACAGTTTGTAAGAATTGATTAAATCAAACGAGCACGAAAAATCTACTAATGAAAAGGAGACGTAGATTAGTGAGAAAAAGATTGATCCAGACGACGACAGAAATAAATAAATAAATATGACTCCTGTTTCTCGTTGTGGGGGCATGCTTATGAAATGATTTAGATTCATAGGATTATTAGGGAACCATGTCATTTTATTGTCGATCACATCAAGCCCCAACTCCCGGACAAGAATCTGCCACAGTATCGGGGATATATCCCCATGTTCAATGATCAAGCTGGCTGTCAATCTTTATGGAAAATGATAGCACTCATTAGGCCCAATCAAATAACACTCATCTAAACTTCAACGTGGTTCATATATATTTTCTATATAACTCATGACTAAGGGCATATCTAATTGCTAGAGCTCTAAATGAATTTACTAATTAAATGAGATAAGATTGTAGTGATCGGAGGTCAAAATTCGATAGAGAATTCACCTAGACATTCACCGCTTGGGAAAGGCTCCACTATTTTTTTTTTTCTAAGTGATTAGTTTTTCATGATCCAATTTATAACATGTAATTGTATGATTTCATACGTATTATATCAATTTCAAAATAAAAAAATAACTTTGAATTTTCAATAATGCTCTTAAGATAAATCTCAAACCTCATCTCTATAATAATTCAAGTTTTTTTATTCATTTTTTTAATTTTATAAATCTCTCATAAATTTTACATTTGAAGATGCTCTATGATCCGGTCAGGTGGTTTTTTTTGGAGAACGGTCGGAGGCCCGGTCGGGTTCCAGGAGAAATAACTCGGCCCAGGCGAGATTTCTCAGGCTCAGTCACCCGGGGTCGGCCACTCGGGTTCAGCCACCCGAGGTCGGCCACACGGGGTCAGCCACTCGGGATCGGCCACTCGGGGTCAGCCACCCGAGGTCGGCCACTCGGGGTCAGCCACCCGAGGTCGGCCACTCGGGGTCAGCCGCCCGAGGTCAGCCACTCGGGATCGGCCACTCGGGGGTCAGCCGCCCGAGGTCAGCCACTCGGGATCGGCCACTCGGGGTCAGCCACCCGAGGTCGGCCACTCGGGGTCAGCCACCCGAGGTCGGCCACTCGGGGTCAGCCGCCCGAGGTCAGCCACTCGGGATCGGCCACTCGGGGTCAGCCGCCCGAGGGCGGCCGCTCGGGGTCAGCCGTCCCGAGGTCGCCACTCGGGGCCAGTTGCCCGGTCGGGTTCCAGGAGAAATAACTCGGCCCAGGCGAGATTTCTCAGGCTCAGTCACCCGGGGTCGGCCACTCGGGTTCAGCCACCCGAGGTCGGCCACACGGGGTCAGCCACTCGGGATCGGCCACTCGGGGTCAGCCACCCGAGGTCGGCCACTCGGGGTCAGCCACCCGAGGTCGGCCACTCGGGGTCAGCCGCCCGAGGTCAGCCACTCGGGATCGGCCACTCGGGGGTCAGCCGCCCGAGGTCAGCCACTCGGGGTCAGCCACCCGAGGTCGGCCACTCGGGGTCAGCCACCCGAGGTCGGCCACTCGGGGTCAGCCGCCCGAGGTCAGCCACTCGGGATCGGCCACTCGGGGTCAGCCACCCGAGGGCGGCCGCTCGGGGTCAGCCGTCCCGAGGTCGCCACTCGGGGCCAGTTGCCCGAAGTAGATCCCTCAGCTCAATTGTCCTCAGCCGAGCGCCTCAAGTTAGTCCTACGCTAGGAGATTTATGACCCGAGCTCACCCGACCGACCCAGGGTGACAGGGAGACATACCCCGGAGCGACCGACCCAGAGCCAGTGAAGGGTCCGGCAGCAGTAAAGATCAGCCGAATTGCCCCACTGTCCGAAAAAGATTTCTGACATAATCAGGACCTGACATAGCCGCCAGCATTAATGAGGGTCCGAAGGGACAACCTGGACAGACTGTCAGGCGGCTGTGTCAGCCTCATAAAACAACCAGAGCCGCCGACTACACAGTCTGACAACTGACTCATCCTTAATGAGATGGAACGTCTCTGACATGGCAGAGGGTTTTCCTTCCCCTATATAAACCCCCCTTTGGGCTCCAAAGAAGGGATCGCTGCCGTTTTGCAACCACACCACCCCTTTGTGAGCCCCGTTTTGGTCCGAGCCGAGTGACTAAAGCTTTAGCCTTATTCAAGCCCAAGTTCGACCTCCCGAACTCTAGTAGACCGGGTCATCTTGGTCAGACCGGGTCATCCGATTGAAAACCGGTCTTCGCTTGTCGACAGGATCAAATTTGGCGCCGTCTGTGGGAATCTGCCTGATCGAAAGACGAAGATGAGTGACTCCAACCGGAGGCCCGTGATGCTTTCACAAGAAGACTTGGATCTGTTAGTCGAAGCTAAAGCTAGAAAGTTAGCGGTTGAGCAACAGGCAGCTGCTCGATTCACCCAGGAGGGTCCGACCGAGCCCCTCGCTCGGCCGGGCACCGAAGGAGGAGCTCGGCAAGGTGATAACCCCGTTTTCCACCCAGCACTGTTCAGGCCGGCCGAAGGAGCAGGGCAGTCTGACCCCCATGAAGCTTCCTCTAATCGTGCCCGAACCAGCAAAGGCAAGGCTCCACTCGTTCCGGTCCCGACTGAATTGACTGGATGCCCGTTCTCCAATCAGGTCCTGCAGGAACCGCTTCCCAAGCACTTTCAACCCTTCTCCATCCCCGAGTACGGAGGGGTCACGGACCCTGAGGAGCATCTGAAAAAATTTGAGAACGCTGCACTGCTGCACCAGTACTCAGATGGCATTAAATGCCGGGCCTTTCTGACCACCCTAGCCGGACCAGCCCAGCGGTGGTTTGACAGGCTCCCCGAAGGGTCAATAAGAAATTTCACTGACTTTAAAAGAGTGTTCCTGCAACACTTTGCAAGCAGCAAGAGGCATTACAAGATCAGCTTAAACCTGTTCAACATGAAGCAGGGTCCCAAGGAATCTCTGAAAGCCTACATTAGAAGATTCAACCAAGTTGCGTTAGATGTACCGACAGCCACGCCTGAGGTACTAGTGAGTGCCTTTGCTCAGGGCTTACAAGAAGGCGAGTTCTTTAGATCCTTGATCAGAAAGCCCCCAAAGGACTTCGAGAGCCTTCTGGGCAAAGCTAGCAAGTATGTTGATGTCGAGGAAGCACAGGCTGCTAGGCGGCCGGAGGTCAGGCCCACACCCGAAGCTCCCCAGCATCATCAGAGAAGCGTACTCCCCGGAGGACCCCTCAGGAGTCCTAGAGCCGCGGGTCATCGGCAAGGAACGGAAAAGGGAATAGTACAGCAAGTGGCCCAGGGTTGCCTTCCTTCCCGATGGCAACCCTACTGTTCCTTTCATAACAGTCATACACACGACTTGCAAGATTGTTGGCAGGCCGGCAGAGGTCGGGGTCGTGTTGGTCGAGGAAGCCCGAGAGGAGCTCACCAAGGAGGCGGTCGGGGCGGGGAAGGACGTCACCACGCCAACCCGAGTCCCTGGCTCGGCCAACCACTTCTTCAGTCAGACAACTGTTCCCGACCCCCGCCTCTCCCGAGCGCGGCAATGTTAATGAGGAACAGGCCAACCAACAGAATGCAGCGCACGGGGCCATTCACGTGATTTCGGGAGGCCCCACCTATGGAGATTCCAACAGAGCTCGGAAATCCCAGGCTAGGCGACTTGACATCTACCAAGTGGGCTGCAGTTCCGCCCAAGCTCAAGGCCCGCAGATCAGCTTCGGCCCATCAGATCTGCAAGGAGTAGAAGTCCCTCATGAGGATGCCCTGGTCATCACCGCGATCGTAGCCAACTACCAGATCCACAGAACTATTGTGGATACGGGAAGTTCGGTGAATATCCTGTACTTAAAAGCTTTCGAGCAATTGCAGATTGAAGTGACCGAGCTCCGACCCGTGGCCACACCTCTGTTCGGGTTCACTGGAAATGAAGTACAGCCTTTGGGTCAGATTAAGCTGGCCATATCACTCGGCGAGGAACCCTTGAGGAGGACCAGGTGGGCCACATTCCTGGTAGTGGATGCCCCCTCGGCCTACAATGCCATATTGGGTCGGCCAGTGCTGAACGAGTTCCGGGCCGTGGTGTCCACCTTTTACTTAAAGGTCAAATTCCCAGTGGGTGACCAAGTGGGGGAAGCCAAAGGAGATCAGAAGGTCGCCCGCCGATGTTATGTGGATGATGTTCGCGTAGAAGTCAGCAAGGCTTGCCGAACTGCCCCAGCCAGTTGTAACATGGTGCAATCCTCTCAGCCCTCCCCCTGGGACGAAATGAAAGAAGAAAAAGAAGAGGTCCAATTATTGCCCGACCGAGAAGGAACCAGGGTGAGAATAGCTCCGGAGCTGCCGACCGACCTCCGGCAACAGCTGATAGAGTGTCTGACTCAAAATCAAGATGTGTTCGCCTGGTCGCAGCAAGATCTGAAAGGGGTCAGGCCCGAGATCATGGAGCACAAACTGCATGTTTACCCTGACGCCCGACCCGTAAAGCAGAAGAAAAGAGATTTCAGCCCAGAGCAGAACAAGGTCATTAGGGCAGAGGTGGAGAGACTGCTGGAGGCTGGGCATATCCGCGAGGTCCAGTTCCCGGCCTGGCTGTCTAATGTGGTGTTGGTCTCCAAGCCAGGCGATAAGTGGAGAGTATGTATAGATTTTCGAGACCTCAACAAAGCTTGTCCCAAGGATCTCTACCCGCTTCCCCGAATAGATCAGATGGTGGATTCTACCGCAGGATGTGAACTTATTTGCATGCTGGACGCTTATCAGGGATACCATCAAGTCCCATTGTTCCCAGGAGATCAAGAAAAGGTTAGTTTTGTCACGGCAGAGGGCACATATTGCTACACTGTTATGCCCTTCGGCCTCAAGAATGCCGGAGCTACATACCAGAGATTGATGAATAGGGTCTTTAAGGATCAGCTCGGGAGAAATGTGGAAGTATATGTGGATGATATCCTTATCAAGTCCAACCGGGCTGCCGACTTGATAGCTGATGTCCGGGAGACCTGCTGCACCCTTCGAAGGTATGGCCTCAAACTCAACCCTGCAAAATGTTTGTTCGGAGCCAAAAGCGGGAAGTTCCTAGGCTACATCCTGACTGAGCGGGGGATAGAAGCCAACCCAGGCAAGGTGAGAGCTCTGCTCGACATGCCGCCACCCAAGAACCTAAGAGAAGTGCAGCGTTTGACCGGGAGGATCACAGCTCTGTCCCGATTTATCTCTCGTTCAGCTGACAGAAGTTTGCCATTCTTCAAGATCCTGCGCAAGGCCTCCAAATTTCAATGGGATGCCGAGTGTGACCGAGCTTTCGAGGAGTTGAAAGCTTACTTGGTCAGTCTGCCGGTGCTAGCCAAGCCAGAAGAAGGAGAACCACTGTATGTTTATTTATCTTCTACTGATGGAGCTGCAAGCGCTGTACTTGTAACCCAGAAACAGACTGAGCAACAACCGGTCTATTTCTTTGGGCACTTATTCAAAGAGGCCGAGTGTAGGTATACTACACTCGAGAAGTTAGCTTATGTCTTGGTGTTGATGGCTCGGCGACTGCGACCTTACTTTCTGGCCCATCCCATCCGAGTGTTGACCAATAGCACACTCGGGAAGGTCCTGATCAATCCTGAAGTCTCAGGTCGGTTGGTCAAATGGACAACTGAATTAAGCGAGTACGACATTCAATACCAGCCCAGAACGGCGATCAAAGCTCAGGCCTTGGCAGATTTCTTGAGTGAACTTCATACGGGGGAAGAAGAAGAGGTCTGGAAGATATACGTGGATGGGTCGGCCACTCGGGTGGGGAGTGGCTTAGGCATTCTGTTAATGTCTCCTAAGGGAGACCCCATTCATCTCGCGGTGCGACTAGAATACCAAGCTACTAATAATCAGGCGGAGTATGAGGCCCTCTTGGCCGGCCTCCAAGCGGCTAGACAGGTCGGGGCCACTCGAGTCATCCTGCACTCTGATTCTCAGTTAGTGACTCAGCAGGTGGCCGGACGGTTCGAAGTGAATGATGAGAAGCTGCAGGCTTATGTAGAAGCATATCAGAAATTACAAGCAGAATTTCAAGAAGTCCAGCTTATCCAGATCCCCCGAGGGGACAACGCCAAGGCGGATGAGCTAGCCAGGCTGGCCAGCTCGGTCCGTCCATGGGTTTTCCCCAAACCTTCACCCCAGGTCATGCTGGTAGCTCAAATCGAGAGGGAAGCAGAAGCAGAGATAGAGGGGGACTGGAGAGCTCCGTTCATCGCTTACCTGAAAGAGGGGACTCTGCCAGATAACCCCGAGCAAGCTCGGATATTGAAGATCAGAGCAGCTCGATTCACTCTGATAGGGGACGCACTATACAAGCGGGCTTTTTCCCAACCTCTGACCAGATGCCTCGGAAAAGAAGACGCAGACTATGTGCTCAGGGAAGTGCATCTGGGGTGCTGCGGGAATCACTCAGGAGGCCGGTCCATGGCTCGGAAGGTTCTACTGGCCGGTTATTTTTGGCCGACTCTCCAAAAGGATGCAGAGAAGATAGCTCTTTCTTGTTTATCTTGCCAGAAGTATCAAAACCTATCGCACCGACCTGTCGAGATGCTGAGGGCTTCCACTGTGTCCTGTCCCTTCGACCAGTGGGGCATGGACATAGTGGGACCCTTCCCCAGGGCAGCCGGCCAGAAGCAATTCTTGTTGGTAGCAGTAGACTATTTCTCCAAGTGGGTCGAAGCAGAAGCTCTGGCCCGGATCACCGAACAAGCTGTGAAGAAATTCCTTTGGCAGAACATTTTGTGCCGGTATGGCATACCTCACAAGCTGGTGTCAGACAACGGTCGGCAGTTTCAGGGTCGGGTTATCAGAAATTGGTGCAAGGAATTTGGAATTCAGCAGGCCTTTACTTCCGTGGCATACCCCCAGAGTAATGGCCAGGCCGAGGTAGCCAATAGAGAGATCCTGAAAGGGCTCAGAGCCAAGCTAGACCAGGTCGGCGGATCTTGGGTGGATGAGCTTCCTGGTGTCCTATGGGCCCTCCGAACCACACCCAAAGAGGGGTCGGGCTGCACCCCCTTTCAGTTGGTCTATGGGAGTGAAGCAGTAGTCCCTATGGAGGTCGGCTGTGAGTCGGACAGGAGACATTTATATGGGGAAGACAATGCAGAAAAGAGACGAGCTGAGCTAGATCTGATTGAGGAGGTCCGAGCTAAGGCTTCAGTCCGTATGGCCGCTTACCAACAAAGGATGCGGAATAGATACAACCAACAGGTCATACCTCGACATTTCCAAGTGGGGGACAAGGTATGGAAAAGAGTCAAGCCAGTGGGAGAAGTAGGCAAGCTGGAGCCTCCATGGAGTGGTCCGTTTCTGGTGGTCGAGGCGTTGGGGTCGGGAGCCTATTACCTACAAGATGCTCAAGGAAAACGACTCGGCAGACCTTGGAGTGCAGTACATTTAAAATTGTACCGTGAGGAGAGTGGAGCGGAATAACTCTTGTAACTGTAATCAGAAAAAGCGAAGAGAAAGACCAACTCCAGCTTTCCAGGGGAAACAACCACAGCAAGTTATAAGTGAGCTCGCGCTCATGCACCCACCGGATCGGCGCCGACCGGGCGTGGCGTTCCACGTTCGGTCGGGCCCGGTCGGGCGTGGCGGTCCACGTTCGGTCAGGGTAAGTCGGACGGTGTCCAGACTCTTGCAAAAGCAAGTTATAAGTGAGCTCGCGCTCACGCACCCACCGGATCGGCGCCGACCGGGCGTGGCGTTCCACGTTCGGTCGGGCCCGGTCGGGCGTGGCGGTCCACGTTCGGTCAGGGTAAGTCGGACGGTGTCCAGACTCTTGCAAAAGCAAGTTATAAGTGAGCTCGCGCTCACGCACCCACCGGATCGGCGCCGACCGGGCGTGGCGTTCCACGTTCGGTCGGGCCCGGTCGGGCGTGGCGGTCCACGTTCGGTCAGGGTAAGTCGGACGGTGTCCAGACTCTTGCTCAGGCGAGTTATAAGTGGGCATGCTCCCACGCACCCACCGGACTCGGCGCCGATCGGGCGTGGCGTTCCACGTTCGGTCGGGCCCGGT
Organism: Boesenbergia rotunda; assembly: GCA_024364735.1. Lineage (NCBI taxonomy): Eukaryota > Viridiplantae > Streptophyta > Magnoliopsida > Zingiberales > Zingiberaceae > Boesenbergia > Boesenbergia rotunda. The sequence goes on from JAGFNQ010005978.1 coordinate 245,484, forward strand.
CGGGCGTGGCGGTCCACGTTCGGCCAGGGTAAGTCGGACGGTGTCCAGACTCTTGCTCAGGCGAGTTATAAGTGGGCATGCTCCCACGCACCCACCGGACTTGGCGCTGATCGGGCGTGGCGTTCCACGCTCGGTCAGGCCCGGTCGGGCGTGGCGGTCCACGCTCGGTCAGGGTAAGTCGGACGGTGTCCAGGCTCTTGCTCAAAACAACCACGAAGCAATATATTCCCATAACATCAACCGCCGAGTCCGGGCGCCGACCCGACCGAGCATCAATGGCCGAGTCAGGGCGCCGACCCGACCGAGCATCAATGGCCGAGTCAGGGCGCCGACCCGACCGAGCATCAATGGCCGAGTCAGGGCGCCGACCCGACCGAGCATCAACTGCCGAGTCAGGGCGCGACCCGACCGAGCATCAACTGCCGAGTCAGGGCGCCGACTCGACCCAGCATCAATTGCCGAGTGAGGATGCCGACCCTTCCGAGCGACATAGTTGGGTTGGGACATCCACTGGATCGAGTGGTTGATAACGTGACTGTCTCGAGCGTCCAACACTTAGCGAAATTTCTGGTCGACCTAAAGAAATCGAGCCCGAACGAACGGGTTTCAGTCAGAATCTCATACATCATACATTAACAGAGACGATACACGACCAAGAAGGGTGAGGACGTGAAAAGTTGAGATAATTGAAGTAAGGCTATCAGACATTGCGAAAATGGGGCCTCGAGGGCCGAGCAAGACACGCGCAAAAGTTGTAAGGCCTTAGAGCCCAGGCGGAACAAAATAAGTAAAGGAGGGGAGTTAGTCTAAGTGAAGGGGGGAAAGGCGTCCTCAGGAATCGATGCCTCGATCCGTGTCGGCTTCACTGCATTGGGAGGGAGATCAGGAGGAAGGTGGCCGGCCTCAGTCAGTTGTTGAATGGCGCCCCGAACGCCATATAGGATCATACCACCTGTGCGCTCTGCCACTTGGTCGAGGAAAGGATCTGATTGGATATAGGCCAGGCGGGCTGCTTCGATCCGAGCCGACTCGCCTGACCGATAGTCCTCAAGCTCCTTCTTTAGCCGGGCATTTTCCGAGTCCTTGCCTTGTAGTGCAGCGTCCCGCGTCGCCAGTAGTCGCCTGGCCTCTGTTAGTTGAGACTCCAGGGTCTGAGAGGTCTCTTGCAAGGCAGCCAGCTCGGCCTCTTTGTTCTTCAACGCCAACTGGGTCTGATTGTGAGCTATGGCTGACTCCTTCAGTTGCCTCCGAAGACCTGTCGCCTCAACAACTTTCTTGTCTAAGTCAGAGCGGGTTCGAGCATTGCGAGTCTCCAGGATTTTCTTCTCGCCTTCTAAGTGCCCCACCCGATGGGTTAGGCGTTCCCCTTCTACGGCGGCCTGAGCCAGGGCACGCTGTTCCTCCTCGGAGCAAGCTTCCAAGTCGGATAACTGAAGCCTCAAGGCGGTTATCTCCGATCGTAATTGATCTCGACCTTCATCACCCGGAGGAACAACACAGGAGGCTAGCTTATCCTCCAACTCCTTCACTTTCCATTCAGCCGCGCGGCGTTCCCTGATGTTGGTGATTAACGCCCGACTGACCGCTTGGCTAGCCGACCAATGCTGCAAGATGGAATTAATATCATAGGCATTTACATAAATGGCCAAGCAGAGGAAGGATGTACCTGAGTCGAGTCTACGAAGAAACTATCGGCCAGACTCATGGGATTCGTCACGGTGGCTATAGCTTGAACCTGATCCCAACTGGATGCCAGATGGCCGTGCAAATTAAGAGGCTGAGGTTGAACTATCCGAGTCAGTACGGTCGCTGACGGGACGTCGATGTCCAAGGTCGCTCGGGGAGGTGAACGCATCGACAAGAGAGCCTCCACCGCAGTGACGCTGGCAGGGCCCGTCGAAGGCACCGGTCGAGATGGTGCGGTGCCCGAGGTGGAGGCCCCGGAAGGGAGTACTGTGGAAGGAGCCATGGCTCCCGAGCGAGGGGTAGGCGAAATTGACCCCTGGGTGCCGAATGAGGGTTGAGTCGAGGCAGTCGCTGGTACCCGAGTACCGGGCGCGGCTGGTTCCGGCTGAATGGTCGGCGTAGAGGTGGGGGACGCACCCGGGGAAATACGCAGCCGGCGCCGTTTCCTGACTAAGCCCTCGGGCTCCGGCTGCTCTACCTCAGCCTCTCCTGCTGGTTCTGCAGATCCCTCGTCTACGACTTGGGGGGTATCGTCTGAATCGCCGGAGGGTAGATCTTCCTCCCGAGCCTCTTCCCCGACTGCCGGTCGCTCAGGAGCGGGGGCAACATTCACAGGAATTACGACCCGCTCTGCCGCTAGCCGGGCAGCCAAAGCCTCCATGGCCGCTTCCTCCCGAGCCATTACATCGCCAACCCGAGCCCTAAACATTGTCTCAGCTGCAATAAGGAGAGAATTTTAGTTAGCATTAACCTGCCGACCAACCAAGTAGAGACTTACCAAGGGTGCCAGGCAGCTCTGCGTAAACTTGGCTCAGCTTGAACAAATACAACACGCCGTCAATCAGCAACTGGCCCGCGTGATATCGGATCCCACCGAGTCGTGAGAAGACCAGCTGATAGCCCGGATCAGAGCGGAGGTTTTTGGGCAGTCGGGGTGGGTTCGGAAGGTCTTCTACCCACGCGGTGGGCCAGGTCGGGGGAGGATTCGTCTGGATATAAAAAAAGTGGGATTTCCAACCTTTGTTGGAGGAAGGGACTTTTTCTAAAAAGGCTGAGTTGATACGGGCTTGGAAATAGAAGTTCCCGGGTTCTTGCTTCTTAAGATAGTAGAAGTAATTAAATACCTGGGGTGTGAGGGGAATTTCATGGGCGGTAAAGACAATTACTGTACCGCACAAGATCCTGATTGAGTTGGGGGCTAATTGGGACAAGGACACCTGGAAATATCGACAGACCTCCCGAAAGAACGGATGAAGTGGGAAACGTAAGCCGGCTAACAGCTGGTCGGAGAAGATGGTGAAGTAATTCATGGGGGGTCCGTGCGGCCGACCCCGACGGTCGGGTAGGGCCATGGGATGGTCTTCGGGAATGCCATAGTCTATGCGTAAAGTTTCCAACTGGCCCAAGCTCAGTGAAGAGCGAGTCGTTACGTACCACGGCTCAGGGGGTGTGGACGACTCGGCCATCAAGACAAGGTCGGGAAATATGAAACAAAGACTCGGGAGGGAGAAAGAGTACCTAGGGACGAGGTTCACCGGAAACACTGTTCGCCGGAAATCGAGGATGTTGACGGCAGAGGTCGGACAAGAAGGGAATAAAGAAACAGGAGGCGAGGACGGAGGGGACGAAAATGAAGAGGTGGGACTATTTATACCGGGACCACAACAACAAGGGCCGTTGGATAATGATGGGGGGAAAAGGCGGGATGCAATCCGGGTCGTCCATCCCTTGCTCCTTCCCAAGGCTACAAAACTCTGCTCTGACGACACTCCCGCCATGCCGATGACGCCTCGATGCTGGAAAATCCAGTCGGGAGGCAACGCGTGCCCTTGCATTAATGTATGATTGGACAAAAGATACGGCATTTAAGAGAGGAGATTAGGAGTACAGAGCGATGCCCTAGAACGCGAAACGGAGCTCGACCGACCGGGCCAAGAGTCTAGTCAGTCGGGCCATGAGCCTCCTTCGACTAGACTTGAAGGGGAGGCTTGTGATCCGGTCAGGTGGTTTTTTTTGGAGAACGGTCGGAGGCCCGGTCGGGTTCCAGGGGAAATAACTCGGCCCAGGCGAGATTTCTCAGGCTCAGTCACCCGGGGTCGGCCACTCGGGTTCAGCCACCCGAGGTCGGCCACACGGGGTCAGCCACTCGGGATCGGCCACTCGGGGTCAGCCACCCGAGGTCGGCCACTCGGGGTCAGCCACCCGAGGTCGGCCACTCGGGGTCAGCCGCCCGAGGTCAGCCACTCGGGGTCAGCCGCCCGAGGTCGGCCACTCGGGGTCAGCCACCCGAGGTCGGCCACTCGGGGTCAGCCGCTCGAGGTCAGCCACTCGGGATCGGCCACTCGGGGTCAGCCGCCCGAGGTCAGCCACTCGGGATCAGCCACTCGGGGTCAGCCACCCGAGGGCGGCCGCTCGGGGTCAGCCGTCCCGAGGTCGCCACTCGGGGCCAGTTGCCCGAAGTAGATCCCTCAGCTCAATTGTCCTCAGCCGAGCGCCTCAAGTTAGTCCTACGCTAGGAGATTTATGACCCGAGCTCACCCGACCGACCCAGGGTGACAGGGAGACATACCCCGGAGCGACCGACCCAGAGCCAGTGAAGGGTCCGGCAGCAGTAAAGATCAGCCGAATTGCCCCACTGTCCGAAAAAGATTTCTGACATAATCAGGACCTGACATAGCCGCCAGCATTAATGAGGGTCTGAAGAGACAACCTGGACAGACTGTCAGGCGGCTGTGTCAGCCTCATAAAACAACCAGAGCCGCCGACTACACAGTCTGACAACTGACTCATCCTTAATGAGATGGAACGTCTCTGACATGGCAGAGGGTTTTCCTTCCCCTATATAAACCCCCCTTTGGGCTCCAAAGAAGGGATCGCTGCCGTTTTGCAACCACACCACCCCTTTGTGAGCCCCGTTTTGGTCCGAGCCGAGTGACTAAAGCTTTAGCCTTATTCAAGCCCAAGTTCGACCTCCCGAACTCTAGTAGACCGGGTCATCTTGGTCAGACCGGGTCATCCGATTGAAAACCGGTCTTCATTTGTCGACAGGATCACTCTAATATGATGTGATAGCATGTTTCCATATAAACTTCAATGTGGTTCCTGTTTTTTCTTTCTTCTTTTAGACTTAATATAGTTGAATGATCTAAATTTAAAAAAAAAAACAATAACAACAACAACAACACAAGTACCCATCCAGGAGGTCTACTAATTAGAAAATTCTAGTGTTATTATTATTAATTTTTTGAACGAAGAGAAAAATAAGAAATGTACTTAAATCTTTCTTATTCACTGATATCAAACACACGTGGGCATAACATTCACCATGAAAATGGTTCCAGTGATCTATCTAATCAAGAATGTTTCAAACTCCACAATACCATGAATCCCACCACCTCCACCACTAACAACCATTATGAATGGCAATTGCAACCATTATGAATGGTTCCAGACTTCCAGTGATATAAATTGCTTGATTGGCCCACCTCAATCATCTCTGTTAACCTCAAAACTGACATAGTTCACATTCATGTACCGAAAGAAAGGAACTAGTACAAGTGCAACAAGCCAAGCCAACTGTGGGATGCAGTTGTCTGAAATTCAATTCACTTTCGCCTCTTCTCCGCGACTAACCATTCATCTTTCTTTAACTTCAATGACTTGCTCCGAGACAAAAGGATCCAAGAATTATAAAACAAAATGGCATGGGTGATTTTCCGCCTTGAAAATCTATCTTTTTTATTTGTTACCTTTTTAGAGGAAGAAGGACAACAGAGAGAAACACACTGACAAGATACTGATAGGTCTTCCCACGCATTTATTAGCTCGCTCTCTACTCTCTTCCCACTTTTAATAGGAACAAATTATTTTGGAGAGTGGAACAGGCTGGGTTATGAGAGGCATATTGCTGGTTTATGCATCTGATTATTGATGGGTAATTGCTGGTTTAGAGGAAGTTCTTTCAGCTTCGAAGTATCCTCAAATGCCAAGGCAGGTTAGATTACAAATAGTTTAATTTCTTTATCATCATCTCCTTGCATCGACATGTAAAGATACAAAAGTTATTTTTTTTGGGTTTGTTTTTATTATTATTTCTGAAGAACCCTAACAAAGCCCTTTTTCTTGATGTCTTCCTTTTGTTCAGTAGTTAATCGATGTCAGAAGCATTAGTAGATGTGAAGATTCTTGTATTTCATCCCTCTAAACTGTATCGTCACTCCAATTTTATCTCTTTTATTTTAGATTCTCAGAAAGTCTCCACTCCTTCAGTCAGAAAAGAGGAAAGCCAAAAATTGCCCTCAAACCCTGAGGAAGTTGAGGGCTTGAGAAGGGATACAGCAACAAAGCATCTTATAACATTCACTTTTGATGAACTCAAGATCATGACAGGAAATTTTCGGCAGGACTATGTATTGGGTGGAGGGGGATTTGGAAGGGTTTACAAGGGTTTCATCAATCAAGATCTCAGGGAAGGGCTTCAACCTCTTCAAGTGGCTGTGAAGGTCCATGACGTTGATAACAGTTTACAGGGACACAGAGAGTGGCTGGTATCCTACCTCAGTGACTTAGAAAACCTAACAATTTATATTTAGTTTTTCCTTCGGATGTTACAATCGCTGCTATTCTTTTCAGGCTGAGGTTATATTTCTCGGGCAACTTTCTCACCCTAATTTAGTCAAGTTGATTGGTTACTGCTTTGAGGATGAGCATCGAGTCCTAATATATGAGTTCATGCCTCGCGGAAGTGTTGAATCCAATCTCTTCTCAAGTAATTTTCTGAACAGTTTGATCATCGTTCTGTTATGTTTTTTTTGTTTGATTCAGCAGATGCAAGGATTTAACACATATTTACAACATGGAACCTGTTTACCTAACTTTCTTGGTGTTTATCACTAGATATTTCCCTTCTCCTTTAGTTGCGATCTCCAATTTTTATTTTGATGTTTTATTTGTTTAGTCGATGTTCTTGATTTTCTTATTGCATCTTGGGCAATAACAATAAATTTTTAATTGTCTATTGGCTCTTATTATTTCTAAATAGTGTTTATTTATCCATTCTTGATTGTGCAAATTTTTTTTAAGAGAAAATAATCAATCGACTGAAAAATACTGTCATGTAGTTGTGCTGCTCCCCCTCTCATGGTCTATCAGGATGAAGATTGCACTTGAAGCTGCTAAAGGACTTGCTTTTCTCCATGAAGCTGAAAAACCAGTCATATTTCGTGATTTTAAAACATCAAACATTTTGCTAGACATGGTTGGTGCACTTAACTATGCATATCATCTTTACTTTTCCTCAGCAATGTAACTCAATGTTATCTTGCAGATTGGAAGTTGATCTTGATAAACTCGTTGAAAATTTGTTAAAGACAAAACTTTGTTTGTTAATCATGGAAATTCTTTTCTGAAAGAATTATTAAGTACAGCACTTTGTTATTTGACATTGATTGTTATCATCCTTTTCTTTGTTTCATTAAATTTTACTTCACATTGATAGGATTACAATGCAAAACTCTCTGATTTTGGGCTTGCAAAAGATGGACCAGTCGGGGATGAATCTCATGTTTCTACGCGGATTATGGGAACTTATGGATATGCAGCTCCAGAGTATCTCATGACAGGTAAATAGCTAAAGCATTTGGATCACAATTTGCAGCTCCAGAGTGACAACTCATCACAGTTGCAAGAAACTAACCAAACCAAAATTAGTCCAACATGGAAAAAATCTTCAGTCTTTTGCATTGTAGATGCATTTGCATGATAACAACTAGGATCATTTAATCTAACATGGAATTGTTTCCCAATTGACTCAGGGCACTTGACGGCCATGAGTGATGTTTACAGCTTCGGAGTTGTCCTCCTTGAACTCCTTACTGGAAGGAAATCACTGGACATGTCACGTCCGGTTCACCAACAAACACTCACTGATTGGGCTGCCCCATTGCTCACGCAAAAGAAGAAAGTTGTTGAAATTGTCGATCGAAGATTAGGAGGAGACTACCCTGAGAAAGCTGTTCAAAAGACAGCAATGCTCATTCACCACTGCCTTAACCGGAACCCCAAGGCAAGGCCTCTAATGAGGGACATCGTCGATTCCTTGGAGCCCCTTCAGGTAGATGCTCAGTTACCACCTACAGCAGCGTATCAATTTTAATTAGTTATAGCTACTTCATTTAGCACATGTAATTTCAACTTACAAATTATTATTATTATTATTATTATTATTATTATTGTCTTCCTCTGATGTTATTTAATTCTTTTCTCAATTGCCGAATACACAAGGCAGACACCAATGTAATCAAATGATCTGAACATAAACTATATATTTATACGGTGTCGATTGAGAGAAAATTATTGACTTAAGGGTGATTATTTTTTTACTTTATCCATGTTCTTATGCAAATAATATGAGCAGAAAGTATGAAAAACTGCATAACTAGTTTATAAATTTGAGAGTACTTTACTGATGTTGGTGAATTATGGCTGCCATTGTTTATTATGCTCCAGATAAATAAATTAAACACATGAATCAAGGTGGTAAGACAAATGCAGGCATCAAAGTTCAATGCGATTTCAGAATCTGAAGCTAATATGATCTTTATGGATGAAACAGATTCTTTTGTAGTTGGTCTAATTAGTCTCTTACAAATTAGCAGATAACACAGTTACATCTCATATCTTCAATACAAACGTACGTGATTCAAGAACTTTTATATTCATACGGAACACTGCTCAAGCTATTAGTAGTAAATGGAAAAACAATCTGAGTTCAAAATTCTCTCAAATTCCCTTGGACAGAGTCTAGTCTGTAACAAGAGTTTCCCACTAAGCACTTGCGGATCACAATTTGCAGCTCCAGAGTGACAACTCATCACAGTTGCAAGAAACTAACCAAACCAAAATTAGTCCAACATGGAAAAAATCTTCAGTCTTTTGCATTGTAGATGCATTTGCATGATAACAACTAGGATCATTTAATCTAACATGGCATTATTTCCCAATTGACTCAGGGCACTTGACGGCCATGAGTGATGTTTACAGCTTCGGAGTTGTCCTCCTTGAACTCCTTACCGGAAGGAAATCACTGGACATGTCACGTCCAGTTCACCAACAAACACTCACTGATTGGGCTGCCCCATTGCTCACGCAAAAGAAGAAAGTTGTTGAAATTGTCGATCGAAGATTAGGAGGTGACTACCCTGAGAAAGCTGTTCAAAAGACAGCAATGCTCATTCACCACTGCCTTAACCGGAACCCCAAGGCAAGGCCTCTAATGAGGGACATCGTCGATTCCTTGGAGCCCCTTCAGGTAGATGCTCAGTTACCACCTACAGCAGTGTGTCAATTTTAATTAGTTATAGTTAGCGGCTACTTCATTTAGCACATGTAATTCCAACTTACAAATTATTATTATTATTGTTATTGTCTTCCTCTGATGTTATTTAATTCTTTTCTCAATTGCCGAATACACAAGGCAGACACCAATGTAATCAAATGATCTGAACATAAACTATATGATCCTGTCGCCGAGCGTTGTGGAGCCGCAACCGGAATGACGGTGTAGCGCTGCGTGACGTGGATGCTGACGGGGCGTCCTCGCGGAGAATGGCAGCGTCGTGGGGGGGTGTCCTCCGACCGAATGGAAGTGGATCTCGCCTGGTGCAGGGCCAACCGACTGGAGGTGAACCTGCTGAGGAAGATGACCGTTAGCAACCTAGCCGGGAGACGTCCCGGTAAGGCACTCCGACGGTCAAGTCAGTACTCCGAGGAATAGTAGAAATAATGGAGCACTGGAAAAATGAGAGGCTTCGCGCGTGTATGTATGCGTACCTGATAATGAGGAGTGGAGTGGCTTATATAGCCCCGGAAAAGGACCAGGCATGGCCTGTGTCAGGATCTTCTGACAGGGTCAGAAGATATGGTATGGTGCTGTCGGTATGAGTATGGCCTGTGTCAGGATCTTCTGACAGGGTCAGAAGATATGGTATGGTTGTGTCGACTGTAACCATCTTTCTTTGTCGTATACTATTTGTCTTATGTGAGGACAAAGACAGGTTCCTGTAAGTCGGCGCCTGTCAGAGTTCATTCGTACGAGGGTGACAGCCTGTTACTGCAGCTGGTGCAGGTGTATTTTGTCTTTCTCAGGTGATTCGAGAGAATGCCGAGTGGACATCCGGACGGCTCGCCGGATGGGTATCAAGCACGAGCATAAAGGACTGCCGGCGGATGCACTCGCGAACGGGCGTGTAGCTTACTGTGGTCGGTCGGGTTTAACCGGGTGACCACTGTATTATTCTAACCGGCGCTGAGTCGACGGCTGGCGAAGACCTTGGGCCGGTAAGAAGTCTGTTGAGTCGGCTGCTCGTATAATGACGTGGACCCTGAAGCTGGCCAGGTCGTTCGCCACGTCGGCTGCCCGTATCGTGCAAAATATAGGGCAGGATCACTATATATTTATACGGAACCTACGTGATTCAAGAACTTTTATATTCATACGGAACACTGCTCAAGCTATTAGTAAACCTAGCCTAGGCATCAGACTGCTGGATCAGGCCGGATCGACCGCATCAGACAGACGGACCAGGCCGGCTTGCGGGGCCCGGCCAATTTGACAGCTCTAGGCCTACTTACGAGCTGCCAAAATTGCCATTGAACTTTAACAGAAACCCTAGGCATTGCGCTCCGTTTCGTCAATCGCAAGAACTCCATGAAGAAGCCTACGGGATCGGGAGGCAAAGAGCCCGCGTCCACCTCCGCCGCCGTCGACGCTTCTGCGTCCGCCGGCAGCCAGAAGCCACTGCGGGAGTCGAGAAAAAAGTCCTCTGTCAAACGTCCTGCCTCGTCCTCCGATCCCAATCTTTCCAAATCCAAAACGCCCTCCTCCTCATCCCTTGCCATCGCTGCCAAGGATCACCCACACTTGCCTCCTGACCCCGCTCCCACGTCTAGTGCCCGTCCCTTCTCTCTGCCCGACCCCGCTGGGATCCTTCCCCCTTCTCCCTACGGTTTCCACAACCTCGAGCGGCGCACCATTGTCCTCTCCGATGCCAGCGTCCGATCCTACTTCGCTTTGCCGCTAGATGCGCCAGTTAATCCTGCTGTTGATAGGTTACCGTTCGGCCGGCAGGGGTTTGTTCTCGGGCCGGAGCCTAACCCACGATTAGGCTTGGAAAGTCACTTACCTCCACATCCGGGTGGGAGGTTTAGTCCGGAAGACTTCCGCCAGCCACCTCCCTATGTCCGTGGTCCTGATCTGCGGAGCGACTACTGGGATTCTCTCGGGCTTGATGGTCCTCGGAGCATTCCAGATGGTGCGATCGGACCTTTATCTTTGAAACGGAGGTACGGTGATGAAGATGAGTTTCTGCCACACAGGCAACCGTTCATGCAGCATGGTAGCCGTAACGGTATTCCTCTTGCCCCTTCTGGATCTAGTGGAGAACGCAGGACCTTATTAGGAGGCAGTCAGTTTGGTTGGGATCATCATGATGAGCTGAGTATGTCCAAGCAGGCTAGGTTGATCGAAGAAGATCATGAATTGCCTCCAAAGAGGGTTCGGCCTAACGAAGTGCCACCTACAGTTACGGATGTTGATCCTCATGCTCTGAGGAAGGCTTTCCTTAGATTCTCAAAGATGATAAATGAGTCTCCCGATCAGAGAAAGAAGTATTTGAACGGTGGGAAAGATGGACCTCTGCAATGTGTGGTTTGTAGGAGGTTTGGTTTCTTTAAAAGTTTTCCAAGTGCCTTATCCTTTTCTATGACTTCTGATCTCGTAACTTTTTTTGTACTGTTGCTATTTTCTTGAAAAGTTTACACTTTGTTTTGTTCTGTTTCATTTATGTACTCACCTATCTTTTTTTTTACCTAATTATATGATGAATATTCGGCATGTAGTTATTACTTGCCAATTACTGTCAGACATGGTGTTTCATTTCCAATACGTTTTCATAATGTAACCTTTCCTTTATCTATCTATCTATCTACCTTGATCTAAATTTCACAAAGCGTATATGGGCGGGATGTCTTTGACTCACTATATAGCACATAAGGGATATGTGTGAGCTATGTAGGGGCCCATGCCACCAATATTAAAAATATTAAATACTTGCATTGATAAAAAAAAAAGATTGTATGTTAATCACTACATCCAATTTATACTTCCATAGAAAATGTATAAATCATACAAAGAAAATATGGGAAATATAGCAATCCATATCAATAATCACATGCATGATATATAGTAGTGTTTTGAATTGATTGTTGTCCTCTAGATTTATTACTATAGTTAAAAGTTCTTTTTTTTTGTGTGTGTTTAGTATTCAATGTCTTTTGTTTGCATATTTTCAGGGCCTCCAAAGGCTTTGCTGAAGTGCATTCGCTCATCATGCACACATACAACTCAAAAAATGCTGATTTGCGTGTTGATCATCTTGGGTTACACAAGGCGTTGTGTGTTCTCATGGGTTGGAATTACAAAAAGGCCCCTGAAAACTCAAAGGCATATCAATTACTGTCTGCTGATGATGCTCAAGCGAACAGGGATGACCTTATTTTATGGCCCCCAACAGTTGTACTTCATAATACAAGTTCAGGAAGGAAAAAAGATGGCCACGTTGAGGGTATGGGTAATAAAGAGATAGATATTAGACTTAAAGGTATATATGATTACCCAGCTTCATTTTTCTCTTTAAATGAATAATTTTACTAACAGTATACTAACTACTAGCAAGCGTCTAGTAAAGATGGATATATATGATTGTCAAGCTTCGTTTTTTCTGCTCCAAATAATAATAACCACTAGCTCTAACCTGCCTTATGTACCTTTTCAATTTGAAGTCAGTTTGAATGTGTTTCAGTATTGATGTTCCTGACATTCAGATAGTACTCAATTAGATATTGGCGGTTGGTTTTCCTATCTGATTTCTTCTCTTGTCCTCCTTGGAGATGTTGATAATTTTGTTCAAGTCTTTGAGTAGGCTACATCTTGTTTTTTTTTTTAAATCTTTTGTCTTGATATTGTTCATTATGTAACTATAAAATTTTGGTTACCTTATTCCACTTAGAGTATCCTGCATTTCGTTCATTGCCCACCTGTTGTATATTTCAGGTCTGTTGTTAGTGTATCATTGTGGCTGGGAGGGATGTTGAGGTGTTAAAAGTTCTCTGCGTTTCTTTGAAGTTTTCTTGTTTATGTATTAATGCAATTGGGGAATAAGTCTAAGATTTTCATCTGTAATTTCTTGTTGATGTCGTTAAAGCAGCAATATATGTGGTTTCTTAGACATTCTATCTCAATCACACAAATTTCCTTGTATCTTCATAGGAACGTCATGCTGATGGATTTGATCATAATTAGTGTCTCGTTTCTAGATATTAGATATCTTCACATGAGCTCACTTTATTTTTCTATTTGTTTCTAGTTTTTTTCATCAGTCAATACTCTTCAAAGAGCAATATTCGTCGTTGGCTAATGAAGTCCGTTTGCTCGTGTTGCTTTAGTATGAGACAAATCAAGTATAGTGGTGTCGACTAGTGAGCATAAATATTGTTTTTTGTTTTAGGTTTAATTTGTTTACAAATTTTTTTTTATGTCGTCGTTTTACATATTCTCAAAATTGATGATATTCACTATGCCAGGACGTCAAGAAGTGCCTTTGTTGTACGAAATAATATCTTGTGTTCGAGCGTATTAATTTCACGCGGATAACCATTGTGTATTCCTCTAACCTCTTGTCTTTATTTCAGAGATGGGTTTTGCTAACTGCAAGGCCAAATCAATCTATGGGAAGGGAGGTCACACGGGTATAACAGTTGTGAAATTTGCCAAAAGTCAAGCTGGTTTGAAGGAGGCTGAGCGCCTGGCTGAACATTTGGAGAAGGAAAACCATGGTCGTAGAGGCTGGGCAGATGTCCAAGGTTCTCTCTCCGCTCACGATGAGAAGAATCCTGCCCTAGTTAAGGTCGATGGGAAAAACGTTGAGCATCGGATCCTCTATGGATATCTTGGAAGGGCAACCGACCTCGAGAAAATGGATCAGGAATTGAGGAAAAAGACTGACATCAACAGCAGAAGAGATTTGATTTACCAAACTAGTGCCACGCGTAACTTACTAGCATTCCCGTTTCGACTTTTTTTTTTTAAAAAATTATGTTCAAGTCTGCTTGTTTTCTATGTTTAATTTTCGTACATATTATAGCGCGACTCTGAAAAGAAAATTGCCCCTAGGATTAGCTTCTGATATCCTATTATGTAACTTGGTTTGCGCTTGGCTGGATGCACAACTTTGGCAGACCTGGTTAGTGCAATCTTGTCCAAAACGAGCAATTTAAAATTATCATTTAGATTCTTTGTGTATGTTTATTCTGCTTCTGGGAATTTTATATTGTTTGTTTCTCTCCGAGGCGACTGGTTCTGGCAATATGTTTTGGTTTGTATACTTTACAACGTTTGACTTAAATCATGGGAGATCATTGTGCCCATTCAAACCAAAGTGGGTCATAACACTGGACCTCATTACTTGCAAAATTGCGATCGTGATCCCCGCCTATCAATTAGTCAACTGTGTCATTGTTGCCTCATTCAATTAAAAAGGTGTCTGATCTCCTTAGGGATAACTGGTAGGGTAATCCTTATATTTGATTTAAATTATCATATATAATCTTGATTGGATAATTTTAATATTCATCGATTTAATTTATGTAACCACTAGTTTAACATTTTTTGATTGATCCTCCTTTCTTTGTTTTTTTTTCCCTTATTTACCACTACTTTGGTGCCATGGAGCTAGGGCTGCAAACGAGTCGAGCCGAGCCAAGGTCGCTCGAGCTCGAGCTCGAGAAAACCAAGGAGCTCGCTCGGCTCGAGCTCGATCGAGCTAGTAATCGAGCTCGAGCTCGCTCGAGTCGAGCTCGGCCGAGCTCGAGCCAATTCGCGAAATCTATAAAAATGGGTAAGGCATGATTCGAACTGCACTCTGCAATGAGAAGTGGAACCCACCAGTCCCGAACCTCTAACCACAATACCTCATCAAGTTCTATTTTTTATGAAACAATGTTTTTTAACGCCAGCGGCTCGATATGGCTCGACGAGCCATCGAGCCTATCTCGGCTCAGCCGATGTCGAGCCAGCTCGAGCTCCCGAGCTCGCCCCGGCCGTCGAGGACCGGCCCGCCGGCCGACCATACCCCCTCATGAGCCCCCAGCAGCGATTGCTCCACCATCTTCCTCGTCATCCCAGCAAGCTATTCTCAAGTGCTAGCGACCGCTGCCTATCTCACCAACCTCCTGCCCACCGGCATCCTACTCGCCTTCCAGCTCCTCATAACGGTCTTCATCGACGACGACGCCTATGTTGTTGTCACCGTCCACTTGACGCGCGGGCTGCTCCTCCTCGCTACCTTATGCTTTCTCGTCAACTTCACCAACACCTTCCTCCTTACCGCTTCTCTTGATTCGCTGCCTCATCTTAATCATGAAAAATCCTTTGCTTCCAAAATTTTTTTATTCTGGATTATATTCCCAAATTATTATAAAAAATGACTCATTACCTAAATTAAATAAAATTTTATTTTATTGATAACCTATTGGATTACCAAATATTCTCCGGCACAATTTAACTCTTCTGAAGGCCCAATGTGTCAACTGTGAACAAACCATGCTCGCAAGTTAGGCCTCGAACTGTAGGCATGGCCCAGTCGTTTTCGTGGGTGGCATGAGAAAGGTTAACTTGAACTTTGCCCCTAGCTCAACCTGAACCGAACACGTGCGTATTTGCCATGGGGATTAAAGATGTTGGATGAGACCGCAGACGAATTTAGAGTGATTGATTCGACTCTATGAAAATATTTTATCGATCATTAAGATAAATCGGAAAGTATTTGTGGTAGACTATCAAAAAATTTAGCGTCCTAGGGTTCACATCCAGCCTCGGTCCTTCGGCTCGAGAGGCCCTGGGCGAAATAATAAAATGAGATCTCAAATAAAATGAGACCTCGTAATTTAGCAAATGCGCTGGAAAATTAAAACTGCATATGGAATAAAATTCTCTTCCAAAGATCAAATCCAACGAAAATTTTAGAACCCTTGCTCACAATGACAATCAGACAATCGACAACAAAGCAGCAGAGCTTACAAGGCACAAGTCAATGAAAAATTATAATTCTCAGAAGCTCAATGGACAACTATTTATTATCTATGTGAATATAAAAAAATCATCTCGGAATCTCCACAAATAAGTGAATAACGGTAAAAAAATCTTGAGAAGTGAAAGAAATTAATGAGATAACAGCAAAAAAAAATAGTCGTTGAAGAGAAGAAGAAGAAGAGACGCGAGCATTAGAAAAGGAGAAGAAGACTATATCTTTGAGCGTTGACTGCTGAGGCGCACGCGCAGGAGAAATCGCAAAGGCCAGGGCACAGGCGTTGAGGAGCACGCGCAGAGGGCGGCAGCGGCAGGCGCTGAGGGCGGCGCGATGAGTGCGATGAATTGCCCTAAACTTTTATTTCTGCATTTAATAGAAAAGATATATTATTTCTATTAAATATAATATATATTAAAAAAAATTGAGCCCTCTCAAAATATGGGCCCAGGGCCATCGCCCAGCTTGGCCCTCCTCCAGGGTCGGCCCTGTTCACATCCCATTTAAAAAAAATTATTATAAAATATGTCATAGTTAGGAGTCAAATCACGATGCCTGAGATAATGATTAATCAACTTACCAATGCATCATAATTCTGGAGCACCATGGAAATCAAAGATGATTAACGAGGTTTTTTCAATCAACCTCGGATGACAGGTTCGGCCACACGAAAGTTTCTCACCAGCCGCCTATGTAATTCGGGAAGCGCTCGCAGTGATGGTCTAGAAGTCCAGCGTCCCAAGGTTCACGTCCCATTTGAAAATCAAAGATGTTCTATATATCCAATGTCTAATATTTATTTATTTATTTATTATTATTTATTAAAAAAAAATCAAAATTACACTTTTGTTTTTTTGCCAAATCATTAAAGGCGTGTCCCATTTTAATTCTTTTTGTCAAGGGCATCTCATCCCATATAAAATGATATCAGTATCCACTATTACTATTCATCTCCCGCCTTGCTTCTGTATTGATCGGTCAAATTATCCGGCTTAACTGATTGGTCAAATTATAACAACTATAAAATTATAATTATTACAATATGAAAAAAAATATAAAACATTATTCAGATTCTTCCAAAAAACTTTAAATGATATTTTTTTTACCTAAAATCTTATTATTACGATTCTATCCCATAATCAATTATAGAGGTTTCTGAACAAATTTTAATTTAATATATTATATATTTCGTGATTCAATCTGAATTAAAAATTATGATCTCTCAAAATTTATGATTTAATATTTACGGTAATTTACCAAAAGGCGCACCTAAAAATTGGTATTTATCAAAAGACGTCCCATGGTTTCATTTTCACCAAAAGGCACACTAATTTTAGTGAACTTCCTCTTATACCCCTCCTGCTATGCACTGTCTTTCTCTTTCTCTCTCAATAACAAATTCCGAGACGCCAGCACGTGATGTTTCATACTTTTATTTTAAAATAATATATTTGGAATCAGCGCTAAAAAAAACGTAAGGTCTACAGTAATTGAAAAATTATAAATAAATAATTTTTATCCTAATGTGCACGCATGCAAATAGAAATTCCTAATGTAAGATCTATAGTAATTGTAAAAAAACGTAAGGTCTATAATAATTAAATCATCTAACTTATTTAAAAATATAAATAAATAATTTTTATAATTAATTAATAGAAATTAATATATTAAATAATATTTAATAAATTCATTCATGTAAAAAAATAAAAAAAATTAAAAAAAATGAAAAGAAAGCGTGGGCCTGAAATCTGTTGATTTCAAGCCCACGCTGGGCCTGAAATCAACAGATTTCAGGCCCACGCTGGACCTAAAATAAAAATATCAGTATCCACTATTACTATTCATCTCCCGCCTAGCTTCTGTATTGATCGTTCAAATTATCCGGCTTAACTTATGAATTGATTGGTCAAATTATAACAACTATAAAATTATAATTATTACAATATGAAAAAAAAATATAAAACATTATTCAGATTCTTCCAAAAGACTTTAAATGATATTTTTTTTACCTAAAATCTTATTATTACGATTCTATCCCATAATCAATTATAGAGGTTTCTGAACAAATTTTAATTTAATATATTATATATTTCGTGATTCAATCTAAGTTAAAAATTATGATCTCTCAAAATTTATGATTTAATATTTACGGTAATTTACCAAAAGGCGCACCCAAAAATTGGTATTTATCAAAAGACGTCCCATGGTTTCATTTTCACCAAAAGGCGCACTAATTTTAGTGAACTTCCTCTTATACCCCTCCTGCTATGCACTGTCTTTCTCTTTCTCTCTCAATAACAAATTCCGAGATGCCAGCACGTGATGTTTCATACTTTTATTTTAAAATAATATATTTGGAATCGGCGCTAAAAAAAACGTAAGGTCTACAGTAATTGAAAAATTATAAATAAATAATTTTTATCCTAATGTAAACGCATGCAAATAGAAATTCCTAATGTAAGATCTATAGTAATTGTAAAAAGGGAAATGATTTGAAGAGTGAATTTGGGAGAGTGAAAATTATAGTGAATGATGTGCAGTTAATGTGTGCATGTTCGATCGTCGATCGGACACCACCGGCGGCCTCTGATTGCCGTCCCGAATCAAACTATATCTTGGGAGGACGGTGAACTTGTCAGGATCGCCGGCAACGGTGAACCCATCAAAATCGACGGTCAATGATGCGCGATCGCAATTGTAGCGATCCCCGACAGGTTCACCGTGCCCCCCAGGATATAGTTTGGTTCGGGGCGGCGGCCGAAGGCCGCCGGTAGTGTCCGATCGACGATCGGACATCGAACGTGCCGTCGATTGACGGTCAAAATTTTCACTGAGGCATTCACTTTCACTGTGCGTATCATTACTCAAAAAAACGTAAGGTCTATAATAATTAAATCATCTAACTTATTTAAAAATATAAATAAATAATTTTTATAATTAATTAATAGAAATTAATATATTAAATAATATTTAATAAATTCATTCATGTAAAAAAAATTAAAAAAAATTTAAAAAAAATGAAAAGAAAGCGTGGGCCTGAAATCTGTTGATTTCAAGCCCACGCTGGGCCTGAAATCAACAGATTTCAGGCCCACGCTTGACCTGAAATAAAAATATCAGTATCCACTATTACTATTCATCTCCCGCCTAGCTTCTGTATTGATAGTTCAAATTATCCGGCTTAACTTATGAATTGATTGGTCAAATTATAACAACTATAAAATTATAATTATTACAATATGAAAAAAAAATATAAAACATTATTCAGATTCTTCCAAAAGACTTTAAATGATATTTTTTAACCTAAAATCTTATTATTACGATTCTATCCCATAATCAATTATAGAGGTTTTTGAACAAATTTTAATTTAATATATTATATATTTCGTGATTCAATCTGAGTTAAAAATTATGATCTCTCAAAATTTAAGATTTAATATTTACGGTAATTTACCAAAAGGCGCACCCAAAAATTGGTATTTACCAAAAGGCATCACATGGTTTCATTTTCACCAAAAGGCCCACTAATTTTAGTGAACTTCGTCTTATACCCCTCCTGCTATGCACTGTCTTTCCTTTCTCTCTCAATAACAAATTCCGAGACGCCAGCACGTGATGTTTCATACTTTTATTTTAAAATAATATATTTGGAATCGGCGCTAAAAAAAAACGTAAGGTCTACAGTAATTGAAAAATTATAAATAAATAATTTTTATCCTAATGTGCACGCATGCAAATAGAAATTCCTAATATAAGATCTATAGTAATTGTAAAAAAACGTAAGGTCTATAATAATTAAATCATCTAACTTATTTAAAAATATAAATAAATAATTTTTATAATTAATTAATAGAAATTAATATATTAAATAATATTTAATAAATTCATTCATGTAAAAAAAATAAAAAAAATTAAAAAAAATGAAAAGAAAGCGTGGGCCTGAAATCTGTTGATTTCAGGCCCACGCTGGGCCTGAAATAAATTATTTCAGGCCCACGCTGGACCTGAAATAAAAATATTTAGGCCCAGCGTGGGCCTGAAATTTTTTATTTCAGGCCCACGTTGGGCCTGAAATCTTTTGATTCAGGCCCGACGTATATCCAAATTGTTTTTTCTATTTTAAAAATATATTAATATATAAAAAAACATATTAAGACACTTAATTTCAGATTCAAACACAGAGCCTGAAGTCATCCCAACAGGGTCTGAAGTCAAATAACTTCAGATCCTATAAATAATCAATTTAATAAATAACAATTAAATATAAAAAAATATTTTTAAAATTAAAAAATTTTCAGTGCCCTGGGGCCTGAAGTCATCCGACTTCAGGCCCAAGGAGGGCCTGAAGTCATCAGACTTCAAGCCCTCCATCATTGATATAAAAAAAACTTTTATAAAAATATTTAATATATAATTACATATTATATAGGAGTAGTTTAGGTATATCAGTGAGTTTAGGTGCCGAAACATCTAATAGGAGTGGTCTAGGAGATGAGATTTTGGGTGCCGAAACATCTAATCTTGTTGTATCACCAATGATATAGAGTTTTCAGAATTCCAAATATGGTAGGTCTATCAGAGAGTTTTGCTTAAAACTCACTAATATACCTAAACCACTCCTATAGCATTGGTGATACAGCAAGATTAGAGGTTTCGGCACCCAAAATCTCATCTCCTAACTCAACCCTGTCTACTGATATAGAGTTTTCAGAATTCCAAATATGGTAGGTCCATCAGTGAGTTTTGCTCAAAACTCACTGATAAACTTAAACCACTCTTATAGCATTGGTGACACAGCAAGATTAGAGGTTTCGGCACCCAAAATCTCATCTCCTAGCTCAACCCTGTATAATGATATAGGGTTTTCAGAATTCCAAATATGGTAGGTCCATCAGTGAGTTTTGCTCAAAACTCACTGATATACCTAAACCACTCCTATAGCATTGGTGATACAGCAAGATTAGATGTTTGGGCACCCAAAATCTTATCTCCTAACTCAACCCTGTCTACTGATATAGAGTTTTCAGAATTCCAAATATGGTAGGTCCATCAGTGAGTTTTGCTCAAAACTCACTGATATACCTAAACCACTCCTATAGCATTGGTGATACAGCAAGATTAGAGGTTTCGGCATCCAAAATCTCATCTCCTAGCTCAACCCTGTCTACTGATATAGAGTTTTTCAGAATTCCAAATATGGTAGGTCCATCAGTGAGTTTTGCTTAAAACTCACTGATATACCTAAACCACTCCTATAGCATTGGTGATACAGCAAGATTAGAGGTTTCGGCACCCAAAATCTCATCTCCTAGCTCAACCCTGTCTACTGATATAGAGTTTTCAGAATTCCAAATATGGTAGGTCCATCAGTGAGTTTTGCTTAAAACTCACTGATATATCTAAACTACTCATATATCATTGGTGATACAGCAAGATTAGAGGTTTCGACACCCAAAATCTCATCTCCTAGCTCAACCCTGTCTACTGATATAGGGTTTTCAGAATTCCAAATATGGTAGGTCCATCAGTGAGTTTTGCTCAAAACTCACTGATATACCTAAACCACTCCTATAACATTGGTGAAACAGCAAGATTAGAGGTTTCGGCACCCAAAATCTCATCTCCTAGCTCAACCCTGTCTACTGATATAGAGTTTTCAGAATTCCAAATATGGTAGGTTCATCAGTGAGTTTTGCTCAAAACTCACTGATATACCTAAACCACTCCTATAGCATTGGTGAAACAGCAAGATTAGAGGTTTCGGCACCCAAAATCTCATCTCCTAGCTCAACCCTGTCTACTGATATAGGGTTTTCAGAATTCCAAATATGGTAGGTCCATCAGTGAGTTTTGCTCAAAACTCACTGATATACCTAAACCACTCCTATAACATTGGTGAAACAGCAAGATTAGAGGTTTCGGCACCCAAAATCTCTTCTCCTAGCTCAACCCTGTCTACTGATATAGAGTTTTCAGAATTCCAAATATGGTAGGTCCATCAGTGAGTTTTGCTCAAAACTCACTGATATACCTAAACCACTCCTATAGCATTTGTGAAACAGCAAGATTAGAGGTTTCACCACCCAAAATCTCATCTCCTAGCTCAACCCTGTCTACTGATATAGAGTTTTCAGAATTCCAAATATGGTAGGTTCATCAGTGAGTTTTGCTCAAAACTCACTGATATACCTACACCACTTCTATAGCATTGGTGATACAGCAAGATTAGAAGTTTCGGCACCCAAAATCTCATCTCCTAGCTCAACCCTGTCTACTGATATAGGGTTTTCAGATTTCAAATATGGTAGGTCCATCAGTGAGTTTTGCTCAAAACTCACTGATATACCTAAACCACTCTTATAGCATTGGTGATACACCAAGATTAGTTGTTTCGGCACCCAAAATCTCATCTCCTAGACCACTCCTATTAGATGTTTCGGCACCTAAACTCACTGATATACCTAAACTACTCCTATATAATATGTAATTATATATTAAATATTTTTATAGAAAATTTTTTTATATCAATGATGGAGGGCCTGAAGTCGGATGACTTCAGGCCCTAGGGCACTGAAAACTTTTTAATTTTAAAAATATTTTTTTATATTTAATTGTTATTTATTAAATTAATTATTTATAGGATCTGAAGTTATTTGACTTCAGACCCTCTTGGGATGACTTCAGGCCCTGTGTTTGAATCTAAAATTAAGTGTTTTGATACGTTTTTGTATATATTAATATATTTTTAAAATAGAAAAACATTTTGGTTCCACGTCGGGCCTGAATCAAAAGATTTCAGGCCCAACGTGGGTCTGAAATAAAAAATTTCAGGCCCACGTTGGGCCTAAATATTTTTATTTCAGGTCTAGCGTGGGCCTGAAATAATTTATTTCAGACCAGCGTGGGCCTGAAATCAACATATTTCAGGCCCAAGCTTTCTTTTTATTTTTTTTAAATTTTTTTTTCATTTTTTTTAATTTTTTTACATGAATGAATTTATTAAATATTATTTAATATATTAATTTCTATTAATTAATTATAAAAATTATTTATTTATATTTTGAAATAAGTTAGATGATTTAATTACTATAGACCTTACGTTTTTTTACAATTACTGTAGATCTTACATTAGGAATTTCTATTTGCATGCGTGCACATTAGGATAAAAATTATTTATTTATAATTTTTCAATTACTGTAGACCTTACGTTTTTTTTAGCGCCGATTCCAAATATATTATTTTAAAATAAAAGTATGAAACATCACGTGCTAGCGTCTCGGAATTTGTTATTGAGAGAGAAAGAGAAAGGCAGTGCATAGAAGGAGGGGTATAAGAGGAAGTTCACTAAAATTAGTGCGCCTTTTGGTGAAAATGAAACCATGGGACGCCTTTTGGTAAATACCAATTTTTGGGTGCGCCTTTTGGTAAATTGCCGTAATATTTATATTGTAGCAGCTACGAAATTATAGCTACTATAATTGTGTTCGTAACTGCTATAACATATCTGATCAGTTCAAGATTTAGACGGGAGATCATAAATAGTGAAGCTGTAAATGAACCATGCCGAGCCAAGTTTTATGGTATTCAAGTTTATTGATAAGGTAATTGAGTCAAGTCGAGTCGAGCCCAAAATGAACCAAATTGTTGAAATAATTGTTCAAACTTGGATTGGTGCATTTTTATTAACTTCAACTTAATTCATGCTTGGCTTGAACTTGATTCGTATAGATATTATCGAGCTCTCAATTCAAACTTATTTGATTGTTTATAACTTTTACATTTTACATTTGTTTGGTTGATTATTAAGCTTAATAATAAAACTTATTTATTATTTTAATTTTTTTTATTATATAATATGTTGATAAGAATTTTATTAGTTAACCTTCTTCATGAATGTTGTTAGTAAATATTAATAAATTGAACATATATGTTTAAACTTATTTATTTAATTTAACAAGTTGTTAAAGTTTCTTATTTAATCAATTTTATGTGTATTGAATGAACATAAATAAATTTTTACTGAGCCAAATTAAAAACTTATTTATAAATATTTAATTCATTTATGACTCTAATAAATAATATTGGAGAATAGTTATGTTATTTTACAATGAATGAAATGTCCTTTTAATAAAAAAATCTCGTTTTTTAATAAAAAAAGCAACATGAGATGTTCTTTTTGACTATTTGAAAGAAAAGTGTTGCCCTTTTAATTTTTCCTTATTTTCATCACCTATAATTAGTCGAAATCCATTTTTTTTAAAAAAAGAATAAAATGGAAATAATTTATTTTCATATCTTAAATTTATTTTTAAATAAAAATTATTTTATTTAAAACATGAGAAAAGCTGGTGTGTTTGCGTAGATCAAAGCGGGTGAGTTTATATATATATATATATATATATATATATATATATATAATATATATATATATATATATATATATATATATATATATCCACGTCTAAGAACAATTTGAAAGTAATTATTTAGTTCTATAGAATTTCTTTATTTTACATCTTTCGATTATTTATTAAAAGACCTGGTCATTATACTGAGAGACATCTTTCACATATGCTTGGTGGTCACATCTTTCACATATGCTTAATTCTATAGACGGGAGATGAATGAACCATAAAGACTCCTCGGGAATATTTATAGAACTTTTATTTTGATAAAATTATAATTTTCAAAAATTTTAGATTGCGTTTATCTGTTTGTTTTATATTTTCATTTTCTACGAAAAATGCGATCTTCCAAAAAATATATTTGATTTGTATTTGTCAAACATATTTTTTTAGAAAAAATATAACGTTTTCTGAAAAATTAAAGAATAAAATAAAATATTTTTTAAAAATAAAATGATATGATTTTCTAAAAAATAAAAATAAAAAATGGAGCAAGCTAAATGCTCCCTTAATAATTTCAGTTCTCAACATTCATTTTAACTTAAACCATTAGTGGGGGCATATAAATCATTTTCAGTATATCATAGCCGATGAATCTACTGACCTCTCTAATTACTTTAGTAGGCATAACATATAGCTATGGGATGAACTGATGATTAAAATATAGATATTATTATTTCGAGATTTAAAGGTTAAAATATCACGCTTCTAGAGGCATATGCTTGTTCGAAAATCGGACAACATCTCTCCTGTACGGCGAACAATATTAAGCTTATATATATCTATCTCACACATATCATAATCACAGCTACAAACGACTGACAATAACAGGAGTAAACATCATATCTATATAGTTTACCATAAGCATACTAACTATGAAAAATAAAAGCATCAAATCCAAAGTCCAACCAATACAAATAAATACCAGTCCACTAGCGAAATAAAATAACGACGACTCTAGAAAATATGAAACAACTCAAAAAATGAAACAAAACTCGACATCAAGGGACGACAGATGGATCCTCTCCTGGTGGCACGAGACATAACTATCTTTACTTGAAACAAAAAAGGAAAGCGAGCAGTGGTGAGTCCGGAGTCGAACTCTAAGAGTATAGCGAAATGATAAATGCATGATGTAAATAGGATAAATAAAGCAGATAGAAATAAGATATACAGTCTCCGAAAAATAGAGTACACAACAAATGCGAAAGCATACCTGCGAGGCATGATCAGAAAGTCGTATACTAAGTCAATAATCTACTCGTACTACTAAGTAGATATAGATCAAATAACAAATACAAATCAAATACATATATGCATGTCAATCAAATGCAACAATCATAGTTCAAACAAATGCAAGATGATCATATGCAAATGATGCAATGACATGTGTCACCACTATATACCAATCTATAACCATCACACATATTTGCAAGGGCGTTTGGGCAAGAGCTATGATAACTATACACACTCTGATATTCATCTCCTATGAGTGACCGAGTGGACAGGATGCTGGGAGAAAAATCTCAATCTCGAACTGTAAGATAAGGGGGAGCACAACCGCTCTAATACCCAAGAACAAGGAGGAGCAACCTTTAACTCTAAGAAGGGGAGCACAACCGCTCTGCCTATCTCTTGCATATAACAGAGGGGTGTCACCATCGGCTACCACTCCAAGAACTACCACTACCCATGAGTGCTTGAGAGTACACGATAGGACGACTGCTCGTACTCTGACAACTACCACTACCCCGAGTGGCTGAGTGAGCAGACCGCTATACAACTGACGACGTGTTTAACCACAAGAAAGCCGATAACCGCAACAATATAAGATGGTGCATGATACTAATATGTTTATACAAAATTAGGTCAACTGAATCAAAAAGCAATACATGCACTTGAGCCAAAACATAATCAACGAATATGCAACTAATCTATTGGGTATGATATATCTAATGCCAGCCAAACGCTAGATAGGTCACATGACATTACTAAAGTACACTCGTACTAGTGATGCTTTTCGGATTAGAAAATATGAGTCGAGACTGTATAACTAAAAAATTAAAATTTTAACTCAAAGACTAAGCAAAGAATAAGTATCAAGCAAGAAAATAAATAGGATGGAGTTAAGGTAAATTAACATACTCAGAAAATACAAAAATCATACATTTAAATAAAAAGGAACTATAGAATCAAAGGAGAAGTACCCGCCTCGTAAGTACCGTGCGTCTCGAAGTAAACTTCTCACGATCAACCGCGTGAGTCCAAAATCAAACTCCTATATCAAGAATTAAGTTTAGCTATTTAACAAATTAAATAATTAGTTAAACTATATATAAAAAATTTTGGATAAATCCTAATTAAATCGTCCCTTAATTAAAAATCTAAAATTAACTATGGATTTATTTCTTAACTTAATTTATCAAAATTAAGTTATAAGGTATTTTACTAAAGTAATGAGTTTTGGATTATCTGTCACAGAGTGGTCCAGAATGGAGTGGAGCCAACTCAAGAATAGGCGATGGGCTGCGGGTGCAAGGAGAGGAAAGAATTTTGAGAGATGTTTTTAGGATTTTATTAATTATATGAAATCTTGTAAAAAGGCTATCTTTTTTTTATATTTAACACAAAATTTGGCAAAGTCAGTATGCTCGTCCTCTCCATACGCTAACCACAACATCCGGACTAGTAGTCCTTATAATTTATCTCTTCTATGTTGATCTTAGACGGATTGACGAGGGCGTTGGGGCGACCGAATCTTCTTTTGTCATTTTTAGTATGCATAACATATCTTCACGGGATGGACTGATAGTTATTGTGTTCTTATCAGTCAAAACCTGACAAAGCTAGTGTGTCCGCTCTCCCTATGGCTAGCTACAGTATCCGGGCTAGTAATTCTCGTGATTTACCTTCTTTGTATAACCGTGAGACGGATTGATGAGGTCGCTGAAGGAGAACAAATCGCCTTTATGATGCATGCAAATAAAGAGAATGGAAGTGGACCGGTTATCATGTGAGGAGAGCACGATGTGAATTTAAGAACCCAACTGGCCAAGATCTCATATATATGTTTATTAAACTTTATGATCATCTCTCTTCCAATTACTCGCTGAAAGAGTCCGTGCAATTAAAGATTAGCTATTCTATTCGATTAACAAAATGGCAGAATTAATATTATAACTAACCTGCTGCTTTGCTTCATACTCAACTGCTACATGGAAAGTGGTGTGCAAGTAACAATTGGATTTTAAATATAGTCAGAATAACAATTATCATACGGGCTAATTATTGAAGATCATGAGGTTGAATATGCAGCTATCTCGATTTAAATTTGAAACTTGAGTTGACTTTGGCATTAAATGCATGCTGAAAGTCAAACCTCTTGGCGAGCTGCTCAAAGCAGTTCATGTCACTCTTAAAGTAAACTCCATTAGATTAATTATATTCAGAAAGGTTCATCACATGGCTAATCTCCATTTCTTCAAGATTTCATGTATTTATATGCACGAATGCATCTTGATCCTCCTCCTATATCCTATCAACTGTCGATGTCTTGAAGTTGAGTGTCCAAGGGAAGGAGTGAAGCTGCCAGCATGATCTAACTAGCTAAGAGTTAAATTTTCTGAACACATTTTGTGAAAGAAAAGAACAGTAAGGGCTATGTGAATCCAAAAGAGATTTCGTGTTTCTTTGCTGGCTAGATCATGTTTTGGTAGCTTCATTTCTTCCTTGTTGGGCACAAAATATGTATCTACTATTAATCGTCAAGCAAGAAGAGCAGAAATGTGAGTGTCTTTGTCTTTAATCGTTAAATCTTTTTGTTTCTGTTTGAAAAGTTCATCTATTGATATCTAGTTGCTTTATATATATATATATATATTTCTTTTCTTTCTGTCTTGTTGTTTTACATATTGGACAAGAAAGTTTCTCCAAACCCTCAATCAAGATATAGGAACCGAAAGTCCCTAGTGGTGTGAAGCTGCTCCAAAAACAAGGGGAAAAATCAATTTCTATACATTATTGACAGCAAGGAGAGATTCTTGTAGTTTTGTATTTTAAATGCTCAACTGAAACCCTGGTTGAGATTGAACGACCATTTTGAGTCCTGAAAACCGTTGATCAATTGCATGTCTTTATCCTTGTAAACACCTTTTTGACCATAAATTTATGGTAGTAGAGCAAATCTTCGTTTATTTGGTCTGAAACCCCACCATGTACCACAAGATTTGTAAGTTCATCAACATTAAAAAAAACACTTTATTTTAGTAGATGCTCAAATAGAGACCAAATAACTCATTTATATACATCTTTAAATAAAGGAACTTGATGCTGTGTTGAATAAATTTCATTTGGAATCATTTTATTTTCTATGGAAATCATTAAGAAAATCATGTTTTTGCTGTACAAAGCTTGCTTAAAATCCATAAACAACTGTGCGTTCAATAATCACATTAATCGCCAAGAATTATGATGATCCGACTAAATAAATAGATGAGAATATCTGTTGATCTGCCACGTTAACTAGGCTTTCGTCTTCACAGCACAAAAAGAAATAATTTGTGATTCAAGGAGTGTACAGAAACACCAACAACACTTGATGAAATCATTTGTACCAACAACTTGTTTCAAACTTCACATTGATACAACTAGAAAAGCTAAGCAAACATTCTATTGACCAAAGCTACTAACATAATGTAGAGAAGCACTAAATGAGATAACAACGGCAAACTACACCAACTACCTAAAAGCATTCAGACAAAGATTTATTTTTCATTCCTTAGTGGACTTGTTAATGAGGGACTTATGGATGTGTGGAATGACACCGCCACCAGCAATAGTACCCTTGATGAGGGTGTCGAGCTCTTCATCCCCGCGAATGGCTAACTGAAGATGTCGCGGAGTTATGCGCTTCACCTTGAGATCCTTGCTTGCATTCCCAGCAAGCTCCAACACTTCTGCAGTCAAGTACTCCAGTATTGCAGCAGAATACACTGCTGCCGTTGCTCCAACACGTCCATTTGCAGCAATCCTTGACTTGAGCTGACGGTGGATTCGACCAACAGGAAACTACAAAGATGATGTCCAGGGGAAAAAAATTAAAAAGAAGAGAGAATACAACTGTGACTGTTAAAAGAAAGTATAACTATGACAGTCCTCAGGCACTCACATTTAGCTAAAGACAAATTCAGAACTCAAGATCTTAGCAACGACACTGAACTAGTTGGCTCTCCCAAAACACAACTATGCATCAATTTATAAACTCTAATTGCATTTTTGTATTGAGAACCTATAAATAAGACCGAGTTAGCAAAGTGTTATATCTAATTAAGCAACAGATTTTTGTTGTTGTCTTATAGAACCGAGAGGAATTGTCAGAAATGGTAATAAGTTCAAACTTATCTGCCTTCAAATTAACAAATCAATTTTCTCAGAATGTTAATGCGGTAGAACAATTAGCTATTGTGAGCATTTAACCTCCACCACGACAGGAAAATCAAGCATATGGTGGCAAACTCGACTGAATGGTTAAATTTTAGTTTAGTATATGGCACGTAAAAATGACGAGCCATGACATTCCCGGATATTATTATCCACAAAAAGTTGTATCCGTTCCGTCTATTGAACTTTAGATCTCAGAATTTTTCACGAGTACTGAATATTGTTCTATATCAAAGCAAACAACTAAAAAGATGACAACTTGCACAAGCATCTTACTTCAAACCGCAAAGACGCAACCTTCATATGTGAAATCCTAGTCAAAATTGCACCTTGCACATAGATCTCGTCTACATAGAAAGAATAGATCATACCTGCAATCCAGCTCTCGAAGACCTGGAAACCGGCTTCTTCTTGTCTTTGTCCTTGTTCGCTGCTGTCGTCTTCGCAGCCAAAAGCCCTTTTCCTCCTTTTCCAGCCATCTCCCTCTTCTTCGAGAAAATTGACAAACCAAAGCAAGAAGCGTTAGGAGGGGAAAAAAATATGGCACCTTGATACGAAAGAAGTGTATCAAACTTCTCGAATCTACATATAGATCCAAAGCGAAAACTGAAATAGACAAGGAAAAAAAATCAAAATCATCAGAAGAGAGAAGATAGAAAGAAAAGGAGTACCCGCGCGTCTTTACTCTTTGGTTTCTCGAGATCGCTCGGTGACTCGAGCGTCAGAAGAGAGGATAAAGCAAAAGATCGAGTTAATTTATAAGAGAAAAGGCGGGAGATGTAAAAGCAAAACTTCAAAAAAAAACTGGCGGGAGATAATACTTTTCGGCAACTTGAGGCGGGCAAAAGAAAATTTAATAGCTTGGTTAATTTTCTCACACTATTGACATAAAAAATCCAATCAAATCTTAATTTTTACTGTTACCGTTGCTCTGTCGCTCGCTTTCCTGCTCAAACAATTTAATTTATTTCTTAAACTATGAAATTTAATGAATTATTTCACTTAAAATGATCAGAATAATAAAATAAAAAACATAAAGACAAATATTTCTTATTCCAAAACAATCATAATTTCTAAAGTTGTCGACAAAGGCACTCTATTTTAGATTCTCTTGGCCTCTAGTTCACTTAGGATTGGAGTATATGAGATGAATATGAAAATAAAATAATTGAGGAAGATATCCAATCAATCAATTGATGAAGTGGAAGAACGTGTTTAGACTACTACTAACTGATGGATTGCTTATAGGAGATGAGAAATATGAGTAATAAATGATCCCAAAAAAGAGTTTAATTAGAGTAGGGGTGTTGCTTAAGCAACTATATATCTACTTGCTTAATTGTTTTTTGGATTGATCTGGATCTAAGAAAAAGCTTTCCTTCCCCTCACAATGTAGCTAGTTAGTTCAACTAAATACAAACTAAGCCATTAAGTCCACGGCATGGTCTAGAAAAAAGTTTCAAGCTAAGTACAATCTAGCTAGCTAGCTAGCTAGTCAGTTCGACTCAAATGGAACAGTGCCAATCAAGTCGTACGCTTTAATTTGCTATGGAGTTAGTTTATGCCTCTAGTTTAGGTTTAGACTTTAGAGTGTGATTTAAGTAAAATTAATTTGTTTGAGAGTTAGGAGAAAGCATTGCGGTGGCTGGCTTGATTTGTTAAGTAGATTGAGATTGAGATTGGATAGGATAGTGTGGTAGCTAGGCATATCCTCCGCACGTACGTACGTACGTGTTGGTAAGTTGTGGGGTTGTAGGTACACTTGTGGTTGCACCTACAAGTCAAGACGAGAAAAGAATTCACTTTGTTGAGGAAACAAGTTAAACAAAGAAGAACAGACCGATTTCTAGATAAATAAAGAAATTAAAGCTCCTCCATTCAGAGCTATTCGTCCTTTCGGTGGACAGCTAGCTGACGGGTAAACTAAACATAACATGCATTCCCGGATGGATATTCATGAGATTAATTACACTTTTTACAACATGTACAATTATCAGAAATTATAATTTCCATGATCTATTTACTTATAATGGTTGACGACACAAATTATCCACTATATATATATATATATATATATATTAATGGAAGCTATGGTTTGCTTTGGGGAAGACGATGGCAGAGAATTAGGCAGCTTGGGAAGCTGCTCGGAGAAGCAACTTGCATTTAGTGACTGTGTACGTGCCCGGCTCTCGACGTCACCGGCTACGAATTCCACCGGCGCAACTCAACCGGATATATCCATTGCTTACCTCAAAAGTCAGTCAGTTTCATGCACGAACCAGTACTTTTGAATTCTTAAGATCATCTCCAACTATCAACATCAAATTTGATATCATTTTCACACCAAAATAGTACAATTTCAACATCAAACACTATTTCAACTTCAACCCATTCACACTATATATCACACCAAAAGGAATATTTCATAGAATATTCTATTTTTTCTTATTCATTTATTCATAATTTAATTATCGACCTAAATTTTAATTTAGTAATCATTTTGAATATAATTATTATATTTAAAATTAATATTTCATTTATATTTTGATTTAGTAATATTTTGACTCTAAATTAATTTAGTAATATTTTGATTTCGTGTCAAGTGTCATTTTTATTTTGTATGTCGACATAATAGATGATATATTTATATTTATGCATATCAAATTTTTAATTATTTTATTATATTTTTTTAAATTAGTGATATAATTTATAAATTTAATTATAATTAAAATATGCTTATAAATAAATTATGTTTAATAAAATTAAAATATGTTATTATATTTTTTAAATTTATATTTATAATAAATAATTAACATTATTAAATATTTTTGGAAAAAATATTTATTATAAATTAATTTTTATTTATGATATTTATTAGTAATATAATATGTATTAATACATATTATATTTACTTATTATATAGTATAATAAGTTTTTAAAATATAAAAATAATTAAAATATTAATATCACTAAATTTGGTGATGTACTGTTGCAACATCAAATTTAGTGTTACAAAATGGTATATTCATTGGAGTGAAATGGTGTGAAAATTATATTATATTTAATATAATGGTGTATTCATTGGAGATGATCTTAATTTGATTTATTTAGAAGAATTAATTAATTAAGATGATAAAAAAAATTATCTGCTCATGCATGCATGTCGAACCAATTACAGGAGCTGATGAGATGTTTGCAGAAGGATTACTCGCCACCGCACGTCGATTTGGAAACGGTATCCGATGCTCACGTATCCGTACGTCTACGAAGCAGTCTATAATTATATCGTTCGAAGAAGCGAAGAGATAAAGGAACTGGGCGGCAAACAATTGATCAGCACTACTGTTCCCATGTATGTATATATATGGCTGTTCCCCATGCGTTGCGTGCGATAGCTTCCGGCGTGTCCTCACTCCTCACGGGACAGGTCGCGAGGAGCGAGTCTGTGCACGTGCTGGAGCTAGCTAGCGGCGATGGCGAGATGAGAATAAGAATTTCTAGTTCCGAGTTGGAATGGAATTAACAACAGAATTTGAGCCCATTAAATGAAACTAGAGCAGGCCTAGTTACAGATCAGGCCCATTTAGCATGTTTGGTAGAGCATGCCTAGTTACAGATCAGGCCTAGTTAAACGTGGTGAAAATAAAATCAAGAGAAACTTTGAGAGATGGTAAAAGATTGGTATCATCAAATGTCTTGGTTCTGAGTCACACGATGAATGGGATATAAATATCTACGTCTTATATAAAAAAGTCTCTCCTCTTAACCTCTTACTTTCTCAGTTATCATGATTTACCTCCTCCGTGTTGATCCTTAGGGTTGGCGTGGGTACTGGGAACGAATATTTCGCCTTTTCTCACTAGTTAGTCATCTTAATTATTCATTGGTGACACTAGATGGCTCTAGTCATCTTTGAGGTCTTCACAAAAAAAATGATTAACGGATTTTTTTTTTAAATCTTGGACGATCGATCTGGTCCTACGGAAGTTTCTCACCGGCCATTAGGATAAATTAGAAAGTACTCGCGGCGGATGATATAGAAACCTAGCGTCCCAAGATTTGCACTCTATTTGAAGATTTTTTTTTTTACAAAATACGCCGTATACTGAAGATAAAATCATGAATATCTGAAATAATAACTAATTATTTTTCACTGCATCATAGCCTCAGGGCATCTGTGAGGTCTTCAAGGGCATAGTTGTGGACTTGTGGCCGTGATTAACTGATCATAGTTTTTTTTTTTAATCTTGATACTTAAGTGAGAAAGACAAGAGTGTGGCTATATATCTCATTTTAATCTAATGGACTATGTAACATCTTATATAAAATGACGATCAAGGTAAATGTTTGGAGACTTAAACCACTATTTATAACTAATTCCATTTAGTTTTATATTAGAATAAAATATTTTTAGTCCCTCTGAATGGCAAATTGTACACCCTAACACAAGTGGTTAAGACCTCCAATATCCCGACATAATATATGCGAGGGAACTTGGATTACAAAAATTCAAGATTCTTGAAAACTCAAAATCACTAAAAATTACGTACTGTTGTAATAAATTGAAAATTTTATGGATATGAAGATATTTTTATAATTTGAACCAAATGAGTTCAAGTCAAACATTTAGGAGGTTAGGTCAATCATTATTCTTTTTTTTTTTTTTTCAAATTAGAAAAAACCAAACTAATAATGTCCATCCCTATTGTTATTTGTTAGGTATCACTGTTAGGGTAATTATTAGGTGTTACAAGGCAGCAATACTAAGGGCACCTACAACGGCTCGTTAATCAAGCATTATAATGCTCGATTAACGGGGTGCACGCATTAAAATCGTTGTGGCGAACGCGTTAAAACGTTGACACAATGAATACGTTCAGATGTTTGAATACGTTCATCGATAAAAAAATATGATAACATGACATTCTAAATCGATTAAGGATGCCCTCACCCAATTGATTGGGGGCACCCCGAATGTGCCCCCAATCAACTAGGAGCTGCGATATGATTAGGGATGCCTTTAATTGATTGGAGCAGCCGTAATTAATTGAAAATCAATAACAATCATCTAAACGGATAATAAATGCCCACAACAGCCATGAAACGATCACAAACGACTATTTGAATTAAAAAAAAAATTAAATTTTCATCTATAAATACTTATTACCTTATAACTCTCATTTCAATCTTCAAATACTTCCCTCACAATCACTCTCATTTTAATCTTCAAACACATTCCTCTCTCTCTAAAAAACTCCTCTCTACTATTTTCATCTGAAATGGATGAAAATAATCATGATTTTGTTTAGAAATTTTTAGAAAATACTTCTTCATAAAATTCTCAAATTCCACTAAATTATCCATATTTCCATATCCACCAAATTATCTACATAATTCATACCACCAAATAACTCATATGGTCCATATCCACCAAATTATCCATATAATCCATATCTACAAAATTATCCGATGGAAAATGATCCATTTACTCCGACCTTTATTCCAGAAACTCAAATATCCGACCACGAATCCCCATTTGAAATTGTTGATTTAGAGGAGGTGGGTTTCTAGCACTGCAGGTAGAAGAAAAAGATCAACATAGAGTAAGATTCGGAATGTTACCGAGGTTTTGGCCTAGGATGTCGGTTTGTCCTAATATCCCAGGTGACTCTCGTCTCTCGCCAGAAGCCCTAGCCGACGCCGCTGCCGTGAGTCGAGGAAGCGTCAGTCTTGGTTTGTTTTCGTTTTGGGTTTTCTCCGCTCGAAACTGTACTGTGCCCTAGCACAGGTCTACCGCCGACACACCGCAAGGTGAGGATTTGTTTGTATAGTGTTTTCCTTGGTTGAATTGAGCATGGATTGAGAGTTGAGGTTGATCAGTGGTGGTAATTCAGGAAACTGATCAGATTTGGTTTAAGCAATTGTTCTTGCTCCAATTGGTGGTGTTGATCTCCAACTTCTGATCTTTTGTGTCCGTGTGTTCTTTGATTTTCTTCATCGGACTCCGAGCAGGTGGAAAATGTTGGCATCAAATTAAGGTAAGTTTTGAGTTAGTTTGGTTTAAGCTCTAAAGGATATAATATTAGATTGAAATGAATATGGATGATGGATGTATCAACAACTAGATTGTCTTACTCAATTAGCAATGAGTTTAAAACGATTAAGTGGGATGGCTAACTAAGTTGATTTAATAAGATGTGTTAATTATCAGAGTTAATTAATTATTGATACTTAATCGACTCAAGGGGAAACATTTAAATTAATTATATGTTAAAGATGGGATTTGACCTAATCATGGTGATTATCTTGTTTAGCTAATTTAGTAATTTGTTATAAATAGCTAAACAATATCCTTGATCCAGGACCTTGATTTGGAACTCGTTCAGTTGATCGTGGAAGGTTCTAGCTTACAGACTTCTACAATTAAAGGCGGGTACTTCTCCTTTGTACTCGAGTAGTTCTTTTACCTTAAAGCATGGCTAGTTATGTCTTATAGATTGCTTGACCTTGTTCTTTGTCGTTATTTATAAATCGCCGTTGAGACTTATTCTTCGTTGATCTTTGAGTATTCCTAAATTCGTATCTGTACAGTCCTCGATTGGTTTTCTGTTCTGTAAAGTACCGCTTGTACGCGAGTACTTAGAAGTCCATTAAACACAGATAGGTTTATTTGGCATTAGAAATACCCTACCTAGTAGTGTAGGTGCATAATCGTTGGATTTCGGTTTCGGGTTGGTTGTATCGATGCATGTTTTACTTGTGGGATTTTTATTGCATCGTTGATTCTCCGGTTATTCGTGCATCGTATATCATGCACCATACTTGCACGTTGCATACTAACGACTGTTGGCTTACATTTGGTTAAGTCGTCGTTAGTCATATTGTTGCTCGAGTCGCTCAACCACATGATGTCATGGTAGTGGTTAGAGTGCGAGTGTTTGTCCTGTCATGCCAGACAGTGACACCCTCACAGTTGTTTTTAGAGGGATGAGTTGTTGGTGGCTCACCCTCACCGTTGTTTATTTTTGAGGGATATTGTGTGATAGCTCCCCCCCGATGTACCGTGGGTTCGGAGTGTTGATTTTCCAGCATCCTGTCCACTCAACCACGCCTTATGTGGTATTATTATTGATGTTAGTTATTGATGTTGTTGATGGAGTGGTACAGTTGTCACAGCCCTACCCACTCGGTCACACAGATGGGATGTGTTGACGGCTTGACTGGCGTCAGGGGTGACACATGTCATTGCATCATGTGCATACGTACTTCTTTTATGCATTTGTTTGTGTATGATGCACTTATATGAGCTATGATTGTTGCATATGTATGACATGCATGTCTATCTTGATATTATTATTGTTGGGTTGTTCCATACCTGCTTAGTCGTTATTCGGATTTTTATACCATGTCGTATTATATTGATTATGCATGATTAGGTAAATCTGATTATTTCTTGTGGACTGTACCTTTTGATTCTCTACTTCGTTATCTTATTTATGCCATGCTTATTTGTCTACTCATATACCCGCAGAGTCCGCCCGGACTCACCACCCCTGCTTCCCTTTTTGTTGTTTCAGGTAGCAGATAGATGTTTTGCTTGGAGCCAGGAGATGATCCAGTTGCCAGTCCCTCAGTCCCAGTGTCGGTTTGTTTTGGTTTGTTTTAGTGTCTGTTTTATAATCTAATCATCTGCCAATGATAAGAAGATAAATGCTTTTCTGGGGTCGTATTTACTATAGCTACTATTTAATATGAAAATCGTTCTCAAGATACACCTAAAAGAAATGCAAGTATCATATGATCACATTGACACAATACCATACAAAAAAAGGTATATTACTTCAATGCAAATTACAATAGCATTTATAGTACGTATCGTAGTTGTCAAAGTGATGAGGATATATTACGGTTTGAGTATGAAAAATATCGTGAAGAAAATAATGGCATTGCCTTTAATCTCGAGCATATATGGAGAATCATAAAAGACCGTTTAATATTTACTCCACAGTCCGTTGATCACCTTGTTGAAACGAATAAAGCAAGAACCTCGGAGTTGGAAGCAAGCAACATCTCATTTAACCAAAATGTTAGTCTACATGTTAACCTAAACGAAGAAGAAACTCGTTCAATGGGTCAAAAGGCAGCAAAAAGAAAAGGAACAGACAAAATAAAATCAGGCATTGAATATATGAAAATAAATTTAGATAATATGTTTATAAAGTTTATTGAGTATAAAAGCATTAAAATGACTGAAGCTAAAATGAAATTGTTGGATATTTGGGTCATTAACAAAAAATACCAAATACGATTTTTGCAAAGAAAAATCAAGATGTCATCGATTGATAAAAGTCAGAATTGACTTCAAAACGAAATCTACGTTTCGCGTAGATAAATCTAGACTATTAATTTGCTCAAAATCGATTATGGGTGAATGAAAAATTAATTGTTTAAAATCAACTCAAAATTTACATAAAAGGAAGTAGATAGGGATTAGTCCCACATTTGAAATTTTCGAAAGTGTTTGCTTCCTTATATGTGTTTTTGTGTTAATGGAGTTAAAAAAGAAAAATACAAGTGATCTCTTCTCACATGTGAGCAAGTGTTCGCACTTGTGACCCCGCCACTCACCACTCGCCACGCGCGTAATGAATACTTTGTTGGCGTATTTTGCACTTCGCACATACGCATCATCGCGAGGAGCATTGAAGAGCTTAAATTGATGCTCCAGGTGAGGTGTCGTATGACGTGGCAGTGCCTATATGACACTCGATATGACCGTTGGTGATGAGGCTTGATCTTAAAGCGTCAGATCGAACTTGACGGCTAAGATCAAAAGGGGATCTGGAGGGTTATAACCATCCAGATCTGATGACTGAGATCAAAGGGCTATCTGAAGGGTCACAACCCTCCAGATCGAACGATCTAGATCAATCCTAAACCAAATGTCATACCCACTCACCAAAGGATACCTCACCTCTTCTCTTTTATAAATAGAATCTCCTAGATGCTAGATTCATTCATTCGATCATCAAAAGTTTATTGGTATTCATCTTATCTTATGCATCCAGAGTCCAAAAAGCCTACGAGAAGGTTCGCTGGTCTCGAAATTTATAGTGCTGCTATTTCGAGAGAAATTTGTAGTGCTACTATTTCGAGACATCGTCATTATATCTTGGGAAATGAATTGCTGCTATCCGTGAGCACCTATAGCGAAGAAATATCGTTTTATGGAGATAGTGTTGAACACTAGCCTCGACGGTATATAATATCAGTTTGCATCTTCCCGACAGCAACTTCGGAACTGACACCCACCCAACAGAAATAAAAACAACTCGAAGTTAATGTGATGAAAGCAAAAGCTGTTGAAATGAAATTAAAGGCCCTCTTAGCCAAAGTTTAATTAAAATAATATACAATCTTTTCTAACGACACTTCACAAATGTCGCAAGAACAATTTAACATCCATCAACATTTATGTTTAAAGATTAGGAGGAGATGCAATATGTAATTTTTATTTATTATAATTTTTAATTAATATATTTTTAAATTAATGTAATTTATGATTATTGTCCTTTTTAATTAATATAATTTTCTATCATTTTACTTTCATTTCAAATTTTTAACATGTTGTACTATTTGATTTCGAATTTATAATAATATTTTAATTTCAAATAATAATAAATATATTTAATAATATTATTATTATTTATTTTAAATAATGATTATTTAAATTAGCAAATGAAATTGAAAATAAAGAATGTGTATGTGATAGAATGAATATATGAGAGACTGTATATGTGAGATAATGTATACGTCGTCTGTGAACCTCACAAATAATTGGCGTTTAAAGTTAAATGAATGTGAGAGAATGAAAATGTTAATGTTAATATATATGTGACATATGAGTCTCATGCTTTTTGATGAGGTGGTAAGTATTATAACGTCAAATGTATTAAACCATTACGGATGCCCTAATATGCTAATTTATTAATGTTAATATTCCAATTCTAATAATAATTAATCAAGCTAGGTGCATATATAATTTATTTAGAGAGTATTTGGAGAGCTTTAACTTCTTGAAAAGTAATTTTTATAGAAATTATCTTGAAGTTAGTAAAAAGTTAAAGTATGAAGTGTTTGAAAATAGAAGTTAAAAGCTGATACAATATAAAATCTTAAACTATATAAATTACTTTTTTTAAAATTATCTAAATATAATTTTGATACACTATGACTAATATTTTATATATTTATTATTATATTTAGAATATTATATCAAAATTAATTTTTTAATGTATATTTTTAGAAAATATATATAAAATTAATAAAATAAAATTATAAAATTGACAAAATTTATATAAATACATAAAATATAAAAAAAATCTTGAAAATATTGATTCTATAAAAATATAAAATTTTATTTAAAAGTGTAGTGACCATTATGTTAAATGATAAATTTATTAAGGGTATAAATGTCAATTTCTAATTCTAGACCATAAGTAAAAAAGTAAAAGCAGACAAAAAAAATATGAAATTTTTATTTCCAACTTTTGAGTCAAAGTTACATAACTGAAACAAAAGCTAACATTTACAAATATTCAAAAATACTTCTTTATAGTTAGAATTTAAAAAGCAACTAATGGAACCTCTACCAAATATTGCCTAAGTGTCATTTGTTACCTTATTATCTAGTATTTTACCTCTAGTAATTAATTAGTAGATGATAGGTTTTATCGTTATATGTAAGGCTACTATTTTATCGTTATATATACACACACACACAGACACACACACACACAGAGAAAACTTTCATCCTAGCTAGTTTTATCTGCACAACAATTGAACAATTAATTAATTAATATGGTAGGTCCCTAGCTAGCTAGCTACATGGCGTTCCATTGATGGATGGACTCCATCAGTACCTTTTCCCTTTAAGCTAACAAAACGTGGTCTATAATTCAATGTAAAGGACAGTGATGATCCGATCGATCTCTTAATTTCAAGCAAAGGACACCAACGAGATGGCAGCTAGCCATGCATGAAAGAAAGCACGAAGCCTTCTGCATGCCTTTCCACTCGATCGATCTCAAGGGAAAGGCCCTGCCTGCCAAACCCTTCCTCAAATGTTCACCTTATGATACACATGCACATTAAATTAAATGAGATGTGACATGTGATAGGATTACGCACGCGGTGGATTGGCGCAACAAGGGAATGCGAACCTAATTGTTAGGCTCACGTCGAGGTCACACGCACCCAAATGGCAGCCTCAGTAGTAAAGTCGGATTCGGGTATTCCCTAAATGGTCGAGTTCGGTATTGGATCCAATCACGGTGCAGTGGGAATAGATCATTCGGTTGCGCACATTGATTATATATTAATTAATTAATTAATTATTCCATAGACCATGGCTAGCTAGCTAGCCACTTCACGTGCATGGTTTCTTACAAATTTACAGTTTAAACTTAGTCTAGTGATTGAATTATGACTTTCAGATCTCAATTTGGACTGTAATTAAAGTCTTAATTAATGTTTTGATTTAATTGGAATCTAATTGGAGCTCAATTTGGCTTCTTGTCATCCATCGTGTTACCCTGACAACTAATGGAAAAATTCCATGGGCCAGGTCAATTGTCCCATGTTCGGTATTATTTAATTTATCATTTTTATCATTTGGGGATGAACAGTTAACTAGTGCATGAGATGTTAACACTATGAGGTCTAAGGATTAATTATTGACTAATAATCATGTTATTGTCTTCCCCCATGCACTGGTTACTATTCGGGTTAGTAGCCATCCGTAATTTATCTCCTTTCATATAACTTGAAGACGAACTGTGAGGGATACCTAAGATGAGTATTATCATCTTTTGTCACCATGCACCATGAAGACAATATCAAATTTAGTACTATTCAAAGAAGAGACGACAATAACTCCTCTTGAGTTATTTTTCTATTTTTTTTTCTAAGAGTTTCAAGCTGTTGAAAGTTCATCATAATTCAAAATATAAATTGTTCTTATTTGAATTAAAGATTATTGTTTTTTGGAAGACAATTGTTAATAGACCTAAACACCTAGATTGGAATATTATCATCAAATAAAAATAGGGTTCAATCATTAATTGTCTCGAAATAAAAGGTTGTGTCAACTATGAGAGAGATATGTTGATGATCGTCGTCACAGACGTTATTGGTAAAACCATCCAAAAAAGATGGTGCATCGAAAATAACTTACCTAAAAATGCGTCGTCAATTCAAAGAGGTGTGTCAACGATATTCAATGGTTACTAATCATGGACAAGTAACCTAAAAGTTTATATATATATAGTACTGATTGATATTTTAAATGTTTTTATGATATTTTTCCGTTTTCATTATTTCGATTTATAGCAACAAGTAAATTGTAGACACAAAAACAAATTTATTAATATTTTTATAGATAAATATATATACCAAAAGGTTAATTACAAAGGTCGATCAGATTCAGATGGACCACATCCAACATATATAATATTGGATCATGGAATCAACGATCGAATTTTAGGATAACATAATCTATCGATTATCTGTAATTTAATTTAACTTCATCAATCGCCGTTGAGGGACGGCATCGACCAAAAGTCCTCCACCGTCCAAAAGTTGTCGCTAGACTCGGTGGAGAAGTTACCGTCGGCGCGCTGCGG
This sequence comes from Boesenbergia rotunda, assembly GCA_024364735.1. Classification (NCBI taxonomy): domain Eukaryota; kingdom Viridiplantae; phylum Streptophyta; class Magnoliopsida; order Zingiberales; family Zingiberaceae; genus Boesenbergia; species Boesenbergia rotunda. The sequence goes on from JAGFNQ010005978.1 coordinate 287,838, forward strand.
GTAGCCGGCGGCCGCTGATACATCGTCGCAAACAGGTATACCGGCGGCGTCGAAGGTGTTGCTGCCGGCGGTGGCATGGATGGCGCCGGCGCTGGTGCTGGCTTCGTCGGTCAGCGAGGTACTCCCGTTCATGTTCTGGGACTCGCCGTGTTTCAGCTTCTTTTGCACTCGGGTCCTCCAAAAATTTTTTATCTCGTTGTCTGTCCTCCCGGGGAGCTGCTTCGCAATTTTCGACCACCTCAATATTTAAAAATAAATAAATAAATAAAACAGGTCAACAAACTTCATGCATGATATATAATTTATCTTTGCACAATAAATTGCTTTTATTTAATATAATTATATATATTTTTACTTTGTGATTTGGTTTTCGATTGTATTAAATATTTTATATAAATAAATTTATAAACATATATTTATATTGTTGAATGTATTATAAATTTATTTTAAATGGCCGCTATTGTAATAAAAAAAGAACATCGTTTTAATGTAAAAAAACAATAAAATACAGAGATGTCACCCGTTTAATTGATTAATAAAATGCTTTGGTGCGGATTATTGAGGGCCACCCGTTTTGCCACCTCAGATCGTCCCAAAATCTTTGGAAATTATTTTTTTTGGGAAATCAATTTTGTGGCTCTCCTACGTCGGGGCCGGCAAAGATTTGTAGCCACACATCGCCTCTCATTAATAGCTAGCTTTCTCCACGTTTTATTTAGCCAATTGTTTGGCCGATCTCCATGCATGCACAAGAATGTTTAGGGCCGGCCATCGCTCTCCTCCTCCCCTTCCCAATTGGATCGTGTGAAAACCCTAGCAAACATAACCTCACCTGTTCCCCCACTTCGCATGCAATTCCATGATCAGCTGCTGCTCCTCCGGCGTGATGTTCCCGCGCCGCACGTCCGGTCGGAGGTAGTTCAGCCACCGCAGCCGGCAGCTCTTCCCTGTCCGGTTCAATCCTTGTATCAAGTGATGATTGATGGGATAAGATCGCTACACGTGGCGAGCAAGTGAAGTCAAAACTATATATAATAGATATATATACGTACGTACCGGCAGATCGGGCGATGTTGTTCCAGACGCCCTCGCCGTGGTTGGAGATGTAGTTGATGAGGATGAGGTCTTCCTCCATCGTCCAGGGGCCCTTCCTCACCTCGGCCTCCTGGCTACTGCTTATTCTCCTGTCCATGCTGCAGCTAGCTAGCTTAAGCTGATCTGGCCGGCCTTAACCATCAAACTAATTAAGGGATAGAGATCCGTGATATATACACTACTAATATAATTAGCAAGGAGTTAGGTTTTTAGGAGAGTTCATGGGTGGATGAATGATCAACAGGAAGAGAGAGAGAGAGAGAGAGCTAGTAAGTTGAGGGAGAGAGTTAGTTGAGGGAGGTATATATAGATCGAAACTAGCTAGCTGAAATTAAACTAGAATATATATAGACTGAGAGCAAATATTAATTGATATTATGATATGTGAAATCTTATATATTTACATGCTGAGCCTAGATATCTAGCAAGTGCTGAAGCTTTCTAGCTATAGTGTTCGATATATACATCTAAGGCAATAAGTTAAGCTAATAGATCACTTTAATCAGTATATGTAACATGCAACTGTATTAAAGACTATTAATTAGCTAGTTAGTATGGAAAGCTTTATGCATGTATAGGTGATTAAACAAATTACAGCAAAGTAATGTAGAAACATGAACATGTGAAAATATTACTCCAATGAAGGATTATGGGTGTCCTTTGTTGACTCATACTTGGTGTCTTCTTTTGGTTAACCAATTTTGTTGAGCCAGTACTTCCATGATAGTGAAAAATGCCTAACTCCATGCTGTCCATTAATTGGTAGATGTGAAAACGTATATATGCTTGTTAACAAATCTATTGAGTTATTCTTAGTCATTAAGTCGATGACTTCAAATCACCAAGAGTTGTTAGCGTGTTTCTTATTCTAGAAATTGATGAACATGGAAATAAAAAACACTGTGGAATGTTCCTTTCTTGTTAGGAAGGAGACGAGTTGTACCTAAATGTTTGTCTTCGATAGTTAGGTGGCTTTTGCTTTTAGATCTGTAAGTTGTTGTGATCAAAATTAAGAGTTATATATATATATATATATATATATAAAAAGAGAGAAGAGAGAAGAGAGAGAGAGAGAGTGTGTAAAAATGGAGAGTGAAAACCATAGTGAATGATGTGATGAGTGGCATGCGTGACACTTTACATGCACACGTCGATTATCGCTTGACACCATCGCGCCTTCGGCCGCCCCGATCAAACTATACCTAGGGCACGTGAACCGTCGGAGATCGCGCATGTAAAGTGTCACGTCATTCACTATGGTTTTCACTCTCCCATTTTCACTCTCCCAATCATTATTCATATATATATATATATTGAAGACAATTATCTACCACTACTTGATAGATTTTGTTGTCTCAAGCCATACAATTAGCTTGTCTTTGATCCAAGTTTTGTATCTCTAGATTTAATTTAATGTAGATTAATATCTTCACAAGAAAACTATTTAGATATGAAGGTGAAATTTTTGGTCTCTCTAATGTGACTCAACATAATGAAATCTACGCAATAAATCATAAGAAGAGGGTCCTTAGAGAGGGAGAGCTAGTGATCATGTGGGAAATTAAAACAACGTTTGCTAGGACAACAAAAACACTAATTGATGAAAACAACAAGAGGGTTGATTCTTTAATCTAGGTATCCCTCTTCACGATCCACTTTGAATATTGAAGAATAACATAAATAGGCGTGTCTCGTACTCAACGTCAAGTTAATTAAGAGGAATAATTCTCAATGAATTACTTTTTGGCTCCAAATTCTACCAATATTTATGTTAATGTTTGAGGCTTGCTAACTAAGCAAAGAAATAAAGAGCATATATATCCAATTAATTAATATTGAACACGCACTTCACTAATGGAGAGTCTCTAGCTATGAGATAAAAAATAATCATTCAATTGATTAAGGTCTGTGAGAAATCTAATCTCACAGACCCAGAATAATTTTATAATGGTAAAATATATAATTATATATGCGGCATCTTCTGAGAAGTAAAAATAGTTATTTTGAATCTAACAAATATTGTCTAGATCTACCATTTAATATAATTCAGCATGGGTACGTACCTAGCTAGAGTTTGACTTGACAATCAAGTTTATAAGTGCGTCAAATATGGATATGAAATATGAAGTAATGGGGGGCCGCAAGAATTATATTACAACGTACGATTACACATGTATATATATGTACATGCAGCAACATACTCGACCAAGGTTGAATCAGCACAAATCATGGTCAGATAAGATATGGTTACTTGTTGGTTTTCCATTTTGCAAGCAGACAACTGGAGGAAGGGTTGGGGTATACAGTTCTCCATAGGTTTGCCAGCAGAAGGGTTCATACATATGATAGTGCTCTTGTATTGGTTGAAGCTCAACCTGGGTTAAAGTGATGTCTGAACATGGAGAGGCATCACTGCAAGCAAAGTGCACTGGTTTCACTGTGTAAGTCCCTTTGATATTCTCATATGCAATGCCTGACAGAGCTACTGCTGATGTCTGGTTCTTGCAAGAGCTTCGATCACAATAAAATTGGTCGATCATAATTGGAGTCTGGACCTCTGTCACTCTTATGTTTGAGAATCTTATGTTCTGGACTGAACCTGATCCGCCCTGTGACAATGCAACAGTGTTTTATGTATGTATCAGCATCCCAATCAGACGAGGTACCGTAGCAGCAACTCATAGAAATCTATGGATATATATATTCTAAACAACTTTGGTTACGTTATTTTTTCTCCATTGTTTTTGCCCCCTTCGTTTTTCCTACTGTAAAGTCTTTTCAAATTCTAAACAATTTGAACTTTGGATCATTTTATGTGGAAGTGCCAAAATTACATTATATATATTTACCTGCCAGGTCTTGATTCTGACACCAGTCATTGTGCTGTGCAAATTGACATCCCTTACAGTTATGTTGGAAACACATGCTTTGCTGTTATCTCTTCCCAGGCCACCGATGCTGATTCCATGACCAGGCCCACAGGTCACACTGTGGATGTTAATGTTTGAGCACCCCGTTTGGATGGACACACAGTCATCACCTGCAATTTTTTTTTTTATTTTTTCAAAAGGCAAGGCAAGTAAAGCTATATATGTGAACAAAACTTGCATTTGCACGCAGTTTGATGGAAGATTCATTCATTTTTTGTCATCAGAAAAAAGGAAAAGAGCAGATCTGCAGGGTAGTGGACTATATATATATATAATACCGCAGCTCACGTTGGTATGATGGATCATAACATCTCTAGAATTTTGCAGATGGATTCCATCTGTGTTGAGGCTATTTCCAGGTGAAGCGATTGTCATGTTGTAGACTTGGACAGTTTCACAGTTGTCAAACTTGAGGTGGCACTGTTGGCTGTTTTGAATTGTGATACCACTCACCGAAACATTGTAGCTCCCATAGAACCTTAATGCCTGCAGATTAAAGCAAAAATGGCGAATACAAGTGCAGAATGTTATTCATACTGTTCGACGACATCGCTTTATCATATGGAAAAGCAACAGATCTGGAAAGTAAGAAATGTCACCGTCGGTTTGATCTTTGGCAGCAACAGACTTAGCTCCTCATTTATCTGCTGAAGAGTTTTAGGTGACGAAGTACATGAGTTCCATATGACAAATATATATATATATATATATATATATATATATATAATTTCATATGGTTATGGTGGAAATGAAAATTTGATGGTTTAGTCTTACTGAATCAACATCATCAGGCTCATTGTTTGTCCACCAGACACTGCCTCGCCCTTCTATTACTCCACTGCCTTGAATTGTTATGCCTTGCAGCTTTGAGAACTCAATCCACCATAGAAGTCCTGAACCCCAGTACTTGGCATTAGTTGGGGCAATAATCATCCCATCCAGCTGCATCAGAGAATTAAAGACTGATACTTGAAGATGGAGCCAGGAGTAATTCACTGTACGTAAGACCTCTGTACCAAAACAAAAAAAAAACTTTTGCGTTGTGGTCGGGCACAACATAGATTGGCTAGACAATATTGCAGTGCCTAATTTCAATGTCAAGTTTGTTTAGAAATTAAATAAATTTAATCAGTAGGTTAGATTACGTGCCTGGAAAACAATATTGGGCTGACAATAAGGCCCAGAGAAGGAGATAGGGCCGACAAGGAACTCAAATTCTGCTGGAACAACCATAACGGATCCACCCACCTTGCAAGCCGTAGCCCATGCAGCCTCAAAAGCCTGCATTTAAGTAGCCATATCGTTTGAATTGAGGATTTGAAATAAAAACATTCGGGAGTTTCGCTGAAAACTGAACAAGTTTTTTGAATATTTGAATCAAGTTCGAGTTCAACCATCAAAATTTCAAGCAGAGCAATGCAGGTGTGCAGAACATGTACAGGAGATGAGGAAGAAGCCAGTGGCTGGCCAGGTACCTTGGTGTCATCTGTGACGCCATCTCCCTTCGCTCCAAAATCAAGCACATCGAACATGGCCGCAGTTGGGGCTGCCTGAGACCCATTTTTCAGGTTTGGGCTAGGACTAGGAGGCGACGGCAGCGGTGGCGGTGGCGGTGGCGGTGGGCTCAGATAACCACCTCCCCCACTTCTTCCTCCACCTCCCCCGCTGCTATGGCCGTTGCCGGCGCCATTATTTCCTCTACCCTTCTTCCTAGCCAGGGAAGAAGAGGGCGAGTTCTTATGCCTCCAATGCCATCCTTTCCTCCCTTCACACCCATCAAAGTTTGAGAAGATCAAAATCAGGAGGAGCAACCCAAAGCATCCTATCCTAATTACCCCGCTCATGATCTTCTCGTTTATACCTGCTTTGCTTTGAGAAACTTGAGGGATCAAGAAGAGAAGAGCAGAGCAGAGCTGAGCTGAGCTGAGCTTGTTTTGATCTAGCAGGGTGAGGAGCTAGCTAGCTAACTAGGGAAGTTGGTGCATGTTAATTTAAATAGCCACAAGCCACATTCGCTAGCTCTCTCAAGACTCTCATGCACTAACTCTCCTTTCCCACCACTTATCAAAGTTGCAATTCCACCGAATTTCTTCTGTCATTTAAGCTGGACCAGACGATTCAATTTTTCCGTTCCCTCTCCCTCTCCGTTACTACCTTTTTTCCTTTCTTCTGTCATTTAGGAATCACGTACCATTATATATATAGTTCGGAATTGAATCGGGATAAAGATTTATATATCCTACAATTCACTTCATATAAATATTTATATGTAGTAGTAGAACAAGGACAAAATATAATCACATTCCGCTTGATAGCTTCATGCATGCAGCCTCTTCACGGGCGTCTAAGAGTGTGCTGCAGCTTGCTTGTCCTCTCCAATTGCCAGATAGAGCTAGAGGAGGAACAAAACAGAAACACAAGGGCCCATTCTCCTTAATTTACAAATAATGAACAGTACTGTGTCTTTGCATGGTTCCTCCCTCCTCCAGCACATCGATCATTGCTGAATGATTGAGCTAGCTAGCTAGCTAGGGAGATTGCATGCTGCACTGACTGATGTGTTATGTGTATATATAAGAAACCGACTTGATCACTAATATTGATCTTTCTTTAACAATTCTTGCAGCTAGCTAGCTAGCTAGCCATTCTTTTTCAGTAGTGGAACAAGTATATATATATCTAATTCACATGGAAGATAATTAACATCACTGATCAATTTAAACCAGAAAAAAATGTGACTAAATTTTGTTCAATCCATCGAGCTGCAGGTTAATTATTGATTAGAGGCGTACGTACGTCCTTTAGCTAGCGATCGCTTATGGGCTAGCTCGTGATTTGTGGGAGACTCGTGAACCCTCCCCTCCCTCCATCATCAATTAATCGACGACTGTGACTACTGATCCAAAGAATATAATTAATTAATTTGTTATCTATCTGATTAAAATCGAGGTGGCCGTTTACAATTAACGCTCGACCGTTTATAAATTTAATTTCCCAATGGATCGGACAAATTAATATAACTTTGCGGCAAGCTAGCAACGATGCTGCTTTATTGCGTACTTAATAATTCTCACGAGCGGTACCATATGCATGTCACAATTCTGATCGATCTGAGCTAGGCAGGCACGTTGTTTGTATTTGATAGATGCGATCGACGACTTGTGGCCTGCAATGGCTGGAGACTACTCACGGGTTGCATGCTATTAATTAATTTGCTATTATATATATATAGCATTAGCAAGCAAGAGCCAAGAGGGCAGGCAGAGCAGTGCAGTGAACGCCTCTGACGACGCTACATTTTACCAGGTGAAGCAAGCAGCCACTTCAAAACTCAACTTTGATGGGCGCCACAGCTAGCTAGCATAGTAGCATATATCCATCGTCTGCTAGCTGCACTTCGTGGCCACTCGATACATATATATATGCAATGATACTGATTACTATGTTTCGGAAGCAATAATTAATTAATTACTGCGCGTGCTCTTAATTTAGTGGCAGGAGATGAGGGAGCATCCCCTAGTCCGCATTTTTGCGGATCATGGGATGGTCCATTCTCAATTGCGGCTGGATTGCGATCATGATTCGGTCGCAATTTGTTACAATCTCTTCTAGGGTATATCGTGCACCCCAGGTTATAATTTAGGTTCGAACGGATGGCTGGAGGCCACCCGATGGCCTAAACTCTAAACTCTAAACCCTAAACTCTAAATCCCAAATCCTAAATCTTTCATCGTGATCTTCGGGTGGCCTCTGGCCACTCGGCCGAACCCAAACTATAACCTGGGAGCACGGTGAACCCAGAAGGGATTGCAATAAATTGCGGCCGGATCGCAATCCGACAACAATTGGGAGTACTGGACCATCCCCTGATTCGTAAAAATGTAGACCAGAGGATCTGAGCTGGGAGATGAGGGCATCCACAATGATGGAATTCGTCAAAGAGTTCCTTCGTTGCTATATCCGCATTATCAAAAGTTAAAAATCTTATCTATCTCGTTACTATTAAAAAAAATCTCAATAACTCCTTCCTGATGCCACATATTTTCATCCCTTTATATATTTTTTTTATCTCTCCTTCCTATTTTATCTTTTATAAAATTAAATTTTTATAAAATTAAAAAACAAAAATCTAACTTTTATAAATATTTTTAATTTGTTAACCTTCAATATACACTAAAAAAAAACTCTAAATAGCGACGAACTGCTTAAATTTCCATCGCTATTAACAATGGATAAAATAAATCCGTCGCTATTTTAGGGTTACACAGCAAATTCCCTAAAATAGCGATGGAAAAGTTAAATTCCATCGCTAATAATGTCGAATTTGATTTGTCCGTCGCTATTTTAGGTTTATTTCTCTTGTCGCATTTTCCCCCGCCGTTCGCGCATTAAGGAATTTTCTCCTCCTGCGTTCCGTCGCCCGACGTCTTCTCCTCCGGCGATCTCCTCCTCCGGTAATAGGTACGTAAATGGTGTATTTTTCCTCCCCTCCTGGCGGCACGCTCGACCTCCTGCGGCCGCGCAGGAACTGCTGTGGGCACACGCGGCCTGCTACGATCGCACGCGGCCTCCTGACGACGCGCACGACCTCCTACCGGCGCGTGCGGCCGCAGCTGCCTCCTGTGGGCCTCAGGATACAAATTTATGTTTGATTGATCAGAAACAATGTTGGATAATTTAGATTGTTATTTGTGGTTAACAAATCAAATTGCAAGTTAGATTAGCTATTTTGTTATTTGTTAAAGTAGTTATGCTGAATATTTTTGATATAAATGTTTGCATGAGCCGTCGACAAATTTGGATACTAATTATCCTAATTATCCTTAATTAGGAAAATTAATATCCTTAATGTTTCAAATTTAGGATACTAATTTGTGTTTGATTAATCGGAAACAAAGTTGATTAATTTAGATTATTATGTGTGGTTGACAAATCAAATTGTAAGTTAGTTTAGCTATTTTGTTATTTGTTAAAGTAGTTATGCTAGATATTTTTGATATAAATGTTTGCATGAGCCGCCGACAAATTTAGACACTAATTATCCTAATTATCCTTAATTAGGATAATTAATATCCTTAATGTTTCAAATTTAGGATACTAATCTGTGTTTGATTAATCGGAAACAAAGTTGGATAATTTAAATTATTATTTGTGGTTAACAAATCAAATTGTAAGTTAGTTTAACTATTTTGTTATTTGTTAATGTAGTTACGTTGAATCATTTTGATATAAATGTTTGCACGAGTATCAATATTGAATATTTGTTTGTTATTAGGATACAATGTATATGAACAAGACATGGATATATAATAGATTAGATAATGGATTTATCCGCGAAGAATTTTTTACCGGTGATCCTGTCGCCGAGCGGGGTGGGTCCGCAACCGGATGACGGTGTAGGGATGGATGACGTGTGCGCTGACGGGCTGCCTTCGCTCAGAACGACTCAGCGAATGGGGATGCCCTCCGATCGGGCAGAAGCGGATGTTGCCTGGTACGCCTTTGGCTAGATGGATGATGCAACCGCCGAGTGGGATTCCCGACTGTCCGAGTGAGGATGATGTCGTTGTCGAGTGGAACTTCGGCCGGATGACCTGAGCCTGCTGAAGGAAAGGACCGTTAGCAACCTAGCCGGGAAGCGTCCCGGCAAGGCCCTCCGACGGTCAAGTCAGTACTCCGGTGAACAAGCAAAATAGAGGAGCACTGTAGACGAGAAGCTTCGCGCGCGTACCTGATAATGAGGAAGGGAGGGGCTTATATAGCCGAGGGAAAGGACCAAGCCTGACCTGTGTCAGGATTCTCTGACTTGGTCGAGGGATATTCTCTGATTGTCCGCCAGGTGTCAGGATTATCTGACGGAGTCAGAGAATATTGTATGATGCTGTCGATTTGGAGCCAACATTCCTTGTCGTATATTACTTGTCTTATGTGAGGACACAGACAGCTTTCTGTACGCTCCCGACCAGCGCCGCCTGGCGCCAACGGCCCGACAGGGCGGCGTGCCAGGGAGCGTCAGGTCACACGAGTGGTGACAGCCTGTTATATACAGCTGGTGCGGATGTTTTGTCGTCATCCCCGGGTGGTTTCGGGAGAGTGCTCGAGTGAGCGACAGGCGGGGATGCCCGGCTGGATGTCCGGTATGGACATGAAGGATTATCGGGCGGATTCACCCGGATGATTAGGCGTGTGGCCTTTATATGGCCGGGTGGCAATACCCGGGCGAGGGGATGTAGAGACCGGGCGGAAGTACCCGGATAAGCGAGGCATAATAACCTTATGATGGCTGACCGGGACTGACTGGCCGGCTGAGCCCTGGCATTTATTCTGCCCGGGCGCTTGAGTCCGACCGGCAGGCAGAAATCTAAGACCGGCTAGGGTGTTTATCAGGCTGGCTATCCGTACAATGACATGGACCCAGAATTTGGCCAGGCTGTTTGCCATGCGGGCTGTCCGTACGGTGACAAAGATAGGGCGGGATCAGCCGGGGTTAAAGAATTTATGAACTTTGCAAAGTGTTATCCTGAGTATTTGAATGACGTCGAGTTAAAGTGTCCACGTAATCAACGTAGATGTAGAAATACATCTTTCTGTGATGAGGATACAATGAAAATACATATTTGTAGGTATGAGTTTGTTTCAGATTATTACAACTGGTATTGTCATAGAGAGTTATATGTATTTGAACCCGTTGGACCTTCCATCGCTTCATCATCCAACCCAATTGGTCCAGAGGCATCATATAGGCTTACTGATGCAATGCAATCAATGGTTTACGATGCAATGGATGCATTTGATCAATCAAATGTAGATCAAATACCTACTCTTGAAGTTCAGAAAATTTGTGACATGTTGAAGGCTAGTAAAAGAGAAGTATGAGAAGATATTTCATTTGGTCATTCTCAATTGTCTGTTACTACAATATTATTGAATATGAAGATCGAACATCATTTCTCAGAATGATGTTGTAATGACATATGTCAATTAATGTCAGAGTTGCTTCCAACAGATAATTGCATGACTGATAGTTTCTACAATACTAAAAAATTAATTAGAGACTTGAGTTTGTCAGTCGAGAAAATAAATCGTTGTATCAATAATTGCATGATCTATTGGAATAAAGACAGTAAGTTGATGAAATGTAAAATGTGTAATCATCCTCGTTACAAGCATAGTAGTCGCATGGTTGGAAAGAAGAAAAAAAATATTCCCTGTAAATTCATGTAAAACTTCCCTTTGACTACTAGACACCAACGCTTGTATGCATCAATAACAATAGCAAGTCATATGATCTGACATCAAAACCATGTATATGAAGGAGACATAATGTGTCATCCTTGTGATTCCTTTGCGAAACATTTAGATTCAATATTTTCTTCCTTTGCAATGGAACCACGTAATGTGAGACTAGACTTTCTGCAGATGTATTTCAGCCATTTGAAAGTTATGCACAATAATATTTATCATGACCAGTTATTTTAATATCATATAACTTACCACCATGGATGTGCATGAAAGATGAATTCATATTTTTTACCGTGCTAATTCCAGGTCCTCATAATCTAAAAGGGCAAATAGATGTAGTTTTACAACCTTTGATTGTTGAGCTGAATAATTTATGGAATATAGGCTTAGAGACGTATGACATCGCAAGTAATTTAAACTTTACAATGCATGCAATATTGTTATGGACTATTAGTGATTTTTCCGCATACTCAATGTTATCAGGATGGAGCATACCTGGAAAGTTAGCATGTCCACATTGTATGAGTCAGTCTGATGCATTTTCTTTGCCTTGCAGTGGAAAGATTTCTTGGTTTGATAATCATCAAAAAATTTTACCTGTTATCATCTGTTCAGAAGAAATAAGAAAATTTTCAAAAGGAATGAAGTGGTTAGGAAACTACCTCCAGTTTGGATGTCAGATGAAGAAATGTTTGATGAAATTGTTACTTATGGATTTCTACCAGTATATCAGGATGACTCAGATGATATCAACAAGTACATTGTTAGAGTCAACAAATACGGTTGGAGGAAAAGAAGTGTCACACCCCGAGGAGCTGCCCATCTCATATTGACTGGACTGTCACTCCCTTGACCTGGCGGACAATTCTGAAAACCTAACCTTTACGACTACCTCAGCTGCTTGTACCACAATCTATAGGGTTGGAACAAGCGTTTGAATAAAAAGAAAATGAAAACGACGACAAAAGCTGCATACCGGTATGACTTACGACAAAACACACCGAACGAATACCTCCATGACACATAAAAGTACAACCATATCGAAAATACCGTAGCGGAACCGCAAATGAAAATACAACTGATGAACGAATGAAAAGGGGTACCAACATGTACCCACAAACATATACAGGTAAACGACGAAATCGTCTCGACGCACGTAAAACGGGATAGGCTGCCGAGCACTCCAGTTGATCATCCTGAAATAAAAACAAGAAGCTAACGGGATGAGTTCACAGTACTCAGCGGATATCTCATCAGATATGCAAGATAGTCTAAGCTAGCAATAGTAAAGCAGACTATCAAAATAACACATATGCAGGCAATGATAAATACAACTAATATGAGGAATAGAAAATACCATACCAGGGTGGCGGGGTCGTCAAAACCAGGGCATAAAGGTCTCCTGTATGTGCATGTCAATCATATGCAGCAGCATCCAAGTATAGCAAGCACGGGCAAATGCAAAATATGTGTATGCATATGATGCAATGACATGGTCACCCTGCCATCGGTTAGACATCGTCACCTATGTACGGGAGGAAGCTGAGCGGAGGCCACCCTCCGACATAGAACTGTGACTACCATCAGTACTCTGTCATCGTTGCTCTTGAGCGATCGAGTAGACGGGATGCTGTCAGTGTAACACTCCTACCCCATGACCTATCTGGGGGATATCTCTATCTGAATGTCACCTCCCTGTCGAAGTAACACCCCTATCCCAGGTCATCTCTGGAGGATATCTCTATCTGAATGTTACCCCTATCCCATGTATATATATGGGGGAGAGACCTCTCTCCCTCATCTCCTGGTATAAGGACTACCCACGGAGGGACTCTGCCTGCTACCACGCTCCGATTCACTAACTCATGAATGCATGAGCGGAGTAGCACAGAGCACACTACCCATACACCGTCAACCACTAGCCCATGAGTGGTCGTATGGGTAGGTTAGGTATGACTGTCGACTTGTCTCAACCACAAGGGAACCCTTGGTCGACAGTGATACACAGTGCATGATGATGCATGACACTAGTCAAACAATATCCACTATCTAGTCCATCTATATCAACATGATATGCAAGGATCATAGATAATGCACCATAGCCTAAGTCCTAAAGGTATATGTATCACATGCCAGGTCTAGCATATACAATATCAGCGTAAGGTAAAACATGTATATAGCAATACATAACCCTATCGCTAACCATAGCATATCAAGCATATAATCTATGACTAATCCAGAAGATAATAAGTCAGAGGTACCCGCCTCGATATGAAGAAGTCTGAGTGACGAGAACCCCCATCCAAAATAATATCCGCGACAAGGGAACTAAGTCAACGCCCTGCATCAAAGAGCATAATTTATAAGTTATTTATACAAATACTAATTAACTAATATATCACAACCCCATTAGTATCATCCCTATCCTAATGATAGGTTTCCAATTTGAACTTAAACCTAAAGGTTAGGTTTAATCGTTAACCCAAGTCCAAACCAAGATCCTCAATCAACTCACAGCTGAGACCTAATTTTTGGATCAAAACCTCAACCTCCAAAACTCAAATATCAGCAAGATCAAGAAGATGACTTACCTAGATGTACCCAAGCTCATGAAACCAAGGCTCACGACGCAGAATGGAAGAAAATTAAATGAACACACATTTTGGCACAGGGAACCAAAGAAAATAAACTACTAACACTATCAAAATCCTCCACCTCGCTCCCATCACATCAACTGCTCACCCTCACCAACCTACGACAAGCTCAATAACCCAAGCACGAACCACAGAATAGAAGCAACTCCTCCAAACAAAAGAGACAGAACCTTAACAGAGCAATAAGAATCCAAGATTTAAAAACTCAAATCATCCTAATCACAAAACCTAGAATCCTAAATGAAGAATTTGAAACTTGATCAACACAGAGCACACTAAGAACAAATCAACCTCAACCAACTCCAATTCCCAACTCAAAATAGAAACAAAATTCTAAACGAATCCCACAGATCTAACAAACAACATCACAGAATCAACCGAAAACAAAGCTAACGACAGAATCTTACCTAGATCGATGGATTCGGCTACCACCAGCAGAGAAGACCCTTCGATAACCTTTCTTGCTCATTGGCGAAGAACAACAAACCACAGAAAATTGACAGAGCTAGGAGCCTCCCCAAATCCTCGATCGGTCAGCAACACCCTCTCTTCCTCGCGCTGATCGCATGGTAAGGAATCACGGCAATAGGGCGAAGAGATGGCCAAGCAAAGGAAATAGATCTATGAGAGAAACCCCACCGTGCCCTAGTTCGCCGTGGCTCGGCCAGAGAGGCGACGTCGAATGTGTGGAGAACAAAGGATGAAGGAGAGGACCTCGACGCCTACTCGATCGCGAAGGAATGCCCTCAGCACTCTCGTGATTGGATGGAGCGACTCTCGGAAGAAGAAGAGAAGAAGAAGGGGGAAGAAAACTCTGATCGGGCGGAGAAAGCAGTGAGAAATAAAGCTGATATAAGATAACATTTTTGCGATTAGCCCCACCCAATTTGGTTATTCTCACAGTAGCCCCTAAGTTTCAGAAGTTTTTGCCTTTTAACCCCTAAACTTTCTGTATTCTTACAAGAAGTATTTTTTGAGAGATTCCATATTGAAAATATTTACTCATTCGACATAATTTGGATGTGATGCATATTAAGAAAAAAAAATTCTTTGATAACATTATTAATACTGTGCTGAATGTTCATGAGAAAACTAAGATACAACAAAATCACGTAAAGAATTGAAACAATTAGTAAGCAGGCCTGAGTTACATCAGAATGAAATAACTGGTAAATATCCCAAGGCGTGTTATATTTTGGACAAAGAAAGTAAGCAAGCAATGTATTCTTGGTAGAAAGTAATCAAATTTCCAGATGGGTATGCCTCGAATATGTCTTGTTGCATGGATACAAATAGATTAAAAATGATTGGAATGAAGAGTCATGATTGTCATGTGTTCATGCAAAGATTAATTCTAATAGCTTTCCAAGAATTACTTCCTAATAATGTTTGACAAACACTTACATAATTAAATCTTTATTTCAAAAATCTAACTTCCAGGGTTCTTACAGTATCAAATATGTTATGCCTTCAGACAGAGATTCCATTAATAATATGTAAGCTTGAGCGGATATTTCCACCAAGTTTTTTTGATTCAAGGGAACATTTACCTATTCATTTACCTAATGAGGTACAAATAGGTGATCCTGTACAATACAGATTGATGTATCCTTTTGAAAGATTTCTTAGGAAATTAAAGAATAATGTGCGTAACAAGACAAGAGTTAAGAGATCAATATGTAATGCATATCTGGTTGAAGAAGCAATTTCATTTTGCTCGTATTACTTTGCTGATAATGTGAAAATCAGACATCGAAAGTGTCAACGCAATCAAGATATCATTCAAACATTTAACTCAGACATGCTTTCTATTTTCAAGTATCCTGGAAGAGCAATTGGTGCAACTCTATCTAGACGGTTAAATTATCAAGAATATCATGCTACCAGAACATATATACTCCTAAATTGTGAAAAGGTCAAATCATACGTATGGTAATTGCTTCAGTTTATATATTTATTTGCATTAAATTACTATCTGATAATATATTTAAAAATTTAATATGATATCAAATTACCTTATATGTCAAATTGTATGAACAATAGTTACACATTCAAAATTCATCTATAAGTGCAAATGAGGTAGATCAAAAAATAGAGTATGAATTTTGTATTGTGGTTTTAAAAAAATAGATAAAGCCTAAATAAATTTTTAGAAAAGAAAATTAATCCTAAGAGGTTGAACGGACTAAAATTGTAAAAGATAAAAATTATTAAAAAATCTAAAATATCAAAAAAAATCAAAAATTATAAAAAAGATTAATTTACTAAAATTAATAAAAAAAAATTCATATAGAATGTTCCTACATCAACTAGTCGTTAACGTCGACATCGTCATTCCAAGTTAACCTCTAATTTCTCCCCTTTTTTGTTTTCTTCCGTAACATTTTTTTTATTCCCTGTCATTGACCCTCGGGCTACCGCCCGAGTAGCCACATACGTGGCTCCGCCACTATGTAGGGCAGTATATAGATGGGTAGGATTTGAAATGAGGTCGATCCTGTCGACAAGTGAAGAATGTTCTCGCTAGGATGACTCGGTCTGACCAAGATGACCCCAGTCTGCAGTAGCGTGGGGGTCGGGGTTGGGTTTGAATGCTAATAGAGCACAAGTCACTCGGATTGGACCGAAACAAGAGCACACAAAGTGGAACAAAGGTTCCAAATGGCAACAACCCCCCTTTGGAGCCCAAAGGGGGGTTTATATAGGGGAGGGGAAGCTCTCTGCCTTATCAAAGCTGTCATGTCTCATTAAAGAATGGTCAGTTGGCAGACTGAACTAATGTAGCCTTAGTTGCTCTGTGAGACTGCCACAGTCACCTGACAGTCTGTCCAGGTTGTCCCCTCTGACCCCAATTATTGTTGGCGGCTCTGTCAGGTCTTGATTATGTCAGAAATCCTTTTCTGACAATGAGGAGTTTCGGCTGATTTTTACTGCTGCTGCAACCCCTTCGCTCACTCTGGGTCGGCCATCCTGGGTCTGCCACTCTGGGTCGACCATCCTGGGTCTGTCACTCTGGGCCGATCAACCTAGGTCTGTCACTCTGGGTCGGCCACCCTGGGTCTGTCACTCTGGGTCGGCCACCCTGGGTCTGTTACTCTGGGTCGGACACCCTGGGTCTGTCACTCTGGTTCGGTCAACCTGGGTCTGTCACTCTAGATCGGTCACACTTGGTTGGTCACTTTGGTTCTGGCCAAATCCAGGTCCGGCTCATCAGACCAAGGTTAACCCAGCTTAAACTTATTCGACCTAGGCTTGATCCGATCGGGCCCTTGACCCACTCTGAAAACTTACTCGCCCGGATCACAAGTCTCCCCTTCAAGTCTAGTCGAAGGAGGCGTAAAGTCCGACTGACTAGGCTACACGCCCGGTCGGATGAACCCTACTTCGCACCCCTGACCCTCATTACAGCCTCAAGATTTTTATCCTTAAATGTCGAATCCCCTGTCGAGTCAGCCATGAATGCATCTGCCACGCATTTATCTCCTCGGATAAGAGGTCACAAAGCAAGTAGATAGTTGTGAATGGTAGATATGGCATATATAAAATCACATTAGATATGTAGCAAATGTTGTATCTAACTAGTCGGTATTAAGATAATATAATGCACTAATTAACCATAGTTTCATGAAAGACAATTATCAATGTCAATATCACAAAAATATCAGTTGACTTTCATCTCTAAATATTTGCATCATTACACCTCAATAAGACATTTCTAATATTTATATAATAAATTTTATTTTATTAAAAAATAGTTAAAAATCATGATCCATGTGGTATATATTTTATCAAGTCAATAAAAAGATAATTATACACTGTTAAGTATCACAAATTCTTTTAAATAATTAAAAAAATAAATATGTCATTATTGAAATGAATTTGCTTACATTATTCATGAAAACTTAATGGAAGGAATTAAACAGGGAGCCAAATATATTTATTTCACAAAATATTTTCTAGAAAACATCTTTTATGCAACAAAAACATCTTTTATTAAAATATTAGGATTTCTAATATTTTGTGCAACAGAAACTACTTATGTTTAATATATATTTTTTTCTTTTCTGTCAATAGATAATATATATATATACACACGTTAAACAAAATAACTTTGTTTAGTCAATCGAAAGGCATGCTATTTCCTATCAAGCTTTTTTTCCCACTCATGTTCACTGCAGCTCTGCAAATAAAAAAAATGCAAAAAGGAAAAACTATTTTTAGGTGACTTTTCATTTTGGACTATCCTTTCTTAATTTGTCTGAAAATTCCATTATGGAATCTTCGTGTTTAAATTGATAATATGTTTCATAGCGCACTTCACCCAACGTCATCTATAAGTACATCAGGCAGAAACTATGAAGCAAGTCTGCATACCTTAAATAGTCAATACAGAGATTATATATATATATATACAATTTTCAGTTACGACTAAAATGAGATAGAGAAGGTATTACAATAATCTTTCTTAGATCTTTATGGCAAGATCTTTTTCCTGGTTGATCTGCAAGAGGAGATGAATACTTTCATCTAGCTACTTCCACCTGCTACAAAATGGCAAAATTTTTGGAAAAGGTTTTAATTGTTTGGAAAGAAAGAGAGTAATTTATATTTTTAGAGATTTAAATACCTCTTCTTGCAGAAGAAAGGTAGTGGGCATAAGGCAAGTGTCCTGTCTCGATGAGGCGGATGTCCTCAACGAGCAGCTCATAGTGGTGCTTCACTTCATCGATGGTCTTCCCACCGACAGCACGAGCAACATTGTGCCAACGGTCGGGCGTATCCTTGTCGTACACGGCCAAGGCCTTCTCGAACATCTTGTTCTGCTTCGTGGTCCACGGCGAGGAGGAAGAGGTGATTGAACTCGATGCCATACTACCTACTTTGTAAGAAGTAAGCAATGGAGACCAGTTGGTGTTGGAGTTGGATGAAATGGAATGGCTGCTATTTATAAGGGGAAGAAAGGTTACTGTTCTAGTTGGAGAATAAAATAATTTACATATGAAATTGAAATGGTAGATTTAGAATAAGCAATAAATCTTTTGATTGATTGCCACAACCTCAGATTCCTCTCTTGACCAAGTTTCAGTGAATTTAATTTGGATGGATCTCTACAATGATTCTTTGGCAACAGAGAAAGAACCCAAAAGGATGGGAACTCTTTTCAGTAGAAGATTATTTCTCAATGGTATAATTAATTTACTTCGACGGATGAAGTCAATGTGATATCAAACCTCAAATCCTGTCAGTTCTTTGTTTTGTTTGGCAATATAATATTACATACAGGATTTGGCTCAGAGACAGGAATGAGACACAGCTAAGATTTGGTTTTATGCCTAGCAAAAGGTTGATCAGATTCTCAAAACTAATCTGAAGAAAATTGTTCCTTGTGATACAGATTCGAAGTGAGAGTAAGAATCCATATCAGTTGCCTCATCTCCAGGGTTATATTGCACAAATCAAAAGATACTATTCTCATCGTTTGGCATCATTAATCTCAACCCTGTGGTCTTCCTTTAGGTCAGTTTTTCAAGTTGTGCGATGCAGTGGTAGTGTGGTTATATGTGAAGAATCTAATGCCTTTTGGATTAATTTAAACTAGGGAAGGATTGAATCAGGATCATATTCTTTACTGTTTCAGATGGCATGAACTTAAGCCTTTTTTTAACAAGATAACGAAGTAGAATTCCTTCAGCCAGCCTCCAGGGAATAGCTACTGGTCTAGATGTTATCAGCATCAACTTCTTTTCCAGGGAACTTTACAAATAAAGGTACTTCTTTGCATCTATCTTCAGAGTCATAGTAAATATATATGCTGATGCGAGAGAAACTTCGTGAAGAGAGGCCTCTCAGATTTGATCAAATATGATATGACTTATGCCTAAAAAATTCATAAGCAATGTCTTGGTGAAGACTAGCTAGCCATATAGAAGTTTGTTAGATGTTGAGTAGTCTTGGTCAGAGGAGAAGATCAAGTTTGAAACAGTCTGATCATTGAGTTGAGTGGAGAGTCAGATTTATTTGATCGAATTTCTAGGGGTTTGGTCGAAGCAAATGGAGTGTCAGGCTTAGTTTATTCGAACAAAGATGGGAAGGTTGTTAGATAGCCTAAGGTGATTGGGTGCCATGTTAACGTACGGTAAAGGTGAAATTAAGCTAAGTACTTGGGACTACGTTGGCTTGTGACATAAAGTAGGTGTTTTCTTGGAGTAAAAAAAGGTAAATAATTTTAAATCTCTTTAAATTTTTTATCGAGTTTTTATCAAGTTACATTTTATCCTTCTATATTTAAAAAATAATATTTTTTTTATTGAGTTATATTTTTCTCCTTGTTTTAACATTTTACCTCTTATATTTAAAAAATAATATTTATCCTCCTTTGACTAAAAGTTAGATATTAGAAAACTTATAAAAGACAATTATACTCTTATCTTTTTAATCATTTTTTATACACTTATGAGCGAAAAAACATATTGAATTGATCATTATATCCTTTGATAAAAAATTCTCACAAAATTCATATATACATCAACATAAATAATAGAAAAGCAACAACTCTGAAAGGGATAACTAGCCAAAAACTCATTTAACCACTCTCATCAAATAAAAAAAGTCAGAATTCTAAATTGATGAACCAAAATTAAATAAAGATGGAACAAAGTTTATCATTAAAAATTTCCTCCTTATCATCAAATGTGGCATACAAAAAGGAGGAATGAAGTGTTGGTGTGACAAAATTACATCAATATACACATCAAAGATATTTCAAAATTCAGGAAAGAAGTTTATAAGCTATTATGACTACAAGGTTAGTGCTCAAACATCTTAATATACCATATAAACTTAAAATCACTGACATTGAATAGAAGTCAACTATTATTTGTATGCAAAAAATGGTGGTTGTGGGTTCTTCCGATGCATATAGAAAAATGATGGATGTAGATTTTTGTGCTTCTTCTTCTATTGCATCCATCCACCAGAAGAACCAACATCCATCATTTTTCTACGTGTAAGTATTAGTTGACATTTATTAAATGTTAGTGGTTTTGTTAAATACTGAGTTTTAGAGGGGCTAAATGGAAAATTTTGAAATATAAGGGCTTAGTTGTAATTTTTCGGACTTGGAGGGTTTATTTGCAAAATACAAAAACAATTATAAAAACCCTAAAACCCCCTCTCCTCTGCGCCGTTTCTTTTTCCCCGACTCCTCCCTGACGCTTGATGCTGAAAAATCGTTGTCGACCCTCGGCGGTTCCCCTCCACGCGAAGTTGTCGCCGACGCCTGTGAAGGGAAAGTTGTCGTTGTCTTCTTCATCATCCCCTTCACCTTCTCCTTCTTCTTCTTTCGTCTTTTCCGGTGCTCACGAACAGGGTGGAAACCCTAACCGACGCCTCACGCATCAGTCACAGCGATCTTCGATTCTTCTGATCTTCGAGTGATCCTTGATTCTTCCCCTGTTCTACTTGCAAGAAACGCACGCAGCCGAGGTCTACTGTCGGGGATCGTTTTCAAGTTCTGTAGGCTCTGCGTGCGTGCGATCCTTCGCCGAATTGGAGTTGTGGTGGATGCTTTCTTCCTTGTGGCTGAGATCACCGGATCCGATTAAAAGTAGGGGTCGTCGACATCAACCTCAGGTGAGATGTGGTCAGATTGGGTTTCTTGTGGTAAACTCATGCAAATGAATGCTAGATCATGTGTTTAATTGATTTTATCCCTACTGTGAGATTTGATCTTGGGTGGTAACTTAGTTCTTGGAGTTTTGAGTAAATTAGTTAACCCGTGTGGTATTTGAGGTGAGGTTGGAAGTTTGGGAAAGAATCATGTGAAAGATACGAAGTTTGTTTAAATCGAATTGGGAAACTTTGGACCAATTCTATGTTTGATAGTATTATTCATAGATTTGTTCTTAATTAGAGTATTCCTTTAACTTTAGTAATGTTTACATGGTTGGATTTATTAGGATTATCTAATTGTGGTGTTATTCTCCGAAATTTGATCTGATAACCTAATTACAATAATTAGGTTAGGGAAAAAGGGATTCGTTATAGTTTACGAGTTAATTAAATAAAGGTTGTAATTAGGATTTGTCTTAATTGTGTTTCATATTTTGTTTAGCTAATTTGGGTTAATTTATTTAATTTTATTAGTAGCTAAATTTAGTCCTTGGTACAGGACTTTAAGTTGGATTCGCACGGTTGATCGTGAAGAGGTTATTTCGGGTACATTCTACATAAAAGGCGGGTATTTCTCCTTTGTACTTGAGTAGTTTCTTTTACCTTAAAGCATGACTATTTTATGTCTAGTAGGTTGCTTGACCTTATTCATTGTTTGTTATTTTAACATCGCCGTTGATACTTATTCTTCGTTAATCTTCGAGTATTCAAAATTCGTATCCGTACAGTCCCCTATTGGTTTTCTGTTATGTAAAGTGCCGCTTGTACGCGAGTACTTAGAAGTCCATTGAACACAATTAGATTTATTTGGCATTAGAAATATCCTACCTAGTAGTGTAGGTGCATAATCGTTGGTTTTCGATTTCTGGTTGGTTGTATCGATGCATGGTTTACTTGTTGGATTTTGTTGCATCGTTGTTTCTCCAGTTGTTCGTGCATCTCGTAGCATGCACCATATCTGCACGTTGCATACTAACAACTGTTGGACTTCCATATGGTTAAACCGTCGTTAGTCATTTAGTTGCTCGATTCACTCAACCACTTGTTGTCGTGGTAGTTGTTAGAGTGCGAGCAACAGTCCTGATGCCACACATGTTGTAGCTGTAGGCAAACAGTGACACCCTCACCGTTGTTTTCGAGGGATATTAGAGCTGTTGGTGGCTCACCCTCACCGTTGTTTTCGAGGGATATTAGAGCTGTTGGTGACTCCCCCTATGTACCGGGGTTTTGGAGTGTTGGCTCCCCAACATCCTGTCCACTCAACCACACCTTTCTGTGGTATTCGTTGGAGTGCGTACAGTTGTCACAACCCTACCCACTCGGTCACACAGATGGGATGTGTTGGCGGCTTGACTGGCGTCAGGGGTGACACATGTCATTATATCATATGCATACATATTTCTTTTATGAATTTGCTTGTGTTTGATGCACTTATATGAGCTATGATTGTTGCACTTGATTGACATGCATGTATATGTTGGATTTATTGTTGACGTGGTGTTTTATATCTGTTTAGTTGTTATTCAGTTTTATAATATGTTGTTCTATATATGTTATGCATGTTTAGGTATTCCTATATTCCATATGGACTATACCCTGTTGGTTCTCTACTTCGTATACCTTTTGTTATGTCATGCTTATTGTCTACTCATATACCAGCTGAATCCACCCGGACTCACCACCCCTGCTTTTTCTTTTTGTTTCAGATAGCCGGTAGTCGCATTTCTTGGAGCCGGGAGAGGATCCAGTCGCCAGTCCCCAGAGTTGAGTTATTTTTTTTCGTATTTGGTTTAGTTGTTTTGTTTTCAGTACTTGGTAAAGTTATATTTTATTTGTTATCGGGTTTTGTCGTTATCAGAGACATTTGAGTTCTCTTTGAATTTTAGTTTCTTTTATGTTTAAGGTGACTGAGCCACTCGTTATCTTAATGGCCTCAATGGCCGCCTGCAGAGCCTCCGGTCTCACTCTCGAAGAGGCGGACTCATACCACTCCGCCCGGTAAACTTCTATGGTCCCTGAGGGAAAAGACGAGAAGGAGGCAAATGACTTACGTTAAAAGGAGTCCTTAGAGAAGAGATGAAGATGAGGTGCACTTAGCCACGAAGCCAGAAGGTGGTTGAACATCTTCGCCTTCCCTTCTTATACAGAGAGAGGAAGTCGCCTGCATGAACGCAATAGCAGCAAGGCACGTGGAAAGCAAGAAACCGCCACATCGGGGCAGTACTAGAGAACAGTCGTCTGACTTGAGCCAGCTACAGTGGCGCATGTCAGTAAGAGATCGTGAAGAGAGCCGTTGAAGCACGTGGTGATGGGGCATTCGCGAAGGGACCTTGTTACCATCAAAGAACGTCATGCACCTTTATAACGGATGGACAGGTATCATTGTGGTACCTCGAAAGCCATGGAAGCCTTTTGGAAAGGACAAAGCCAAAAAGGGATTTCCTAGGGACCCGGGGTAATTTCTATAATCCTAGGACCCTGTATAACTACTAAAATAGCAGTAACAGGTGCAAGGACCCAAGGGGACACAACTTTTTTACCACCACACTACTCCGATCAGTCAACCACACTTCCTTCGATCAGACTTGAAGGGAGGGATTTGTGATGGGGTTGAATAGCCCATGACGGGCACGTGGGCTGAAGAAGCTGCGTGGCAAGATGTGACGAGTCTGAGCGACTCACCTTTCAGAGCTCCCAGGACACTCTTGGGAAGGGGATCCTCCGAAGCTCTGCCGCGGTAAACACGCCTAGGAGATCAAATCAGAGAACCCCTCCCGGGATCACCCCGGGAAGTCAGATCCCGAGACCACCTCGGGGAAGCATAGCGCCCGCGACCTCCCTGGCCTGAAGACCCCGAGATCACCTCGACGAAGCGGAGGCCAAGCAGCCTTCGACCTCAAGTAACGGTCCCCACCCTTTTTCTCGGATCTGTGAATACGCATCCCCACTATCTCGAAGTTATCATGACCCTTAAATATCGCAACGGGGCACACTTAATGACGACGTAGACCGTTTCAAAGATTATCCGTAACCGACGAAGGGGGGACGTGACAGATCATGGGACGCAGCAAGACAACCACCGCAGGTATAAAAGGTATTTCAACCCTTCCGGTAAGGGGGCTAGACATTCTCTGTTACTCATACATCTTTCTGCCTGCTACTTTTTCTCTCTATCGAGGCACTGACTTGAACGTCGGAGTGGGCTCCGCCGGACAATCTCTAGCGTGTTCTCCTAACGCTCGTGTTGATCTCGCAGGGCGCGAAGTTCCTCCTTCCTCCCCAAACGTCAGCATCCGCATGGGCTGAACCCTGAGGGACTGACCGTCAACGTTATATATATATATATATATATATATATATATATATATAAACTCCAATTCATATCATCGTTGAAATATATGCATACATATATAAAAACCTACTCATATGTTTAAATGTGTCGATATCGGCAACTAATTCTTGTTTGCTCATCTCTTCAATCTCCACCACTACCTCCTCTTCCTCGTCCCCGATATTCTCTAGCGATGATGAAGACAACGAAGACTGTGTTAGCATGAGCTTCCTCTGGGAAGGACTCTCCTCCGCATCGAATTCCACCTCCTCTCGGCAGTCATTCTGCGGCCACCATCGGCAGGGAGGTCGTTTAAGCAGTAGTCCTCAAAACTCATGAATCCCTGCAGGATATTGGAGGCGGATTGGAAGAACTCGACGTGGTCGTCATGGTAACCGAGGAGCTCTCTATCGTTTCCGTCATGCTCGGAGAAAAATGGCGTTGGGGAGGTAGAGGAAAAGATAGTGGCATTAAGGCAAAAAACTCGTCCTTTTTGTCAGTTTGTTTCAGGATCACAACGAAGAAGGTAATTTATATTTTATTCAGACTCGAACTCAAATCCTTTAATAAGAATTGATATAAATCCTTTTTTAAATAAGAATATATCAAGTTTTTATCATCTCAACTACAACAGGATGATGAAGTAAGTGAAAGAGAATAATATATTGACTAGCTGCCTTGGGTCCGTTGACTCCATAGTCAACGAGAGAAGCTGTCGATGAGTCAGCATCCTCCGGCTCCGGCGACAAGCGATGGTTCAAGTGTTCGGACAAAGCCATGGTCAGACGTGCCAGATATGGTTCCTTGCCTTGGATTCTCACTGTTCGTGTCGTATACCGACACGTATACAACGCGCCTTGAAGAATGAGTCGACGAATGCCGGGCCGCAGAAGTTGACCGAATGGGCTTTATAGTGTTTGTCAGATCAAGTTCAAACGGCGGATATTCCATCGCGAGGAATCTCGTTGATTTAGCACATAATTTTAACACTAATTTAAATAAGCGGAGATCAAGGAGAGAGAGATGGGAAGAAAATGGCAAACTGGAGGTTGTATTTATAGTTATTAAGGTAAAGGACATATATATTAATGTCAAACTTATCAATATTTCATGTATATTGGATTAACTTATTACTAAAGAATACTTGAATGTGAAAACGGTTAAGCGAATTAGTATAGAGCTGCCAGATCAAAAATAATGTACGCTCTTCTAGTTTAGAATTAAATTATTTAGGATTCAAAAATAAATTATTAATCGAATGGCACAACACTTTTATCTTGGTTTTGTGGGCCTCCTTGCAAAAAATTGATCCGGATTCCACAGGGGTCTCGTAGAATATATGATTTGTAGCTTAATTAGGTCATGGACTGGTAGAGCTACTAATTCACTAACCAAACATAGCAACGGCGGCCATGGAGGAGAACCAGCGCCGCGGCTACCCGGATCCTATTCGCCCCGGCCACACCCGCATCGGTTGGATCGGGCCCGGTATCATGGGTGCTCCCATGGCCGCCCGCCTCCTCTCCGCCGGCTACCACCTCACCGTCTACCCCCGCACCCCCTCGAAGGCTGCCCACCTCCTCCGCCTCGGCGCCGCCCTCGCCCCCTCCCCTGCCGAAGCTGCCCTGTCCGCCGACGTCGTCTTCACCATCGTCAGCCGCACCTCCGACGTCCGCTCCGTCCTTCTCCACCCCTCCTCTGGCGCCCTCGCTTCCCTCCCCGCCGGCGGCGTCCTCGTCGACTGCACCACCTGCGACCCCGCCCTCGCCCGAGAGGTCGCCGCCGCCGCACGCGCCAGGGGTTGCTGGTCCGTCGACGCACCTGTTTCTGGTGCCGACGTGGGCGCTCGTGAGGGGCGGCTCGCGATCTTCGCCGGCGGCGAGGAGGCCGTGGTTCGGTGGCTTGGGCCCCTGTTCGACCTTCTAGGGCGTGCGACGTGGATGGGGCCTGCCGGATGCGGACAGAGCGCTAAGTTGGCGAACCAGGTGGTGGGGGCGGGCAGCCTCATGGGCCTGAGCGAGGCGGCTCTGTTCGCGGAGAGGGCAGGGATCGGCGTGGCGGAGTTCGTGGAGGCGGTGAGGGGCGGCGGAGCGGGGACCAACATAATGGAAATCTTCGGGGAGCGGGTGGCCAGGAGAGACTTCGCCCCGGGCGGGTTCGCGGAGTACTACGTGAAGGATTTGGAGATGGCGCTGGAGGATGCCGGCGTTAAGGCAGGAGCAGGGGAACAGGGGACGAAGTCGGTGGCCGCGGCCCTGCCGGGGACGGCGCTGTGCCGACAGCTGTACTTGGGGATGATCGCGAACGGCGACCACAAGATGGGGTTGCACGGTCTCATCACCGTGCTCGAGAGGATGAACGGAAAGCGTCAGGGGAACTAAGGATTTGCGATCATTTTCGACTTTATCCCTTAAGATTTCGCTTAGTCAATGTATGTTAAATTCTCAATCAGTTGCGCTTCTCACTGTTTGAACATTTTAAGTTAATTGAAGAAAAGAAATAATGATTTTCCAAATTATAAATGCAATTCTTTTAAGGGAAAATTTGAGAAAACTCAATAACATCAAACTCGGCTTTGCATGCACTCCCTAAGCAAAAATTTCTTTGTATACACTCCCTGATGCAATTATTTTTTTTATCAGTATAAAAGAGTAAAAATTTAGTATAAATCGTAATGATTTGAGTATAAATTGTTTGAGATTGAGTACTAATTTAAAAATTTTGAGTATACATTGTTTCAGTATATAGTAAAAATTTCAGTATACATCATCAAAATTTAAGTATAAATTGATTTAAATTGAGTATTATTTGAAAAAAAATTGAGTATAAAATTTAGAAATTTAAGTATGTGAGGTTGCATCCACCACATCAAGATTTTCACATAAGGGATTACCGAAATTTTATACTCAAATTTCTTAAATTAGTACTCAATCTCAAACAATTTATACTCAAATCATTATAATATATACTGAGTTTTCACTCTTTTATACTCACCACATCAAGATTTTCACATGGAGGTCTTATTAAATTCCTTCCATAGTTGCTAATAGAGGGAAGAAGTACAGGAAAGAAACGAACGAAAAGAAAACATACCCACTAACATAGTTGAAATCTTTAGAAATTAAAAAAGAAAAAAAGTTATTAATAATTTATGATTCCAGATCATTCACATATTCTGATAATTATGATCTTGACAGCTGGTGACAGATAATCTTTGTTTAATGTTTAACCAGGTACTGCATGAGCGAGCACTTCCATAAATTGTGATATTAATTTTTGAATAAAATATTTTATTAGAGCCTTAATCTCTTTCATATAAAACATAATTATTTTAAAATAAAGTAATTTTCATAATTTATTTATTTATTTATTATATTTTAGTTTTAATGAGCTGTGTCAATTAATGTATTTTTTATATCTATGTTATTGTATCGGGGCAGCATGATATTGATAGATTGAATGATATTTGCCATCGCGTGTTTATTAGACGGTGCCTTTCTTCGGCAGATCATAAAAATTCGATTGTTTTTCATGGTTGGTATTTTCACTCGTCAGTAAACGAAAATTACATATACTAAAAAGATTTAAGACTCCGTAAAATTTTGAAGCACTGCATTTAAATAAAGAATTAATTTATTTGGAAAATTGCACTTAGTTTTTGGGTAACAATTTGAAATAACTGAATTAGATTTTATTTTAGTATTTAAATGTCGCGCTCACCTTACCCACCACTTTCCTTGCTAAATCAGTAACTCGCCCTTATAACGACAGCGGCGAACCCTAACGGCAGTGACGACGACGACGAACCGCGTTATTCTCCTTTTTCCCTGATTAGAAGAGAAGGACCGAGACTCAGTTCGCACTCGATCTTCCGCCTGAGGAACTCTCGGTGGAGGTCCTAGTGGTGGTGCAGTCGGCGACGATATTGGTGGCGAAGGCGGTGGAGCAATGTCATACAGAGCGGAGGACGACTACGACTACCTCTTCAAGGTGGTGCTTATTGGGGATTCTGGCGTTGGCAAATCTAACCTCCTCTCGCGGTTTACCAGGAACGAGTTCAACCTCGAGTCCAAGTCCACCATCGGGGTCGAATTCGCCACCCGGACTATTCGCGTGGATGACAAAGTTATCAAGGCTCAGATTTGGGACACCGCGGGCCAGGAGAGGTATGCATTCTCCCACTTTTCCCCCCTTGTTTTTGCAAGATCTCCAATCTTGATTTATACGAAAATTCGATTTGGATCTGATATTTCCATATGATCCAACGATTCATTCGGCTAGTTGATGTTATCATCAGCTATCGTCTTGGTCTAAGATCTGGCATTGGATATGGTTCCACTTGTCAGATCTATGCCCTGCTTCTCGTTCTTGATGTAACAAGATCTTGTTTAAAATCGCTCTTTTCGCTTGTGTTCCATTTCCTTCGGTAAAGCTGAAAAGGCACCTATTGGTTTTCAATGAAATGGTTATACTAGGGTTTGGAGTTTTGGAACTGAATCTTTCAAGTTGTTGTTAACTACCTAGACAACTATCTATGGGGCCGTGTTTGAAACAATCACTGTAGAGGGCATGCTCCTAAATTTAAGTGAACTATTTTTGTTTTGTTTTGGACGGACATATTATTTGAAGCCTATGATTTTTTTCATTGAATCCTTAAATCTTCTGTAGATGCATACATCTAAATAGTCCACATTTGTATGCATATAAACTAGAAAGGTTCATGAACATGCATCTTTTCCTGATACTTGGGTGTGTATTTATGCTACATCTTGGTTAACCAGAAAAATTGTCCTGTCCCTTCAACTTTTATTTTGTGTTATTTACTATACATCAAAGCATTTAACAATTTCTTTGCAAAATAAAAAATGTTAAGAATTCTGTTTCTCCAATTGTCTTACAGATGGTATATACTATCTTATAAAATCTTTCATTATGAACAAAATTTAAAAGTAGCTAAAGGTTATGCAAGAATTAAGTTTCTTACATTGCATACACCGTATCACTAAACATGAACCTCTCAAATTTAGTAAATGGTGCATTCATATCATGTAACATTATAATGGGGTCTATTGATCTGGTATGTTGATAGAGGAGACCTATAAGTTCATAAATTAAATATTTTACATAAAAATTATGAAGAAACAAGATGCGGAAAACAAGCCACCTACAGGAGGTATCATTGTTAGATATGATAGGCATTCGCCAGAAAGACAAAGCAAGAATCATTTCCCTTTATTGAAGACCTGCCAAAAGTCATACCTGTAAGTCTCGTGACCTAGTCACAATCTGCATCCAACCCTTGCTGTAGCCATCATATCCATTTTAATGGTCAAGGTTTCCACCCCCTGCCACAACATACTTATAGTCAACCAAACCAAATTCAAACCGATTGACAGTCCCTGCCATACAACTGTAGAATTTTAAAGCTAGTCATATGAAGTTGGAAGATGACATTTGCATAGAGTTCTCTTTCAGATTCCCTTGTCCTAAAAGTCAAACAAAAATTAAGTTAATTCAGCCACATTTATTTGTGAATCATAAATTGCCAATTCCACCAAAAAGGGTGAATTTGAAATTAGTCTTTTGCAAGTCTAGCCAAATTTGAAGTTCGAGTCATGTATCAATATCACTCAACAAAATTCCATTGAAGAAACAAAAAGATGTAATGTTCTCTTCTTATTACCAATGCCAGATCAAGGGAAGGAATGATTCAGAATAGTTTTTGGCAATTAACCCTTATTCTATTAGTAGAACTGCAAGTACTCGTGGCTTGTTAGTTAGTTATTATGTTAATAAATTAAATACTAGTTTTGAAATGAGGATGCGCGATCTCTTTAGGTCACAGCAGCAAATTCTAAGCCATTATATATATATATATATATATATATATATATATAATCTCAGCTATGGTTAGCCCCACAAGTTAAAAATGAGAATCCAACTATAGATCAACCCTGAGGCAAAAATTAATGACATATATATTTACTGAAATTTTTTGATGGGTGTTGATCACAAAGTTGTGACAAACCCTTTACAATTCCTAATCTAAATGCCTATAAAGTATGTTGTGTTTAGTAAGATAGAAGGAAATAAGAGGAATGAAATTGGTCAAGGAAGAGAAAGAAATGTTTAAGGAAGAGAAAGAAAGAAATGAATTTTATCATCTTATTTTTCTTTTTATTTTATTTATATTGTTCACTTGGACATAGTTGACGGAAGAGATACTCTCACTTATGTGTTTGTGGCGTGTAAATTTAATTTTCTCTATCTTCATCTAATATGGATGGAAATAAATTAGAGATGGATGAAATTAAATTCCTTCATCTTCACTATTTCCTTTCAAATAACTAGAGAAATTGATCATTTTATTTCTTTTCTTTTCTCTCTTATTTTATTCCAAGTAAATTCAAGATAGGAGACCCTAGAATCATCTCCAGATACAATGTGACTTCTTCATCAATCCTAAAGCGAGAAATTAGTTATTTGGAACTACTTGATTACAACAATATAACATAATTGGTAACCAAGTAACTCTGGCAACTTGTTCAGCAAGTTATAGGAGTCAATATTAAGGAGTGGTACTGGGTAATTGTTGAAGGGGTTATACCTTCATTCATGATTATTAATTAGTTATAAGATTCATTTATAAATTCTATTAATTATTTCACTTGGATTTGTGTGCGCATATATTTTTCATTACACTCAGATGCACTAAATATTTACATGTCTCAATCAAATATGTTGTCTATTATTTATTTATTTTAAAAAAAGATAGCAAGTAGAATGTGCTCATTTGATTTTTTTTTTCTATTGAAACTATTTTTAAAATTTTTTCCTTTTCTTCTTTCTATTGTCTCTCTATTTCTTCCTACCTCTCTCTTCTCTTTGTCCATTCTTCCTATGACACCGCCTTTGTAAATGGTGGGTTTATCACCGCCTATGACCACCATCATCAAGCGCTTCCTTCTCTTCCTCTCCCTCTTTCTTCATCCTCCCACATTCTCCTTTCTCTTCCTCTTTTCAACAGTTGTAACACATTATTTGGCCTGTCCTACTCCTCTCTCCCTCCTCTTCCTTTATCTCTCTTTCTCTTTGTCCTATCCATCTATGTTTCTCTCTCTCTTCTTTCCTTGCTCGCTTTTTCTATATAGGGCAACGACAGTAGCACAAGTTTTGGAGAAATCATGATAAGAGAGAGAAAGAAAAGGAGCAAAGATGGAAAGGGATTTGGAATATTAAAAAATTGAAAAATGTTGACTTTGTGTCTTTCAAAATCAAAGTTTAAAATATGGGAATCGGATCATATGAGATATTTTTAGTTATGCTTTGTCGTTGATTAAAAAATGAATCCATGATTTTAGAGTCTTTGTAGTAGTTTTTTTTCCTTGGGGAAAAAATTGCAAATTGCATCTTGGATACATCAACTAAGTCCTTTCTCAGAGAAGATTCTTAGTTACAAAATATATGTATATATTTCCAGAAATAATATTTATGCAACCATAACTTATCTGTTGTCTGTTGCCCTAGATACCGAGCAATCACAAGTGCATATTATCGGGGAGCTGTCGGTGCACTAGTTGTTTATGATATTACTCGTCATGCAACATTTGAGAACATAGAAAGATGGTTGAAGGAACTAAGGGACCACACTGATCCCAACATTGTCATCATGCTCGTGGGAAACAAGGCAGATTTGGCTCATCTTAGAGCTGTTAGTACTGAGGATGCAAAGGATTTTGCAGAGAGAGAGCACACCTTCTTCATGGAGACATCTGCGCTGGAATCATTGAATGTGGAAGGTGCCTTTACTGAAGTGCTCACTCAGATCTATAATGTTGTGAGTAGGAAGGCACTTGAAACTGGCGATGATTCAGCTGCTTTACCAAAGGGACAGACAATCAATGTTGGTAAGGATGATGTTTCAGCTGTTAAGAAAGTTGGCTGTTGCTCAACTTAGGTTTACAAAGGAAGCCGCTGGACTTGTGGGAACAGCTACAGTTCATAGGTTTATGCACTTATGGCTGGCTTTCCGTTGCTAACCTACATGAACACAATGGAGGTGATTCCTGTTGGAACTTTGTCTTGTGTGTTTGATGCAGCCTAAGATGATTCAAAGTTAGGATTTAAACCTGGATTGATGCTTCAAAAACCTTATTTTTGTTTCATAAAAATTTTGTAGCTATAAGCATGTCTGTCATAACATTGTGTAGAATGTGTGAAATGTTTTCTTTCAAAACAATTTCTGTCTTGATTTTGCAAAATTTCTCTAATAGGCACTTTTTGGTGCGTCGAGTTCCTCCTACACAGGTGCATTTTACATTCAACTGGGTTGCCTACCAAGGTCCATACTTTCCTTTTGCTCTGCAAGATGGTCACTAATGTTGACAATTTAAACCTTCAACAGTAGTTTAGAGAAGATTTGCAGTTCGTAGAAAACTCGTTTGTTTTTTCTCTGGTGAGCCAACAATTTCTACTTAACTTTGACGAAATAAAGAGTAAATAACTGTGGTGTTTTTAAAGCTTTACCAGTTTGGGATTTATGTTACGGTCCGCGGTTTCTGCTTTCATTTCGATGTACAGGTGGAAAAAAAGGCCTTTTATTAGATTGACTTGCTCAATAAAATGAAAATACAAAAAGAACTTACTTTTAATTTAAAGAGCGCCAATATACTCATAGCGATAGATGTTGCATAGAGCACCGAATCAGTGTTTCGAAGCCTTTTATTTATTTATTTATCCTTCAAATTAGATACTAATGGTTTTAATTTGAAACTTCATTGTCGCCTAGTGCAATCTTATTTTAGTCATAAGATAGTTCTTATGAATGCTAAGTTAATTAGAAAATGATAGATTTACTAAAATTGAATATGAATTAATTCTCGATAAATGTCTTTGGGAAAAAATTCTTTTCCCTCCTAATCACTCATGGTCAGTTGTAAATTGATATCCCGATTTATTCCCTTTTATATAAGGCTATAAGGAATGTTTGAGATGGACATATTCATCTTATATTGCAAGTTGTGACAATTTGATATTATAAGATAGCATAGTTGGCAGCTGGAACGAATATCTATCTATTTATATTATAAAGAATAAAGCATGGCGAATAATCACAGGATTGAGAGGTGCGGAAGGCGTCAATTAAAAGTTGGTTGTCAAAAAATTAGAATGCAAGTACCAATCTATCTTTTAAGAGTGTCAACCATGATAAGCTAAGGGTCTCAAAAGTTACTTTTGTCAAGAACTTAAATTTAAAATTATAAAAGAGGTCTTGAAGCTATTAAAATATAGATTCCTTATTTTAACGGACCTTTTAAAATTGATTCGACATAGATGAAAAAAGATTCATATAGGTACACAAACAATAAATACATGATAGACCGAAAATATAGATTTCATCTCTTGAGGATGGACTTCTGACTATTATGTCAAAAATATCATGTATTCACTATCTTAGCTATGCCCTGAAGATGATCTTGAAGCTATTAAAGGTGCATGGAGACAGGCAGTGTTATACAAAACAATAGCGTCTGGAGCCATAACCCGACCATTTGTGCTCGAGCGAATATCTAATTTAATCAGAATTTTTGAACCGCTGTCTTTGGTTATTGACTTTGTCATTCGGTTCTTGATTTAACGAGTACTTGAAAGCAGTGAGCACAAAAGTATATAAAAAAAGAATCATCAATAGAATAATCAGCACATATATGGGATATATCAATATTCTTTAATTATGAAGTACATATGAAGCTAGTTGTAAATCTTTTTTTACCCTCCTTTCTTGGAACTGCTTTATTTACTTAATAACCTCAAAGTTGATCGAAATGTTTCATCTTTAGTTGTGATACAACTATAGGTAAACGCTGAGAAATATAGACTTTGAGCTCAAAATAACAATTTTCTTTCAAGAAATCAGTGGTCGTTTTGGTTGACGAATAAATTCTGATAGAGTGAATACCTTTTTTATGTGTCTAAAGAGATGACCTTTTCATAGAATTGTAACCATCACCCAACTTCTTAGTTAATTATTTCATAATTCCAAAATAAAAATTATATTCCATCGTCCAAAACAATACCTAATTTAAGTGGAAGAGTTGAGCAAGTGAAGCTAGTAAGGCATCTAGGTCGACCAAGCGGCAAGTTAGAAGAATTGAATGCAATAAGCTAATGATTAGATCAAACGGACAGAAACAAATGAGTGAACCTAGCGTTTTGGACAGAACAGTCGAGCTAAATTTGATGTTAAAGTGGGGTATAATTTTAATTTGGTTGGATGCACAGAAAGTATGAACTTGGTTGACCTAACTAGGCCAAGCAGGTCTATATAAGCAACGCCAAGTGAGCTAATCAAGATGAGCTAGCTAAGTTGAGTAGACTGACTAACCAAGACAAACTACATGAGCAGAATAAACCAAGATGGCTGAGTGGGTCAACTAGGTTGCATGAATCAATAAAGCAAAGACTATGAAATGACTAGATCAAACGAGTTGAGCAAGTTGGATATTCCAAGTGCCATAAACTAGTACGATGGGCGGAGTTGGGCAAACCAAGTGGGAGGATTGACCAAAAAACCTAACTAGTTGAAGAACAAATCTGAATGAATTGACTGAGCCAAACAAACCATATGAGTCAGTCAATACATGGGGTTGGTCAACATATCTAATTGGTCAAGTGAACTAAGTCGACTAAGCAAGGTAGGCAAATTATTTATTATAAGAATATAAATATTTTAGAAACTATTCCTTATTACAGCATTCCAGCAAACCAAAGATAAGAATGTGAATAAACTATTTATATCATTCCACAATTAAAAAAAAAAGTACTACATAATTCTATCCCATTCCTTGGAAATCACTAATAAATATATACAAATAGCTTGATTTTTTTTATGCTCAAGCATTTGACAAAGTATGTAAACAATCAACTATAACAGGACAAGCACAAAATACTGGTCCAATTTTGTTCATGGTTATCTCCTTAATTCATGTTAGACTTGAACAAATCAACCAAATATATCGGCTCACATATAAAACTAGAAGATATATATCCATAACATTGTTTCTTTTCCTAACGACTAAAACTTCTGAGATAAATAATTTATCAATAAATATAACAATCACTGTTTCACTCATGTTCGCTTTCATTTTGTTAACCAAACTTACCGTGGGAGATAAGAATGCAATCACATGGCAGACAATTCATCCAGTACTTCTCTAGAACATTTGCTTGCTCTCACAAGCCAATATAGCATGATTAATTGTTGCTTGTACTCTTTTTCTCCCCATTTATTTATGTCATCTCTCGCAAGCCTAGCAAACATGCAATAGCAGTACTACAAGATATTTGTATAATTATACAGTATGCTGATTGTCCTGTTTCAAAAGTATACAAAAAGTAAATGGCATTATGAACTGAGGGTTCCGAGTATTGTATTTCTACATGATTACATTAGAAGGTTAGCAGCTCCGACTAATCAATCGGATTAAATATGAATGCAATCAGACTCACCATGAATGCAAACATTAAAAGATCATGAGGATGGTAGTGTGTTTCTCAAGCAAGGCCAATCTGATCTATACAAAAATATATCCTGGAACATTTTGCCAATTAAGCATTTTTGATATTTTGCAAGAGTGGAAGAGGTATGTTGGCCTCAAGGGAAGCAAAAGTACCACCACTGGAATCGGTACTTGTCAATATTCAAAATGCATACCCTTCGTACTGCCCATCTAGGGTGGTGCTAATCTAGCAGCACCCGTGGAACATAGATGTCTTTTGCTAGTAACAAGTTTCTTTGAGGAAAAAAAATAAAAAGCTAACTCAAGAATCAAAGAAGCAAGTATCAAGAACTACTTCAGAGTTTTTTTTTAAAAAAATAATAAATTCCCGAATCTGAAGCTAACACCTAAGATAGCTAGGAGAATCAAGTTTCAAAATGAGATATTTACATACCATCCCATTGCAAAGGAATGAGAACTGACTAGATTCCACAAAACTAGAATTTTGGTAGGATGTATTTCCACCTGGAGGTTGCATGTGAAATTTGCCATTCGGGACAGGATCACCTTCACCAACCAAACCCGCTGTGATAATTTACCTGCAAGAAAACATAATATTAGTATCAGATGCAAAATAAGTGATTAAATAAAATAATGCTACATTTGTGCATAAACAACAAAGATATAAAGCTAGCATGGTAAAATGTTTGACTCAGATTGATGGTTCTTTTGAAGCTCAATTTTGATCAAATGTAGGGACAAAAACACCTTCATACAAACTTCCATCTTATATTGTTGATGGTAACAACAGTTAGCATTTTGTGAAGCAGCTAAATACAGCGTATGAAACTTGAATCATAATTCTGAGCTCTGAATCCACATCTAGATTTGATTGATGTTACCATTATAACATTACTACTAGTCGTAAGAGTGCAGTCAGCATATTAACTGCTAGCATTCAGTCATTTTGAATGAATTAACTTTATGATCCATAATTCCACTCAAATAAGGAACTTCCATGAACTAATTTTCAGAAAAGTACATCATAGAACATAGTCTACTAAAAGCATTATTACTCCAGTGTCAAGCTATAAGCACACTTAGCTTACTAGAGTACATTTGGCTATCAGGTAGAATAGCACCCAATTTTAGTCTGATCTGAAATATGATCTCAAAAAATAAACTGCCAATTGGGAAGAAATTCCTTTTGAACTCTAATGTACAAAAAAGATCCAATTTGATGGTTAGGCATACTAAAACTTTAAATCCTATTTTTATTAGATATAATCATAAAACACATGTCTTGGATTAGTTTTTCTATTTCCAGGTTTGTTTTTGCACTTTTATAAGGATTATCTTTCTGCTTTTCCACTTGAGTTGGCCCGTTTTCAGGACATATTGACTAACTAGGTTTGTGAAGCATAAGCGGAATCCTGCAATATAATAAAAATCTAGAGGGGCTTTTTATAGCAGTCTCCAAAAAGGGTGAGCTCTAGGTTTAACATTTTGCGCCGTAAAGTTTCATAAAATATTCAATTTGACCATATCATTTTGTCTCAATTTACTTTTTATGGTTTAGAAAGTTGAAGACAAATGTTGACCCAAAGAACAACAAATTGTTGGCAGCAATCTTTTCTAATAAAATACATGGATATTTGTGGCATTTTGATAAAAAAAAAAAAAGACAACCTGATGCATGAAGCTCCCGCTATACGGGGTCCTAGGGAAGGGTCTATTGTACGCAGCCTTACCCTACTTTGTAAGAGGTTGTTTCTAGGACTCAAACCCGTGACCTTTAGGTCACAAGGCGGCAACTTTGTGGCATTTTGATAAATAACCAAAAATTACATTGCAACAGATTTATCAAATTTGAGTATTAAAAAAATACAAGACAAATGATGCACAGGAAAATAAAGGAGGGAAGGGGGGGGGGGGGGGGGGGGGGGGGGGGGGGGGTTAGTTTTAAATTTAAATTAAGAAACTTTAATTTAAGGGTTTTTACAAAATGTAAGATTTTAATTAATTAAGTCACTACAAACTAGTTAATTTTAATTACGTTAAAGGGAAATATCTAAAGAGAGATTATTTATGGAGAGTAGACTGTAGAGTATTTATTTCTGAGTTAGCCAATCGTTGTTCCACTAAAAGATGCTTCAATCCTTCCTGTTATCTCATCTTCAGTTTTAATCAAATTATAAATCCTTTTCATGAGTCGTGTGACTAGTTCGTCCAGAAATTGCATAGGTAAATCATTGAGAATGCATTATTTTTGGATGTTTTACCTTTGGCACAAGCAAATAAAAATAACTCTTTAATGATCTTTTTCCTCACTACACAAAATAGCGAAACTTAGTTGTCCTTACGTATTGTTTGCAGCCAAAAATATTTTCTGGGGAAATTGAGGCGAAAAAAAAAAGATTTCCATATTCAATTTGGGGAAAACAAAAACTGTACAGGTCAAAATAAAATTTACTCTATCTAATTATAACAGTAACAGACACATGAAAATTCATTAGTTAATATATGCTAACCAATAAAATAAGTTCATCAAATAGAGATTCGAGCACAGAATAACTGGCTTGATGCTACTAAATAAATCAAACAAAAGTTATTATGCTATCTCCAGTGATGGCTACTTTTACAAGCAGTGATGGCTGAACCTAATAGTTTGCAAAGATTGGCATGATAACCTATATCTTCTTTGGGTTCTAGGAAAAACTAGAAAATCAGTTTTACTGGACTCAATAGTCAGTAGTCATCAGAAGTCATGTGGATGATGCATAACTTAAGAATATGACCAAAAAAAGTTAAATTTTGTGAATATATATATATATATATATATATAATATATATATATATATATATATAAATTCTTATATTGGGGAAAAATCCAAGCCTGTTCAGAAATTGCAAAAAAAAAAAAAAAAAAAGGCATCCCTATGAGGTGTTAATGACTCAAGACTGTACATAAAATTCTGAGCTAGACTTGGCTTTTATTTCATTCAAGTATAACTGTAAAGTAGCATATTAATGCAAGAAATGCATATCACGAAGTAAAATGAAAAAAATCACCTCAAATAGTATTTTCTTTTTTTCCAGTGAGTATGCGTGATATCTCAAGACCTCGACTGAATGCTTCATTGAACAGAATTCTAGTCTGCATTTCCTGGAACCCAGGCATCCAGGACATGAATGCAACTGGTGCCATTATGAACACTCCTAAAAGTATTTCATACAGACGAGCAATAGCAACCACACTAGCCCACAGCACACTTGATTCTATGAATGGTCTGATCACTTGAGCAATCGAAATTAAACCCCAACCAGTTGGAATAAATGCCAATAGGCTTGTGAAGATATCAATTATCTCAAAGGAAGTAAACTCCAGCAACAAAACTATAACAAATACCACAAAGAGTATAATTGAGGCTTGGATGGCTCGGTATTTTATGTGTTTCTTTGCAGCATACTTGTCTCGAGCATAATCCATTAAGACAAAAGTCCCAACAGCTGCAACGACACATATCCAAGAAAGCAGATAGACAGCAACACTTTGACTCCCACTGGAAATTTTTAACTGATAGACAATTCCATATTGGAAAAAGAAATACCGGATATCTAGTACTATCTCCAATAGCTTTCCCCATAGGCCAGTTGCCCGGAGATGATCATTTTCTTCACTCCACCATTTCTCCCAAGACTGCTCAGACGTTGTCGAAATCAGACAAGGATACCAAATCCAGTTCATGAAATCCTCAAAATCATAGACAGTTTTTAACCAATCAAAGCCAGAAGGGTTGAAAACAAAGGGAGCCATGATCCATGATACCACCAGAAACCAGCTAGAAATTGTCAGCAATATATAAACGAAAGTGTTCTTTGCTACTGGGCTATAAGAAGCATATGTTGTCAATATCACACCAAGCTCTATTGCTTTGATGAAATGACTACGTGCATATAGTCTATAATTCTCTGCAAATTTCTTGTGTTCAACCACAAAACCACGTCCTGTTGCCCTATATTTTGCACCGCCATGAAGGATTGTCCGCCCATAATAGTGAGCCTTCGTTCCCATGGAGAAGGCATAGAACATGGACGCAAGTTGGAACTGCATTTTCAGGAAATCCCAAATTGAAGGTAGAAATCCGTGCTCAAGGGAGTTTTCTATAATCATGGGCAGGGCAGTGAAAAATCCAAGCTGGATAACAAACTGCTGGTTTAGAATAGTACCTAGAGCTGCATTACTAGTTGAGTCAGCAGTGTTTTTGATGGAATTCTCCAGACCACTAAGAGCCATATAAAGATGTCCCCAAACAAATGCATAGACAGTCAGTACCACCATCATGGTGTTGAAGTAGAACCCCACAGTTGTGTAAAAGAAGGAGAGCATTCGGAAGAAGTCCAACCTATGGCCCAACCTATACACATCTCTGCTTAATGTCTGTTCACCATTGCCGCTAGCAACCTTGGCTTCAAACATAGAAATCTGGTTTAAGCCTACATCTCGTCCTTTACCTACCTGTATATACTCATGATGGGTTACATTGCCACGACGGAGTGTACAATTAAAACCTGCAAATATGTCCTCACTGATATTTATGACCCTAGAAGCTTTACTAATGCCACCTCGACTAAGAAACCAAAGCCGATCAAAGACATCAGGATGCCCATAATGCATTCGGACCTTCAATGGGTTTGCTAACACCCTCTGTCCAAGTGTAACAAAGCTTGTCTCCTGTGCAGACATGAACCACGCCAGGGAGGAGACTGAACCAGTAAATACATGTTCTCGGACTCCCAAGATAGTTGGTTTCCGAGCACCATAGGTGTGAGAGTACTCCTCCAACAGGTTGCGCATCTTGAGGGTCTCCTCAAAGTAATTATCTTGGTTCATGTCAATCGTCTGCACTGCATCACCCCTCGTAAAGATGAGGGCATGGTTCTGGTTCTCTGGCTTGCCTTCTCCAAGCTTCAGCGGTCCAGGTAACCTCACCCGGTATATCTCCACCTCTTTCTCCAGTTGTTGATCATATTTTACAAGAACAGAGTAATACTTTACTTCATCCCTACCTGACTTTACTTCATCAACATAGGCCACTCGGAGAGCTTCATTTTTTTTCATTAAATATAAAATATCACTGGCACGTGCATCATTCTTCTCTTTCTGGCTTCCATAAATCTGGCAAGCAAGCACATAAGTATATTTCATCATAGCAGTCCCATGTTCATGGCCTTTAAATAACAAACTGATACTACTACCATTTCTGCTAAATTTGTGTAGCTTTGACTCACCCCTGTCCTGCAAACCATTCAAATTACTATTCCTCCTTGAGAAACCAGGTGAGGTTAATCCTGTTGCTCCTTTCTCTATATATCAATCTCATTAGCAGAATCAAGGAAGGCTAGCATTTTAAGAGCTCTGTAGTAGTACATCATTCCTCGTACAGTGCGTGACAATGTTTGACCCCTATATGAGGCCCAAAGCCGAAGATCTCTACACCTTTTATTCCAGAGCTCCTCTTCATCAACCATACCTTCCCGACGCATACGTTCCAAAAAATTCACCCACTCATCTTCATAAACTTTCTGCAAATAGAAAATGATAGATATGCCATCTTCGGTTTCAATCTGAAGCTGCTCTTTGCTGTAAAGAACTTCCTCATTGTAATATGGAGTCAAGACACTAAATGCCTGCATCTTATCCACCCGAGGGGCTCGAGGCATGTTCATGAACAATGAGTTGCTAAAGAAAGCAATACGCCTTCGAGCCTCAAGATTCTTTGGGACATTATTCATGGAATCTTTTGATGTAAGAATTGTCTGCAACCTTCTTACCTGCCTGTAAAAGTTCTCGTCTTGTTCATCAGGCAATATGACCACATTCTCAAAGAGCAGACCGTCTGAGACCCTTGGTGCCAAGCCTGATGCTTTAAGTTGTTCTTTGGTCTTCTTTATTTGGGGAAAGTCACGGGTAGCTATGTCATAGAGGGTTTGTAATATGTTAACCAGTTTGTCCTTATTTTGTTTCACCAATGTGTCCAGCAGGGCGACCAGTTGGTCAAAGATATTCTGCAGAATGAGCGTATTGAATTCAATTGTGAATTTCTCTGCCTGGATCCAACCATCAAACTCATCAAACAATCGGGCAATAATAGCATGTTCTTCAGTTCCTTCTATGATTATATGCATCAGCAGGTACTTAATACTATCATAGGCCTCAATGACAGCACAGCGTCTGTACTCATTTTTGCTAATCTGACGCCAATGTTGCCTGTCATCAACCTTCCATTCCTTTGCCTGGCTCAGTGCAAGCAGAAGTTCATTGCAGAGCAGAATGCATGGCCACCTGATCACCCGGATATTCCAAATGTGTGGCGGCAGCTCAAGAAGCTCAACCTCGTGATCACTTATAATATCCTCCTCTCTGAATGCCTGAATGATCTCATTCCATATCAGTGCAAAGCTTCTTGGAACCACTTGATTTGATTCAATCTTTTTGTATGGCTGTCCTAACCCATACCTTAGCTTCAGCCGATTGACAGCATCTCTGAATCTGTTCTGCAATGAACCACGTCTATGATTTTGCTGTTCCTCGTGCATCAGATTGAACTGCAATGCACCAGCAAAGAACTGGAACCTCAATCTAAATTGATGCACATCACGAATCTCTCCAAGGTGAGAGAACAGGCCCACTAGTGCTCCAACAAAGGAAGAGAAGATGGAGTACCATATCTGGGTATCCATCAGATAGATTAAAACTATGGGAAGCCACAGGATGACCACACCAAACCGGTTGGTGCGGCTGAAGAACTCGTGCCATTCATACTGTACATTTTGGAGGTCAATCAATGCTTTTGTAGGAGCAATCATCGGCCTGATCTGAAGGAAGTAGCTGAAGGTGAACTTGGCAATAAGCACCATAATCCAGAAGCATGAATACTTCAGGTTATCCACCAAACATTCTCTGAGCCCTCTGCCAACAAAGATGCGGCTTTGGAACCACCAAGTGAGCACATAAAGAATGCTCCAATTAGTTTTCTCTATGAAATTTCGGACCCAGGGGAGGATGAAGAGGAGGAGAGCGAGAAGTTCCGGGAGGATGAACATGATGGCAGCTTCCAGAAAGTTCACAATCCGCTGATTTGCGGCCTGCGACCACCCTCTGTCTCGGTCTCTCTGGTCCCAAATTTGAGCGTACAGGACGGAGAATGCCACAGTCCACGCGATGGCTACGAAGCACTTGAGCACCATACGCGCTCCGAGGAGCTTGGTCTCGCGAGTCACAAGGCTGTACTGGGTGCCAGCATCGAGAATGGACTGGAGGAGGCGGAGGCCAGCCCAAGTGATGAAGATGGTAAGGAGATGGACCTGGTCGTTCCGGGTCTGCAGGTTCTGCCACGGGAACGTCTCACCGCCCCATGCCACAATGATAGCAGCCTGGAAAAAAAGGATGAGCATAACCCACAAGCGGTCGAAGCTGCGGAATACGTTCCAAAAGGAACGCTGCTCTACGAAACCTGTCTTCCCAACGCGATTCTTATTGGGCGGCGTGACAAAGAAATTTGAGGAGCGATCGGGCGGCCAGTGGAGGCGCTCGAAGCAGTTGCTGATCCAGAAGAACTCGTTGATGTCGTCGTAATTGCGCCAGGCGGAGTGGGGGGCGGTGCCATTGCGGCTGGCATCGACTTCTCCCTTGATGGTCTGGTAGATAGGCACCACGACACGGTTGAGATAAGCATTCTCGCCTGTAATGGCTGGGAGGGCTTGCTGACCCGTGGCGTCGTCGATGTGACCCTCCAGGATGCGGCCGAGGTCACCAGCCATGTTGTGGTAGATATAGCAGAGGCACTCAGGAAGAAAACGGAGGTTGGCTGCCTCGCCCCACACGAGGAGGTAGAGAGCGACGTATAGAAGCTCGCGGCGGGGGTCAGAGTTGCTGCGAATCCAAACGTTGGACTTGCGCCCGAGGTAGGAGCACCAGGATGTGTAGTTATGGAGGAGCTTCTTACGGAGGCTGCGGGCGACGCGGACATCGAGGTCGAGCTCGTTCTGCGGAGGTTGGAGGCGCATCTGCGCGTTGGCTAGGAGGAGCACGAGGTGCTCCCGCTGGTTGCGGACGTTGTCGCGCTGGAACCCGAAGAAGAACCCAAGCCAATCGAGAAGGTCGAGGTCAGCGTGCCAGGGGACGAAGGGCGGCTTCCGGAGCTCCCCCACTGTGAGCAGCGCAGACATGGCGGCGCGC
Organism: Boesenbergia rotunda; assembly: GCA_024364735.1. Lineage (NCBI taxonomy): Eukaryota > Viridiplantae > Streptophyta > Magnoliopsida > Zingiberales > Zingiberaceae > Boesenbergia > Boesenbergia rotunda. The sequence goes on from JAGFNQ010005978.1 coordinate 332,501, forward strand.
ACCTCCGGGTAGCGGAGGCAGGGGTGGTCGGCAAGAACGTCGTGGATAGGGATGATGTTGTAGACGCCTTCCTCGCTGTCGCTCCAACCACGGCCGCCGCCACCGGCGGAGAAGGGAGGCAGCGGAGGGGGGCCATGGTTAGTGGCCGGTTCGGGCCGGGCGGCGCGTTGGCGATTTCTCATCAGGGCATCGGATTTTCGGGCAGCTTTCCCCTCTCTCTCTCTCTCTCTCTCTCTCTTCAACCTTCTCCTTCGCTTCGCTTCGCTTATTCTCACTGATCACGGAATCTTTTTAAGCTCCCAAAGACACAGAGACTGATAAAAACTTATTATATCTTATTAAAAAAATATTATCAAAAAAGGGGGGAAAAAAACTTGTTGAGGCAGTAGGAAATTGTCGTATATTTAAAAATAAAAATGAATTAAATTAGCAGGAGTTCATCCTCAAATCTTAGGGGAAGGAAAACTCCACACGATTGAGTAAAGTGCCATAATTTTCCTGCATTTTTGGCCTTTTTTCTATGCCCAGATTATTTTGTCATTTGCATCACCACCGCAGCCTTAAAGCAATAAAGAATCGGCGTGCATGTGGGACCCACTTTGATGCTCAAGGCTTCGATATTTGTGCATGGTTGTTTAAAATTGTTGTCATCTCTTGCCCACGTGAATACCCACTCACTAAATTTCTGCGCACGCGGGTAGGCGATGCTACGGGGCCTCCAAAGAAAAACAGATTACAAATTAACAGGATGGCTTGTATTTTTTATTATTAAAAGACATTTCATTTTAATAAATACTAAAAAAAACATTTATGTCTGTTTTTATTTTAAAAAATACTATTATTTGTCATAGTAATATATAATAAATTTTAATTATATTGAACTGACGTTTAAATAATTTTACTCCCTTAGGATTTCTTATTTACCGTCTAGCTTCACTCATTAGTATTTTTACCATCTAGTTTCACTCACTAAGACTCAGCTTCACTCACTAAGATTTTGTGTCCAACTCAGGGTTAGGTCTTATTGCCTAGCTTAACTTACTAGGATTTCATTGCTCAGCCATTTGTCAGGTCTTAGTGTTCAACTCTCGGTCAAGTCTTAGTGCCCAGTTTTCGAATCAGGACTTCGATGTCCAATGTCATGACTTAGTATCTAATTTTTCGGACCAAGACTTCGTTGTTAGTCATCTGATTCTGACTAAATTTTCTCTTCTAAACATCAAGTCTTATATGAATTATCCTTGGTTAAATTAATCAGACCTTGATATATTGTCAAACATCAATGTTGACTATTCTTATCTTTTTGCACCAACACAAACTTTTACTTAGCAGTCCGAACTAATTCTTCATAGAACCCGACAATAGAGAGATCCCTAGCGTTCATTCCTTTACCTAGGTGACAAATAAGATCCTCTGAGATTACAATGCTCGAAAATTCTCTATGAGCAGAGCTAGTTTATTATCATAACCTGTGGAGCAAGTCTAACATCCAACTATAAATTAAGAGCCAATATAGACTCATCATTGTTCCCATAAAAAAAAAATCCTAATAAAACGTTGCTGATTATATCCTTACAAATTTCTTTAATTTTGACAAATATATTTTACTGAATTATAATTGTGTCCGATCATTCACAAAAAGCACTTTTGGCACTCCAACTGGAGACCCATGATATACCTAGAAAAATTCTATTCACTTTGGATGTAAACGAACTTTCACACTTTTTAAAGACTAGTTCCTAATCTTTCAAAAAATTTACTAGACAAACAGATTTTTGTTGCAACAATTTCCAAATTTAACAAAGAAACATAGTGATTATATTTGGTACGTCTATGTCCCTTACCAATTAGATACATGAACTGAGGTGGAAGAATGGATTAAGACGTTTTCTTTATCAATTAGATAAAGTCTAAATTCATAAACAGATGTAACATATAAAACATAATACTACATAAAATAAATAAATGAATAATACGACATGATGTAACATATAATAAACCAGAGGTTACATTTCACCTGAGTTTAATCTCCTTAACTTGTTCAAGTTAAATAACCTCCAAATCTCTTGCAACCTTGAAGGAAGGTGCGCCAAATGACACCATTTGGCTGAAATGGCATGCCACTGATCACCCTCTCAGCTTCCTTTAGCTGTCCACGGTTAGATAGCATATCGACTACACAAACATAGTGGTCCATCTCTGGTTCAATGCCATAAACATTCTTCATACTTTCAAACAAGTGCATTCCTGCTTCTTTCAGACCGCCATGCCTACATGCCGAGAGGGCTGCAAGTAGAGCGATTCGGTCTGGCTCGAAGCCCTCTGATTTCATATGATTGAAGCATGCAAGTGCTTCATGAGGACGACCATGCAATCCCAGTCCAGAGACAAGAGCAGTCCAAGAAATAAGGTTCTTCTTGTCACCCATTTCTTCGAAAACCCTCACACAGCCATCAATGCTACCACACTTTGCATACATGTCCATTAACATATTGCACACAAAAGTGTCACAACAACAAGAGATAGTCTTTACGATGAGGCCATGAAGTGATCCTCCAAGCATAAGGCTGTTGATCTTTGAACAGATGCTCAGTAAGCTCATAGCAGTATAGCTATCAAATGAATGCCCTGCAGCTTGCATATGCTTGAACCACAAGAAGGCTTCAGAATAGTCTCTATTGCGTGCACAAGCATTTAACAAGATATTCCAGGAGAAGGTATCAGGGCTTTGCAGCTGGAATAGTAGCTCCTGGGCTTCTTCATACTGGCCATCCCTGTTATAAATACTGGCTATAGCATTCATTTTGGCAGTAGATGTTTCTGCATCAATGCCACTGATGCAAGTTGATAAATCAGCTGGAATGCCATGAGAGTCATATGAGGCAATAAGAGCACTCGAAATGTAGTGATTATTACTGTACCCCAACTTCATGATAAATGAATGGAGCTGCTGGAGTTCTAGAAAAAGTACTCTCGGAAGCATCGACGAGAATGATAGCTCATTTGGTCTGACCTCTGATCTCAACAATGACTTGAAAAGAAGCACAGAAGTATATGAATCAGTTTGTGAATAGCCTGAGATTAGGCAATTCCAACAGACAACATTCTTTTCAGGAATTCCATCAAACAGTCTCCGTGCATCTTCCAATCTTCTCCAACTTGCATAGAAGTTGATCAGTGAACTAGCCACAAACACATTGTTGTCGAGACCGTACTTGGTGGCCTTGGCATGGATGAGCACTCCGTACTCAGCTGAGTTCATGCTAATGCAAGCATTGATGGCACTAACAATTGTAGCATCAGTCGGCAATGCCTTGTTGGTAAGCATAATCTGAAAGAACTCCAAAGATTTCTCTGGCATTCCACTCTTTGCGAATCCTGCTATCATGGTGTTCCAAGAAACAACGTCCCGGATTAGCAAACTGTTAAACAACCGCTCGGCTGTGTGCACTCCAAAGCAAGTGAAGAGTGAGCAGAGCAGTGCATTCGCAACGGCAAGGAAAGAATTCATTGCTATCTTAAGAGACAGCCCAAGAATAATCTCCACGGACTTCAAGTTATCGGAAAGCACTGGCAAAATACTGAGAAAAGAGCACTCCGTCAGACCAATTCCACTTGCCAAGAGCTGTCGAAACAAAGACATGGACTCCTCGTTAAAGTTGAACCGAGAGAATGCCGCAATCATGGAGTTCCAAGTGACGACGGTCCTATCAGGCATTTCGTCGAACAAATGATACGCTTGTGTTAAGCTACCATATCGAGCATAAAGACCAAGCAAGGCAGTGCCGGAGAAAGCATCTGAATGAAGAAAACCGAACTTGAGAATCATGGAGTGCAGTCGGATGCCTTCGTCGAGGCCAAGAGAAGGCGCGGAGAGGAGGGGAACGAAGGTGAAGCGGGTCGGTCTGAGGCCAGCCGCCAGCATCTCGGGAAGGAGCGTGACCGCCACACGGCCGCGTCCACTGCGACCATAGGCGGCGATGAGGGAGTTGTAGTAGACCGCGGTGCGGTGGAGCATTCGATCGAGCACTTGGCTGGCGGCGCGGAGGTCATCCCGGGGAAATGCTCAGAAATATGGGGTATCTTTTATTTCGTCCCTCATCCCGGAGAAAGTTATTTATTAAGTGTTCTATGAATTCTCAAATTATTAAAATAACTAGGGGCTAATTCAAAGGGCAAAAGTGGATTCGTATGTCTTACCATGGAAAACATAAATCATAGATTATTAAATTGGATGATAATTATTAAATCGGACGGTGACTAATAAAAAAAACTACGATAGAAAAGTGAAAATGGAAAATAAATATTAGAGTGAATGACGTGATACTTTATATATACATGTTCGATTATCGTTTGGACATTATCGGTGGCCTTCGACTGTCGCTCCTAATCAAATTATACTCTGGGGGATACGGTAAATCCATCGAAATCGCTGCATGCAAAGTACCACGTCATTCACTCTACCATTCACTCTCCCATTTTCACTCTCTCTATCATTTTTCTAAAAAAAAAAAATAAGAAGATTTAACTCTTAAACTTCATCATAATATCTCATACACTAGCATCAATTATCTTAGAGCAATGATAGAGAGAGTGAAAATGGGAAATTGAAAATCATAGTGAATGATGTGGCATGATGTGGCACTTTATATGTACACGATCGATTATCGCTTGGACACCATCGGCGGCCGAAGGCCGCCGCCCCGAATCAAACTATACCCTGGGGGGCACGATAACCGTCGAAGATCGTGCATACAAGGTGTCACGTTATTCACTATGATTTTCACTCTCTCAATCATTATTCATTATCTTATTGGGACTTAACTAGGGCTTATTTAAGCAATTTAAGTACCTTGAAGGGATCAACTCCCATGTGAACAAGGAAAAAAATATAATTAAATACAAAATTTAATTTTAAGTGATAATAAACTTAAAATTAAGGATTTATCACAACAATGTCAATTTGGAACTAGCTTGTTGAAATAAATTTGACAAATTTATCCTAAAATCAAGCAGAACTAAATTCTCCCAGCCAAATATTTTAACAACATTTGATTTAAACTCCTTTAAATTCAATGAAAACGAATATTCACAGCTATATTTTTTAAACAATGAAACAGAAAAGATATCTAGAATGAAAAAAAGTATTTTCGGTAAAAAAAGATTTATCCTAATTGTTCGATTTTTATTGATTCAATCATTTTGTCTTTTTTTTTAAATACGGTCTGTTGTACACATTTCATCTATATGGATGACTATAGAAGTATAGATGAATTCGTGAAGTATTCAATTTAGTAAGAGATTTGATGTTCAATTAGTAAGAACTTGATCATGTTCATTCAATATATACAAGATCAATTAAATACAAATTAATTAAATAAATAAGTTTGAACAACTCGTTAAATTAAAAAAATAAACTTGAATACATACTTGCGTTCGTTAATATTCATAAATAATATTAGTGAATAATATTCATGAATCATGATCATTAATAAAACTCTAATTAATATATTAAATAAAAATATAATATAATAAATAAATAAATTTTAATTATTAAATTTTATAATCAATTAACCAAGTACAAATTTCAAACAATCAAATAAGTTTGAATTGAATGTTCGATAACATCTAAATTAATCAAGCTTAAATCAAATTGAATTAAGAACTCGATAATATCTAAACAAATCAAGTTGAAATTAAGCCTCAAAGAAACTCAAGTTCATAAAAAAATAAATCAAGTCACATTTAAACGTTTCAAAATTTTGATTCATTTTAAGCTAGGTTCAATTGGGCTCAGTTACCATTTTCCCATCGGCCTGCACGATCAATAATTTTGATCATAGCTGTCCATCTGAATGCGACTCCCCCCTCAATCAAATGCATAGTACAGTGACAATAAGAGATGACAATTAATTGGATTTGGATTGAATTTTATATTTTTTATCTATATCTATTAAATATTAGATACTCATCAAATATTTATATATATTAAAGAATCAAATATAAAAAATTATCATCCCCTGGATTAAGGATAAGTAAACCAAGCAAATTTCAATTTTGAAAAACAAAAGTGAGGGCGAAGCAATCCATCACCGTCCATCTCATTTATCGCGGTTCTCGATGCAAGCGTCTATCCTGTTTCCTTCTCTCGTTGAACGGCGCAAAAAACTCCGCACAAACGATATGGTGCGGGAGCGGTGGCCTATTTCATTGTGTTTCCGTAGCGGCGCGTTCATTCTGCATTCACCGGGCGCGTTCGAACCAGACCCTTCAGTTTCGGGCTCCGTCTCATCCGCCACGATCGCGACTCGATTTTAGGGTTCCGGCCGTGGGCGGCAGTGGCTCTGCCTAGCCGCGAACATTCGAATCGAAGCACCGCTGCTACTTCTCCGGTTCGAGTTCCTGCAAGTTATCCTCCTCCCGCTGTCTTCCCCTCTCTCCTCAATTTCCACTCTCTCCAGTTTGTCTGCCGAGTCAGAGAGTGTTTTGCCCCCTCTGGTTTCAAGGATCCTGTACGAGAGTTCTCTCGTTGGTTGGTAAGGATCTGATTCTGTTTGCTGTTTAGTTTGCGTCTGTCCACCGATTGATTCCCCCTCTGTTTTTATGCCTTCCTGCTCCGCCTAATCTAGTAATATCTTTGTACAGTCGAAAGTTTGTTAACTACTATAACTGAGGCGCGGATACGTTTGTATTTGATACTTAGTAGCTCAGTCTCAATCAGAAGTACAGCTAGATAGATATCATCAATCCTCAGTTGTCACTTATAAAGTTTCGATTATGGTGAAATGAAAGATAGACTAGTGTCCCTTAAAATAAATTGGAGAAGGTTTTACCAGTTTAAACTTTGATGACATATATTGTTCTTGCTTATGTGTGGGAAGTAAGAAAGAGGATTATTTGATAATAACTTGCATCAGTCACGCCAATGTTGGGTCGTGACATTAAGTTGAACAGCTCGTGACTTGAGTCAACATTCTTTGCTGAATAATGATATGCCTATTATGTGTTTTAATATAAATTTATTTGATAGCTCTGGTGAATCAGAATGGCATTGTGGAATGACCAATCATTTTCCCCCGAGAATCTGTCACTGTACCTACTATGTTATTGGAAATTTTTGTTGAAGTTATTGTGTAAATTTTAAGATTTACTAGCTTTAGCTCTACACATGTTCATACAGTAATTTGTGAATCATTGGTAATAGAATTTTTTTTTCCTTAAAAAAGAAACTAGACAAATGCCTATAATGATTATCACAGGTATCGAAGTTAATGAAATTTTGTCTTTTTTTGATCTTGTGAGAATATCTATTTTGGCTACAACTATTATTATAATCAATCCTTGTATGACGTAAATGCCGCTGGGGTAGAATTGTTATGCTGAACAACTATAATCTCCTAGGCACATGAATTGTACTACGTTTATACATCTTAATCATCATTGTATTAAACATGAAATGAAGCTTACTATTGTTTTAGGCCTTTCATGTACATGAAGGAGCTTCAAATGATTGCTTTGACATTTGTGGGAGCTGTGCTTGTAGGAGTTAAGCATACTAGAATTAATGATTATATACAAACGACTTAGTTCACAAAACTGCTTAACCTAATGTCCTTGTTTAGTTTTTCTTCTAGCTTTTCCTTGTTATTTTTTATGTATTTGTTTTTTTTTTCAAAAACTGATTTCTTTCTTGCACAACTTTTGTGAAAAAGGAAGAGTTTTGGACTATAGCCATGGCTTCTCTTACGCATGATGATCCTTACCATATTTTCTTTATTAGGTATAGGTCACAGGAGTGGAGTTTTTAGTTTGTATATGTGTGTTTTGAAAAAGAAAATGTTTAAACTTTTAAATGCTAGTCTTGTAAAATTAAAACTAATAACTTACAGGTTCTATTTCTTTATGCATATTGATTCCTCTAGACCGAGGCTGCATGAGCCAAAGCAATGTCAAAATTCATTCTTTCACATTGATTTTCCCTGTAACCATACACTTTCTTCTCAAATTAGTAGCTTGAAGCTTCCAGTGCACGAGTGTTCTTTGCCTAAATTAGTAAATTCTGTCAATTCCCATTGTGGTACTTGTGTCCTTTTATTAAGCATTCGTCAATATGAATAACTTCTTGTTTTATCCATCAAATGCAGGGACATGGGTTTGTTTCATAATTGCAAGTAGTGTGCCCTAAACTTTTGTTGGTTCCACCAATCTATAGCTCTGTCAGAAAAGATATTCAATATATGAAAGTTATGATATGTACATCAAAATTTCCTTGCTTTCTGAAAAAAATAAAAGCAAGCATGAATATGAGACATAGTTAATCAATTCATACTGCATGAAAGACCGGAATTACATTTCAATTATACATGTAATGGAGTGCAACAAGGAAGAAGCTATGAGAGCCAAGGATATTGCAGAGAAAAGGATGCAAAACCAAGATTTCATTGGGGCTCGGAAGTTTGCTCTGAAGGCCCAACAACTGTATCCCAACATTGAGAACATTTCTCAGATGTTAACTATCTGTGATGTCCATTGCTCTGCTGGGCGCAAGGTGAATGGACAAATGGATTGGTATGGAATTCTCCATGTTGAATCGAGAGCTGATGACTTGTCTATCAAGAAGCAATACCGTAAACTTGCACTTTTACTTCATCCAGATAAGAATCAATTGCCAGGTGCTGAAGCTGCCTTCAAGTTAATTGGGGAAGCACACATGATTCTATCAGACCGTTCAAAAAGAGGCAGTTATGACTCTAAAACAAACAAAACCAGTAAAGTTCCTTCTACTAGGCAGCATCCTCAGAGTTCAAGTATAAAAACTCAGACTCAATATAATTTTAACACGGTTAACTTTAGTGGGATAAATCTTCAGCAGCAGCAGCAGTCTTCTTTTTCCAATTCCGGAAGGACCTTCTGGACAATATGCCCTGTTTGTGGAATACGATATCAGTATTACCGAAGCATTTTAAATAGATCCCTTCGCTGTCATAACTGTTTGCATTCTTTTGTTGCATATGATATGAATGCTAAACCTGTGTCTTCAGTCCAACCCCCATCTAGTAGTCATGGAATACAGAGCAATCCAAGTCAGAAAGTTAATAGTGACAACCAACAAAGCCAATCTGGGGATGCATTTTCTGTCAAGTCAAGTTTAAACAATGGTTGTGAACATGCAGACAAGCGGACAACCCTGACTGGTATAAAAAGAAAGGGTGTTCATTCAAATGGCAGTGTTAGTGACAATGTAGTGCAAACTGGTCGTCCTATTAAACAAGGGACTAGTCAATATGGGACATGCAGGTCTGGAGATGAAACTGATTTTGGCCCCAAGATGTCTCCTGTCCAAAGTTCCTTTGATTACCCTGATCCCGAATTTGGAAACTTTGACAAACTCAGGGATGCAAGTCAATTTTTTATCAATCAAATATGGGCACTGTATGACAGTAATGATGGGATGCCTAGGTTTTATGTTCAAATCAAAAAGGTTTGTTCACCTGGTTTCATGTTGTTTTTCACGTGGCTCGAACATAATCCTAAAAATGAGGCTGAGGCTTCATGGACAAATGCAGAATTACCTGTTGCTTGTGGAAACTTCACGTTGGGTGAGACAGAATCTACTGAAGATAGGCTGTTGTTCTCCCATGTTGTTTCCTGGACAAAAGGGGAAAGCAGAGACTCCTATGATATTTATCCTAGAAAAGGTGATGTTTGGGCTATTTACAAGGGCTGGAGTAGCGCTTGGAGCTCAAACACAGAGATTGCACAGTTGTATGAATATGAAATAGTAGAAATCCTTTCGGATTTTGCTTCGGGATCTGGAGTTCGCGTCATTCCCTTGGTATGGCTAGAAGATACTGTGAGCTTGTTTGTGCGAGCAATGGAAAAGGACATGCCCCCATTTGTGATTCCACCCAATGAGATTCTTCGTTTTTCTCATTATGTTCCTTCATATAAGTTGATGGGTACTGAAAGAGAAGGTATTCCTGAGAATTGTTTCGAACTTGATTGTGCATCTCTTCCCATTAACTTCACAAAGATGTTTCCTTCTGTTAACTGCAGTATTAGCACAATTAAAAACGTAAGTGGAAGTAGTTGTTCAAGTTTGAAATCCACAATGGATGAAAGACAAACTGGGACAAATACTTTTCAGGAAACAGAGAAGAGCACAAGTCATGATTCGTTATCAAATGGGATGAGAAAAGATGATGATTTGAAAAAAGAGCATTCTAGTGGAAGTCAGAATTTAAAACTTTCTGAAAATGTTCAAAGTGAAGCCAAATTTCCAGAAGTAGACACTAGTGTGAAAGAAAATGTAGAGTCTCGAACTGTTAATGGCAAGGATGACTCCCTTTTGGAGTCACCTTTTTCTCCTGCTATTTATGAGTATCCTGATCCAGAATTTTACAATTTCGAACAAGGAAAAACAATTGCATCTGTCCAATGTGGTCAGATTTGGGCTTTCTACAGTGATATAGACACGTTCCCCAAGTACTATGGTTTGGTAAAGGAGACCGAGTTGCACAATTTCAAAGTAAAAATTGCATGGCTTGACACCTTCCCATGCCTTGCAGAGGAGAGAAGGTGGCACAAAGAAGGTATGCCAATTGGATGTGGGACTTTTGAGGTAGTTTCTCAATATGAGACATTTGATGATACTCATCTATTTTCTCATCGCACACATGCCAAGCTAGCTGGTAATATAAATCATTACTTGATAGAACCTGGTGTTGGTGAAATTTGGGCAGTTTATAAAAATTGGAGTATTGGGTGGAGCATCTCAGATCTAAAAAATTGTGAGTATATTTTGGTAGAGATTTGTGAACATATTCTTTCTGGCATGAAAGTCAATATCTTGGCGAAGGTAAATGGCTATAGATCTGTTTTTAAGCCAGAGGGTAATGCAGATGTTGTGACCTCAATGGAGATTCCAGTGAGTGAATACATTAGATTCTCCCACCAAATACCTGCATTCAGACTAACAGAAGAAAGGGGTGGTGAGCTTTGTGGCTATTGGGAGCTTGATCCGGCTTGTGTGCCAGGTGTTTTACTGGTTTCAGACCAAGAAATGCAGGGAAGTGAATGTTGAAGATTTCATCAGCAATTCATTGGGACTCAATTCAATGTGGGAATTGTATATGAACGCTTAAGGTAGAACACATTCTCTCTGACTGTTTTCCATATACATCATGTCATTCCTCATGTATGGTTGTTAGCTGGACAGTTTTTTGGTCACGTCTCAACATAATACTAAACTGAGGAGGCTAAACAAATCCAGTTTTGCTCTACCTTTGGACTTGCATGGGTATTTGCTAATATATGGTAGTGATGCATTTTTGAAGTCTGATGAGGTCTACACCCCTGTAATGTTGTAAGACTCATTGTCGTTACACCAATGTGATTTGACCTGGCCATGTAATCTACCGCAATTGAGGATTTTGTATGCCAGAACTTTGTGGAGGTTGATAATTTCTCTTTAGTGATTTTGTTCCTCTTCCTAGCTTCTTCAGATTGATATCTTCAATCTCTTGTTTTTCATTAGCTTCAAGTTTGTTTATCTATCTTTTTGATCAGTTATTAGGTAGCTGCTTGGTTCAAGTCACATCATGATATGACAGATCAGCTGTATGGTAGATTAGCTTCTCAGCTCAATTGCTGGAAGTGTTTGTTGGGTCTATTGCTCCATTTTCTCTATTTTCTTCACTAATGGTCTTTTTAACTTACCATGGGCTGACAACACTGAACTGAGATGAGCACTAATTATGGGCTAATGAATAATTGCCCCACCATGGTCAATGTGTCTGTTTTGAAGTGAATTTACTCGTGATCAACGATTCAACAGTGGCTGTTACCATTCATGGTCTAGTAATTCATGATTGATTTCCTTATTAGGTATGTGTGCTTTGTGGTCTATGCCATCTATTCATCATAGTATAAGTTTAAATATGGGAGAAGTAATTTCATAATTTCTTTTTCTGCTACCATAACATTGTTCTAGATTTCACTTGCTCTGTCCATCATCCATCCAAGAACCCCCAATTTTAATCTTCCCAAATGAGGTGGATTGAACAATAAATGAAACTTCAATATACGTTCTTGTCTGATTTTTATGTCAGTCTCCTTGCCTTCTCCTTTGATCCCTCTTCATCAATAATGTCATTGCCTCTCCTCCATTTGCCATTGGCTCTTCTCTCATTGTTCACATTGCCACTATGATGTTGCTCACCTGTATTTACACACTCAGCTGTCATTCTTCATTGTTTTGTATTTATTCGCCTTTGTGACCACCCTTTTATACTCCATTTAGGAAACTTCTAGCGAGTCATCAGTTCATTTCTTGTCTACCCACATTCATATGATTGCTCATGTATTACACATCAGCTCTCATTCTTCATTGTTTGAATCGATGGACCACCTTATATCCATTAGGAAACCAAGGCGGTATAGTATTGATAAAGGACAGAAGGTTGATTCCTAGGTAATGGGAAGGAAAAGTGGGAAAGGAGGTGGGAAGAGAAGAAAGGACCAAATTACTGATAAGTAATATCTTCTTCCAAGTTCATTCTCCTTCATATGATGCCACCTTCAACGCCATCTCTTGCCATTCATTAATCCCTTATGATGCCACCTTCAACGCCATCTCTTGCCATTCATTAATCCCCTTCCTCAATTGTGTTCAATGTCACCAATGATAGAATCATTCTGCTTGAAGCATGATGGGATTAAGGGCAAAGTGCTCAATCTTCATTGTGATTTGCCTCCTCCGTATTTCTTGGGACGGATTGGAAGGAGCGCTAGGGGTGAACAAATCGTCTTTTGCTATCTCAATCTTCATTGTGGTAATGACGTTGCTCTGCAGCACTGCATGTGTTCAGTCAGTCTTCATTGTGGTAATGACGTTGCTACCTCAATCTTCATTGTGGTAATGACCTGCAGCTATGGCTAGGGATGAGGCAAAGGAGGGCATGGTGGGTAAGGGCGGAACAAAAAAAAACGATATGGGGGGGGGGGGGGGCTGAATTGCACAGATAATTTTTTTTGGCTAAATAAATACATTGTTTTACTAAAGAAAAAAAAGGAGAGGTCGAGTACTTGCATTGTGTCGCTGACACAACTCAACCTTCTTCTTCAGCTGCCATGTTGTCGAAGAATGAGTTGTGCACTCTATGCCACCGTGGGCTAGGCACGGGCCGCGACTAGCGTCTGTGGGAGGCTATAAAAACAGCCCCTTATTATACAAATGGGCGGCAGCCAGGTCGGGGGAGGCTAGGGATGATCTCAAGGTGGTTGTTAGAGAGAAGCACAGGATGCAACGTTAGCATGGGCAGGGCTCTCAGCCTAGCAAGGGCATAATAAGTTTTATTTACAGAATTCCCTCTCTTCCATAGTTTCGCCCATATTCGGGCAAAATAAAAAAGGCCCCCTTACTAGAATCATCTGCAATCCATTAATCGTCAAAGTGATTAAGAGAAGGGACCATTCAAATCTCCTTTTCTGCAAAATTGAATTTCGTCTCTTAAAGTATTCACAGGCTTAACGAGAGGCTCTGCTATTATTGTGGGGCATATGCCTTGTTATAATTTTTGGAAATCAATAGGGTACTCCTTAGGGAAGCTCTACTGAAATTTTGAAACTTTAAAGAGGTTTTTTGCAAGAAAAAATTGGCTTCACTCACCCTTCAGGATCCAATATATTCATTCATTCCCCTTGTGTTTCTGCATCATAGACATGAGACGGACTCTCCTCTTCTCAGCTTGCCATATCTAGCCCTTCAAATCTTCCATGTCAGACCCCTTTCCTTATTGTGGACGTCGCCAAGTTTTGCCAGTGCCCTGATGGCCTTCATCACTGCTTCTTGGATATGGGTGATGCTCCTACCCTTCAACTGATTGACTTTGCCTCTTCCCTTCCTCTCCTTCACCGGTGATGCCACTACCTAAGCTCATGGTGGTCAGGATGGATCTTAGCCCTGAAGAATTTTCCGTGTCACATTCTATGCCTCTTAGGTCAGGGACAACTGCTAAGTTTATACTTGAAGGATGGTGTCTACTTGTGTGTGTGGGTGTGTTTTTTGGCTACTAATAGTCTTTTATCTTCAAAAAATAAAATTTAATTGACACACAATACACCATCTTAGAATGTATAATCTCATATTTTGCGATTGATTTGGTTATGATGATATGAAGGGGAGATTTGACATAATGGTGAAGTTGTTGTTGGATGATTTAGAGGTCATCGGTTTTAGTGTCGGAAACGGCTTCTTACAAAGTAAGATAAGACTCTATATAATAGACCTTTTCTCGGGACCTTGCATTGATGAGAGTTTCGTGCACTAGACTGTTTTTTATTTTACTATAGAGCAATGATAGAGAGAGTGAAAATGGGAGAGTGAAAATTATAGTGAATGATGTAGCATGATGTGACATGACGTGACACTTTACATGCACATGTCCGATTATCGCTTGGACACCATCGACGGCCTTCGATCGCCGCCCCGAATCAAACTATACCCTGGGGGGCACGATGAACCCGTCGGAGATCGTGCATGTAAGATGCCACATCATTTATTATAATTTTCACTCTCTCATTTTCACTCTCCCAATCATTATTTTTACTATAATACCATATTACCATAACCAAATAGTGTTCAAGTTGTGTTCTAAACTTTTTTTTTGCTATTATGATTTAATAACATCATTGATTATAAAAACAAACAGTAGTTAATTTAATATAGAAAGTAAATATTAAATAAATATATTTTTGCGATATGAGATTTATCATATATTATCATTTCTAGATTTATTTTAATTATAAAGTACGATATAATTTTTGGCACAGGACGATATAAATTGAAAATCGATCAAGTGTATATTTTTGGAATATAAAAATGAGATCTGAGATAGATTTTCTTTGAGTAATGATTGAGATAATGAATTTGGAAGAGTGAATAACGTGTAGCTAATATGTACATATTCGATCGTCGATCGGACACCATTGATGACCTCTGATTACCGTTCCGAATCAAACTATGTCCTAAGAAGATGGTGAACCCGGCAGGGTCGCCGGTAATTGAGATCTCGCCGGATTGACGGTGAATGTGACGAGATCATAATTGCGGCGATTCCCGATGAGTTCACCGATCTTCTTAGGACATAGTTTGATTCGGGACGGTGATCAGAGGCCGCCGGTGGTGTCCGATCGACGATCGGACGTGTATACAATAACTGACACGTCATTCACTCTCCCATTCACTCTCCCAAATTCACTCTCCTTATTATTACTCTTCTTTTGGTGTGGGTTAAAGTAAGAGTAATGATTGGGAGAGTGAATTTGGGAGAGTGAATGGGAGAATGAATGACGTGTAGCTAATGTGTATATGTTCGATCGTCGATCGGACACTACCGATGACCTCTTATTGCCGTCCCGAATTAAACTATGTCCTAAGAAGATGGTGAACCCGGAAGGGTCGCCGGTAATTGAGATCTCGCCAAATTGACGGTGAATGCGACAAGATCATAATTGCGACGATTCTCGATGAGTTCACCGATCTTCTTAGGACATAGTTTGATTCGGGACGGTGATCAGAGGCCACCGGTGGTGTCCGATCGGCGATTGGACATGTATACAATAACTGTTACATCATTCACTCTTCTAAATTTACTCTCCCTATCATTACTCTTTGGCAGTACATTCAAGAAACTATTTTTGTTATTTTATGAATGAATTCAACGAAATATTTTTAAATTTTTTTAATGTTCCTCTGTTTTTTTAAAAGAAAATTACTCCATTTAATTAACTATTAGCATAAAAAAATAGTTATTTTTTATTGTATTAAATATTAAAAATTTCGGCATCATAGGGTTTATTACCTACCCCCAAGTAAAATGGGGCGGGATCCTCTGGTCCCAAAATCTCTGGTCCATCCCTGGTCCACACTAAAATTGCGGCCCGATCGTGATTGCGATCCGGCCGCAATTTGTTCCGATCCCCTCTAGGGTTCACCGTGCCCCTCAGGTTATAGTTTGGTTTCGAACGGGTGGCCGGAGGCCACCCGACGCCTAAACTTAAATCTAAAACCCTAACCCTAAATCCTAAATCCGAATTTAAGGTTTAGCCGTCGGTGGCCGGAGGCCACCCGTTCGAACCCAAACTATAACCTGAGGGCACGGTGAACCCTAGGGGATCGGAACAATTGCGGCCGGATCGCAATCACGATCCGGCCGCAATTTGGGATCCTCTGGTCCCAAAATCCCTGGTCCATCCCTGGTCCACACTAAAATTGCGGCCGGATTGTGATTGCGATCCGGCCGCAATTTGTTCCGATCCCCTCTAGGGTTCACCGTGCCCCTCAGGTTATAGTTTGGGTTCGAACGGTGGCCGGAGCCACCCGACGGCCTAAACCTTAAATTCGGATTTAGGATTTAGGGTTTAGGATTTTACATTTAAGGTTTAGGTCGTCGGGTGGCCTCCGGCACCCGTTCGAACCCAAACTATAACTGAGGGGCACGGTGAACCCTAGAGGGGATCGGAACAAATTGCGGCGGATCGCAATCACGATCCGGCCGCAATTTTAGTGTGGACCAGGGATGGACCAGGGATTTTGGGACCAGAGGATCCCGCCCCAAGTAAAATCTCTTAGAGCCTTAAAAAATATTATTTATTATTATAATTATTATTTATATATTTTACGGAGAAAAGGAGAAAATAAGAAAGTGGGGATTTGTTCTCCGTCCCACCCAAGCAGCGATAGAATTCCTCCTTTCTGGTCGTCACTCGTCACCCCCAAATCCGCCGCACGACCTCTAGCCGGACCTGCGATCGATCCACCTGCCTCCGCCTTCAATCAGGTGTGCTTCAAATCGATCGCCCAATCCATCTGGCCGACCAGATTCTTCTTGCTACTCATTTCGGCATTTTATTTCCAACTTTTGTGGGTCTTACACCCTTCGATCGACCATCGGAACCTTATTGAATGAATTTTCCTGCTTCCCAATGATCCTCTCAGTTTCTTTGAACATCTTCGTCTTGGTAGGTTTTGTTTTAGAAATTTTGTGTTATGGATTAGTCTTAATTAGATTGTTGCTTTTTTTTATTTGATTGGTGTCGGCTTTATTAATTCCAACCTAGAGTAGTTTAAATACTTGTTTTCTCTTGAAGAATAAATTATCTGTCGCACGGGAAAATAAAAATCATCTTTTGACCAAATCAGTAAGGTTTGATCCTGATCGCCCGCCTTTTTCGTTTATTCCGACTGTAGTTTGCGTTGCTTGATGCTTTTTCTTCCCTTTGTGATATGTTCCAGTGTTTATTGAGGAATTCATAGTCGGAATGGCCACTGTGGTTGCTGGTGGTGGTAGTTATCTCAACTCATCAATAGAAACAGGGAATAGGAACAAGAGAAAGTTCCGAGCAGAACCACCCCAAGCAGACCCGAGCACGCTTAGGAGTGCACCGCAGTCAGAGTTACCCAATCATGATTTGTTTTCTGCAGAGAAATCCGGTGAGCTAGTGTATCACCAGCATCACCCAGGTATCTGCGATATGTGTAGGACTCATATGGTTGCTCAGAAAGCGGGGCTGGAGCTGGATGAATTCCAGGACATTGATTGGAGTTGCATCACAGAATCACAGCTTGAAGAGATCTTGTTGAATAATTTGGATGCAGTCTTTGAGAATGCAATCAAGATGATTATCTCTCATGGGTATACTGAGGAAGTTGCAACTAATGCTGTGTTGAAGTCAGGGGTTTGCTATGGGTATAAAGACGCTGTATCTAATATTGTGGAAAATGCGTTGGCATATTTAAAGAGTGGCCAAGAGTTGGATTCTTCTCCCACAGGGAATGCTTCAAAACATCTAAGACATTTAGAGAAGCTTGTATTGGCTGATATGATTCGTGTGCTTAAGGATGTACGACCATTCTTTAGTACTGGCGATGCAATGTGGCACTTGCTGATGTGTGATACAAATATATCGGATGCTTGTGCGATGGATGACAATTCATTAGATGTTATCGAAAATGACTTGAGTGCTTCTAAATCTCAGTCAGAACCAGGGCCAATCTTTAGTAATACGACATCCGTAGCCCCTGAAATAAAAGATCAAAGACATAAGAAGTTACTTGATATCTTACCTTCTCCCAGGAACATTCAGCAATCAGAAACTTCAAAAGCGGCAGTGATACCAAATATTGAATTGGGAAAATTCTCTTCCTCAAATGAGAATGGCATGATTTCAACGCCTAAAGAGCTGAAGGAAAGCATGATTTCTTTATCTAATCATATTGAAGAATCTTTAGTTTCTCAATCTTCCCAAGGAGAAAAGTCAGTTAGCAGTATAAAGGTTCATGCGAATAGTTCCAAAAAAGAATTTCTTGTGCGACAAAATTCAATTCATTTTGAGAAAAGCTATCATGCATTGGGATCTAAAGCAGTTATCAGAGCATGCAAACAAAGTGGATTAGGAAACTTAATCTTTGATAGAAAACACAATCCAATTTCTGGTTCTGTCAGCATAAATTTGACGAGCTCATTAAACATTGCAGAAGTACCAAGAGTAGAAAATTCTTTGTCAGATGCTAAACTTAATCTTTCCATTGCTCATGGACACTCTCCCAGTCCAACATGCAGTGACAAAGAAGCTACAAGTCAATCACTAAAACCTACGACTAACACTGAACTTACATTGTCACTACCGTCTGGGAGTAGCAACCGTCTTAGTATTACACCAGAATGTAATTCTGACACTCCAAAATACAGCAGTAAGGGTGTAAGCCATTCATGTATGACATGTAGAGATTGTGTTCCTCAGGACAAAAAGGACGAGATGTTACTCTTGTTGGTTCCCCTAATGCATGAACTCCAGGCGCAGTTGCAGGACTGGACTGATTGGGCTCAGCAAAAGGTGATGCAAGCGGCTCGAAGGCTTAGCAAGGATAAAGCTGAACTCCAATCCTTGAGACGGGAAAAAGAAGAGGTGGCACGGATACAAAAAGAGAGGCTTGCTTTAGTGGACAATACCAAGAAGAAGCTTGCTGAGATGGAACTTGCAATATCCAAAGCAAGTGTGCAGGTTGAAAGGGCTAATGCTGCTGCCCATAGACTTGAATATGAAAACAGTCAGCTAAGGTTGGGAATGGAAGCTGCAAAAATGCGTGCTGCAGAATCAGCTGCAAATTGTGAAGAAGCTTCAAGAAGGGAGATGAAAACACTCAAAATGTTCCAGACATGTGAGAAACAACAGCTTTTGTTTCAAGAGGAGCTTGCAACTGAAAAACATCAGCTGTTTCAGCTGCAGCAGCAACTTGAACAGATTGAGGAGCTTCGGGATCAATCGGTGGTAACTTCTTTGCCCTACCGTGTCATTGTATTCTACTGATAGAGCAGTGCATGAAATGTTGCACTGAGAGAAATTCCTTGAATAGTGGAATTAATTGATCATACTGTCTACAAGTTCTTTCTAGATATTTACTTTTTAGGCTCTTTAAAATTGATTACCTAGTTACTAAAGTTTCTCTCTTTTGGGCAAAGAAGCTTGACAATTTGATTACAGGGAAACATCTATAGTCATTTCTCTAGAGAAATGGTTGACCAAATAAGACCAGGAAATAGTATGACATTTAGATACAAGTAGCCACGTAAAAAGGGGAGTCTGGTGTACGAAGCTCCCGTCACTGCAAGGCTCCGGAGAAGTGTCTATTGCACGCAATCTTACCCTGTATTGTAAGAGGCTATTTCTGTGACTAGAATCCATCACCATCAGGTGACAACAACTTTACCATTGCGCCAAACTCCCCTACAGATATAAGATAACCACAAATTTATATTAGAATTAGCTTATAAAAAAGGTGTTCAATTCTTTGACTACTTTGCTCCTGCCTTTAGGTTGTTTCAGGTTTCTCTAGCTATTCAAAGTGCTTATGCTCTAGATAATGTCTTAAGGCTCTTGTTTCTCAGATTTAGTCCTTCTCAGTTAGGAGTGTAATATCTTGAGAAATGCAACAGAAATATATTTTTCTTTTAATTTCCAATTTGTTACCCGCAGTTTAGAGTTTTATCAATGATAGGTTAGGGGAAGGGGGCAAGAAGGGATGATACGTGACTAATTGAGGTAGATGATTGGAGTGTTTGCAAGAAGGGACAAACTGCAAAAGGGGTTAGTGGTGGAAGTTGTTTGTTAGCATAGCATCAGTGAAGTGGCATGAAGGATGTGCCATGTGAGTGGATACTAGGACTACTCTCATCTTGGTGTCAAGCTACTTTGAGCTACAACTGAATACAATTTGAGAGGTTGTTATGAATTAACATACTGATAATCAAAGAGGTTGATATTAAAATGTTGGAAATAGGAATCTGGCTTTTCGAATCATGGCTACATGCTTAAAGGGTATCACATGAAAGTGAAAAGGTAAAAAGAAAAAGAAAAACAAAAGACAAGGATAAGCATTAAAGCTTTTAATTCCTTGGAGGGAGGTTGGAGAGATAGGAGAGGGAGGAAAAGGAGAGAAGGGAAGAAGAATAGGGATCCACTTGAAATAGGGGAACGAAGAGGAAAGGAGGGAGGGAAGTAGCATGTGGAGGAAAGCATAGCACGTCGCCATCCATCTTCTCTCTCCTCTTCCACCCAATGTGGACTGAGCGAATTCATAGGAGAAAAAAGACCCAAAAGATCTCTCCACTTCCTTGCTGCATCAGCAACAATAAGCTGAGGAAAACCTTATTTCCCCTTTCCTTTCCTCAAATTAATTTGACTCCCTTCCACAGGAATAAATAGATCATATGTGGATGATTGGATAGTGCAAGTTTACTCAATAGAATTCAGTGGTGGGGAATGTAAACTGCTCCTTACTCCAAATGGTTGGTTTTAATTAGTAGGATAACTTATTTGTACACAACTGATGTCAACTATAGTTACTGAACAACTGCATTGTAATATATGCCTCTACAAATTATCCTACATTGGTAGGATATTCGTTAAGAGAAGGGGAGCCTTGGTGCAATGGTAAAATTACTGCTGCGTAACCTAAAGGTCATGGATTCGAGTCTCGGAAACATTCTATTACAAAGAAAGGTAAGACTGCATACAATATACCCTTTCCTAGACCCACATTGGCGGGAGTTTTATGCATCGGACTGTCCTCTAGTAGGATATTCTTTAAGAGAAATTTCTGGTAGAAACTGCCATTGTAGCTGATTCTGCAAAAGTGGTAAGCTACAGATCAAGTTGGCCCTCTTGAAGAGGTAAACATTGTCATCTTATAACTACAATGTGACATCAAAAGTAAGCCTCACATCATCTATATTACAACCCATGTTGTTATAAAATGCTTATAGACTCACATCATTTATATTACAACCCATGTTGTTATAAAATGCTTATCTTAGTTTTGATTATCGATTATAAAATGGTGAAATGGAAACTCTAATGTGAAATTGAAAAATTTGAGTTCAGAGGTCTGGAGATTGGATATATTTATGTAGTTGAGAATGAATGATATTGAATCCAATTTACAGCCACAAAATAAGAACCATGGGAAGTAGTAGAAGTTTTGCTACTTTGATCCGTTATTCAATATAAAAAAGTTAAAGAGATGACTCATGGTGTAACAATCTGTTACTTTATTCTCATTGCTCAAGTTATCAATATGGAATAGTTAAAGAGATGCTCATGGTGTAAAAATTTGTTAGTTTATTCTCATGGATCATTTCTTTATCAAGCTGAAATATCCAAATATATTATCCAAGAATTGTTGTCTGATGGCAACTACTTGCAGGCAAGGTGGAAACAAGAAGAGAAATTAAAAAACGAGGCACTTGCAGTGGCTCAAGCTGAAAGAAAAGAAAGGGAACAAATAGAGACTTCAACAAAGTCGGTGGAAAATGCATTAAGATTCGAAGCTGAAAACGATCTGCGAAGGTACAAAAATGAAATCTGCAGGCTTGAACAGCAGATTGCACAATTGCAGCTTGTCAAAGACTCCTCAAACATTGCTCATCTACAGTGCGGAGCAGACAAAAGCTATGCCTCGCGTCTCTCCCATGGTCGGAAAAGCATCAATACCTACATTTTGTCTACAATTATCGATTTGCAGGAATCAGAAACAGATGAGCTCCAGCGTGAATGGGAATGTGTGATGTGCCTATCGGAGGAGAGGTCTGTTGTTTTCCTTCCCTGTGCTCACCAAGTTTTGTGTGTAAAATGCAATGAACTTCACGAGAAGCAAGGCGTGAAGGATTGCCCTTCATGCAGGACCCCAATTCACCGCAGAGTATTGATTCGCCCCTTGGCCTGAGTATTAGCTTCAATATGTTTTACTTTGAGCTAATGTTTCAGAATAAAAACTGTGGCTTTGAAATGAATAAGTCATGATGAACAATTTATGTTGGACATGAAGTGGCTTTGCAACGAGTTACCCTCTCCATGAAGTCCACATCAAGCACCAATCTCTGTTGGGATGGTGCGTTTCATTTCCAGACTCTCACCTTCAACCTATTCTCTTAGGGAACAAACTGTACGAGGATTTTAAGTATTTATTGTTGTTTAAAAGTTCAACTTCCTGCTAAAATATGATTAACGAGTTTTTCCAACCTCGGACGAACTTCCTGCTAAAATAGAGTAGAGATTGACGACTTATTTACTGTATTGTTTTCTATATACTATATGTTTAATTTGCATCAACCTATGTAAAATTTTAGTTAATCATGTATTATTTTCTCAGTTCATTAATGCAATTATTATTGTCAAACATGTTAAACGTTGTCAAACACCAATGCTTTGTCACAGTGCTGGGTATACATTCGGCAATGAGAATGGTAATGAGTTTTGATTGAGGAGTTTATGAGTTTGGTGATAATCTAGTGGGGGTTGAGTTATAAAATCAGGGATATCATATCCATATCTTGATTCTGATTTTCGTATACCAAGCATCATAAATAGGAATGAAATAAATTTTATTCTCATTCCCGTCTTATAAACCCGCTTACCAAATACCTCCTTTATTACCGAAGCATCAACACTATTTGTTTTAATCATATTTATGTATCAAATAGAAGCAATTATGCTACGACATTTATTAATAAAGAAGCAATTATTTCTCTCCTTTCTATTTACTTTCCTACATTTCAATCATGGTATCAGAGTCATCCATAGTCACCAGTTCGCCATCCTCTTTCAGAAATTCAACGGTAGCAAAATTATAACTCCCTATTGATCTTTCTCTATTAGCCGATGGATCATTATTTTAGAAGATTTGATTGGTCATATAGTTGAAGAAGATGCTTCAAAAATTGACAACGAAACCCAATATTCAACATCTCCCTATTGATTGAGTATGCCGGAGGTAATGACTACAAAGATAATAGTTCAAAATATTAATCAGAAATTGATTTCTTATAGATAACTTATCATGTTTAGATTACAATCACAACCATATTTATCATTATTTTTATATTTATTATTATCATATTTATAATAATATATGAAATGGACGACATTATTGTTGAATTACTTGCAATCTCAAAAATTCATAGGACCTAAAATGATAGTAATCTGAGGTCTCTAGTTGATTGTTTTTTACCCACGATGTCGGCGGATGTTTAAGGTTTAGTCGATATTTTTATAATATTTGAATACCTCTGGAGAAGTCGAAATAAATAATAAATATCATATTTGAACTTTTGTAATCTTAGAAATTCACAAGAATTGAAATAGATACAATCGAAGTACGATAATTGTCGATAGCGACAGGCAGACAAGGAGGTATTGTGAAGCGACTGAAGTGTACCGACAAGAGTGACACCACTACTGTTGGATGATGCCCAACAACATCTTGACTCCTAGCTAGGTGAAGAGTAAGACCGGATGACGAGAACAAAATTCGCTTAATTCTAAATTATTCTTATCTAAATAGATTGAAATAAAATAAAATAAATTTTAAATTATTTATTATAAAATAATTTTCAATTATTATATAATGCTCTTACATATATTTTATTATGTATATTGCTCCTAAAAAACTATACATTTTGTAACTTTAAATTATCTAAAACATCATTTTCTTTAAAATTTGCAATAAATTGATTTTACAAGCTATTTTTTATCCCCAAAAAAAAAATCTGCCTAACACCATAGAGGTAAAACAGCTCTTATACACCCTTATATGTCCTTTGATCAAAAGAAATTTAATTATATAATTCAAGAACACAGTCGTTTAATCTGTTTATTAATAATAAATTAATAAATTCCTAGAAATAATTGTACATGGACTAAGTTGAATTTAAGGGGAAATAAATTATTTATTAAATAATGCTGGATTATATTTAATATATTTTTCAATTAATAGGAATAATAATAATAATTTTTTGTATTTTATAGAGTTTTTAAATTCAAACTGAAACAATGGATTCAACCGATAAAATTGAAAAACAACAATAAGTCCAATTTTATCGGACTGAAAAAAAGAGAGTTAATTATAAACTAGTTAGTTAGTTGGTTAAAGTAGGAAATCCTTTTATAGAATTAATATTGTGAGAATTGTATTCTTCTTGAGAGGATAACAAAGATGAACTATTTCTAAAAATTTTATTATAATAATTTAAACTTTCAATTTTTAATTAGAAGTGGTTATAGATTTTTTATTCTGTAGAAAAAAATTACTAAATTTCTAATATTTATTTATGATCTTTAGTTCTATCTCAATTTAAAATAGAAGCAAAAATTCATTTAATAAATTAGCTACCAACGAAACATCCCATACATTTAACAGGAACAATGTTAATCATTTTTCCTGGTTAATTTTTTTTTTTTTTTGTTAAAGTGCTTTCTGAATAACTTTAACAGGAACAATGAAAAAAAGCGCTTTCTGAATAAATTTAATTTAATTGAACTAAGGAATCATAGCTACGATTTATCTAAATACATTATTTCTAGAATTCTCAATTTAATGGATCTGTTTTAAAAATATTGGCGAAGGTCTAATCGGCGGGTGAGAGCTAAAACCAGCACAGATGACACAAATGGCTTTGCTTCAGCTATATATTCATTCCTAAGGTAGCTAGCTAGTCATAGTGGAATCCACGGCCGCCCATGGCCGCACGGCTTCATATTAATTACATCGAAATCGCGCCTCGAAATAGTCCATGCAAATGGAACATGTACTCTCTTCCACTTCTTGATATCGAAACATGACTCTTTTGAGCCGTAGCACCGCCGAGGTAGACGCGTGCTTGTTCTTGAGACCATCTACCCTGGCTCCGCCACCCCAATCTTCGGCGTTCTCCAGCGAAAGCACCGAAACGTCGTCGTCAAGTTTGAAAGAGTCGTCAGAAAGACGAACATACGGACCGACAGAAGCGTCAAGACAAGCTCGCGCAGGACACTTCTTTGAAGTTAACTAAGAAATTATGCCAAACCTTCTACAGTTGACTAATTATAGGATGGCAAAACCGCTGTAAATTTTATCCCAGAGTTAATCATACCTCGCTTGTTTAGGCAGCAGTGTATAATATTGTGGTTGCTCACTACTTGCTACTTTGATAACTATACTGCATGTTTTTCGCAACGAAATTTGTCTGAATATATTATTATTATTATAACAGATGTGTGTTCCTTCTAATCCCTGATTGGAAGTTGTCTATTTAACAAAATGGAAGTATTCCAAGAAATGCATTCAACAGTAGCATACAACAGCGATTCCCAATGTCATCAACTCCAATAAACTCAAGTACATAAAAAAAAAAAAGATTGAATTGATTGTTGGGGTTATCGCAATGATTCAAGAGTTCATTAGCCATCATGACCAAAAGGAAGTTGGAACCTCGACATAAGGTGCTCTTCAATGAAGCCAAAGCAGGACTGCATCAATTGATAGCCTTCCTTGAGATCCTTGTCTCAATGGCTCCTGCAGCAGAGCATTGCAAGTGTTAACGCAGTTGAAGGCTACGAGGCAGATGTGATGCATCAGCATGATGTAGGATGTGGGACCCAGGTGAATGGGATTCAATAGGTTGTAACCTTGTCATCGGCATGGGTGGTGAAATAAAGATGGAAAGGAAAAATATGTTAAACAATTTACACGCAAGAATCAACGAGGCAAACATCCATCATCTCAGTGAGCTGCAAGGAATCATATTATGCAAAATTACTGTAAGAGAAATAGATTTTGGAAGAGTTGAACAGACCTTCTACTTCCACAAATTCGATTTCTTTCACTATGTCGTCGGCAGCATTATACTCAAACCTGCGATTTTGCATAATTTCCACAGCTTTCATCTTTCTAGTTGAAAAATAGACAGCCATATTTTTTTTTTGTCAATTTTACACAGTACATATGCCTATTGATTTAGAGAATATGTATTAAATTTTACAAGGAAATAAAAAGAGCTTTAGTTAGATTTTTCCTCCAACGTTTGATCTACCCAGACATGAAGTTTATGTGAGATAGAGCTTGAGCAATTCCACAAGATATAATGACTTAGAAATTACTATGCAAATATTTTTAAGGATGACGGCAATTTAAGTTGGTTGGTGTATCAGCTAACAAGTAAGAGGAAATAGAAAAAGAACAGTGCAGCAGTTGCTTGGAAGCCTCTTCAGAAAAATTAAATAGACGGTTTCAATTTGCATATGAAATTGTTAGAAGCTTCACTGAATAAGCTAATTCAAATTTCTACCATGAATTGCAGTGTACAATCATTGGAAAGAAGTTAGCTAAAGTTTATTTCTCTTTACTGTTTCACTCCTTCACTTTTTTCTTCTGTTTTTTCTAATAATAAGGCTACTAGGCTACTATGAAAGAAAGTTAGCATGCAAGAAAAATGGTGACAGACCGAATACAATGTTAGGATGGCTCCAGATGAACATGATTAAACTGGTTAATAAATCAGTGCTAAAAAGGATGTGGATACACAAAGCTTCTGTCAATACATGGTTAAAAGGAGTGACTTTGTTGGTCAAACTCTTGATAATAAAGTAATACAAAGAAGAAGAAAAAAAATCTGACTTTGTGCCAATACTTACCAAAAAGAAAATGAAGCTATTTTCCATATTTACCTGTTGGAGAAAACGACCTCAAGTTCCTCAGTTGCACCCTTGGTGGCTTCAACCAAGACATTCACAATCTCTGTTTTTCTTGTGCTAGCCATTAGACAATCATACTCAGTAGGAATGATCAGTGCAAAAAAGTTGTCACTGAATTTGCTCGAACATATCTTTTCAACTGCAGCAAGTGCTATTCTCCTCTTCAAGGCATCAGCATTAGAGTCAACAAGATATATAGCAAAATCAGTAATCAGCATAATCTGTTTCTTCATCTTTCCAGATCCAGTGACTTTAATCACCTTATCAGCAAATAGAACTGTTCTGTCACCTGAAGAGATAATGAACACTTCTATCACTGATATAATGTGGTCGTCAACACCAAGAATACAACTATTGAGGCATCACCAAATTTGAACTGTTAAACCACCCAAGAACTAAGAACGAAATTGATAAAACAAATAAGGAAATAATCTCACCTAGAGAAAAAAGACAGAGAAATCATATTGGAAATTGCATTAATTCAAAAATGATTGAAATTTAGAACTCCGACTCAACTTGACTCAAGTACTCAACAGTAAATATAAAATAAATATTTTAAATAAATAAAATATCCTAATCATGATAGGGATTATAAATATTCTCTATTTATCACCAAAATAGAAAATATTATTTAGCAAATAATAAAAATTTTATCTTAAATAACTCAAATCTTGAATACTTTTCAATGTCTTTCCATTTATTACATATGCGAAAAATATTAATCTTAAAGATTTTCAATTTATCACCCTTTAGCGCAGATGAACTATTCTGAAAGCGAACGACGTGAACAGCAGGTCACCGTGGGGCAGCCTTAGGTGACGACGAGAGGATGGCTAAGCCTGCGAGATTAACACAAGCGTTAAAAGAACACACCGGAAGGAGTTCCGGCGAAGCTCTC
This sequence comes from Boesenbergia rotunda, assembly GCA_024364735.1. Lineage (NCBI taxonomy): Eukaryota > Viridiplantae > Streptophyta > Magnoliopsida > Zingiberales > Zingiberaceae > Boesenbergia > Boesenbergia rotunda. The sequence goes on from JAGFNQ010005978.1 coordinate 360,468, forward strand.
TCCGACACTCAAGTCAGAAGCCCTTCAAAGTAAGAGAGAAGCAAGGAAGTAAATTATTTAGAATTCAGAGAGTTCATATCCCTTTACCTAGGTGCCTAAGCACCTTATATAATTGTTGTTCCTTTCCTTTGAGCACTCCCACGTTACTGTAACCGCCTCTCCTGTTTTCACGCATCACGGATTGTGATAACCTGCCAGCTGTCACACGCAGGGGGATGCTGGTAATGCCACCGCACATATTAAGTCTACCATTATCTTCATGCGTTACGGGTCGTAACCATCTACCAGTTTTCCTACGGAGGGGGGCGCTTGTAACTGTCGTCGCGTATATTAAGTTTATCATTATCGACACTACTGATAAACTTCTCACAGCTATCCTCTCTCTCCCGAATTGGCCTCAGGCTCTACTCTTCCGAGATGGTCTTGGGCACTCCTCTCCCGAGTTATTCTCGGGGACTTCTCTCCCAAGTTAGCCTCGGAGACTTCTCTCCCGAGCTGGCCTCGGGCACTTTTATCCCAAGTTAAACTCGGGCTCCGCTCTCCCGAGATGGTCTCGGGCACTCCTCTCCCGAGTTGGTCTCGGAGACTTCTCTCCTGCCATTGTAGTTACGCCACGCAGCTTCCTCAAGCCACGTGGCCGTCTCGGGCTAACATCCCAATCACAAGCCCCCCTGTTAAGTCTAATCGAAGGAAGCTTGCCTGACTGATTGAACTTGTGGCGCTTTTGGAGAGAGAAGTGTGAGTAAAAAATGTAGTCAGCATTTCTCAACATTAACTATTTCATAGATCCTAGGAATCAAAACATTCGCGGCGAGGGTCGTTTGAATTAGATCCAAAAGTTTTGCGAGTTCCGATGTGTCATGATTGATAGCTGTCAATCACTTATTAAGAGCGCATGAGGTCTATCAATTGATTATTAAGAGCGTATGGGGTCTAATAATGATAGGAGATCCCTCTTGCTAATGGGTTGGCACCACACGACACGATCTCCTCGAAGCCCCTTTACTCGACGTGCTAGGCAAGGCATAATAACTTGCGGCTACAGCGAACCGCAGACTTTCGAAATCTCGACCGCTCTTCGACCACGTGTCCCGCATCCATCCATCTTGTGGTATTGCGGTATCCCTGTAAAAGGGGACGAGGAGATCGCTACCTGCTCATTGCACCGCCGACAATCGGAGCTTGCAAACTTCGTCTTCTTTCGCTAAAGTCTTGTTTCTGCGTAAGTTTTGTTAGGACATCACCCTTTTCTTCTTCACCTTTGATCATCCATACATCATCTTTAGTTTCCTCTCTTAGCCATAAAATCATGGGAAAGAGCGGAAAAGGAGAAGGAAAGAAAGGCAGGAGTGGAAGGGGGGAAATCTCAGGGAAAAAAAAGAAGCAAGTTTACCAGCTAGAGTGGTATGAGGTCATATCCTCTAAGGTTAAGTCTGGAGTCTTGCGAACTATCTGTGAAGCCTACGACATTCCTGAAGACTTCGAGGTTCGGGTACCCAGATTTGACCAATGTTAGACACTGAAAATTTGGAGGGTTAAAGTGCTTAAAACCGAAACTTAGCGGTGTAGCTAAAATTAACCAAACTAGAAGGACTTTTTTGCAAAGTGCCAAAAACCCATAAATTGCCCTAAAATTTTCCCTTTAATCGACTTCTCCTCCCGTTTTCTCCCCCGACGCTGACGCGAGCGGTTTCCTCCTCAGCGCCGCAATCTTCAGAGGGGCTTTTAGATTCACAGCCTCGCGTTTTCTCCTTTCATTATTTTTTCCTTCCAAGCCTCGCATTCAGAGGGGCTTTTAGCTTCACAGCCTGATTTGGCCATAAGTTCATAGGTGGCCTCCCTTCTTCGCACAAGGGATGGAAGAAAAGATTCTTTTTCATTAGGCTTCGTGAGCATCCTTTTTCTCCAACTCGCTAGTTAGAAGAACTACCCCCCATCCCCGACCTAGGTGACTTCCAGCATGATCAGGGGTACCAGCGAGCCAAGGGGATACTTACCAGGATGGAGTTCCGTGACCCTGACATGGCCCGCTGTGAAGGGCTCCTTTATAGAGCTGGGATTAACCCCAAGGCTACCAACCTTGATCACGACCTCAATATGTCTTTTATCTTTATTAATGCTGTTTATACTAACTGATATTTCTTTGATTTTTTGCAGAAGCCACCATGCTTGCCTGATCAATGAGCAAACTGCTCAAATGGGAGCTGGCTGATGAGAAAGCGCTAACTCCTCCCCAAGCCCCGGGAGACACCCCTCCCCCTCCGAATCCAATGGAGACTCCGAGAGGACTCAAACTCAGGAGCCTCTCCCCTTGGAGTCACCTACTACTCGGGAGGTCAGCCCTTCTCCGCACTTGCAGTTGTACAAGAGACCAGTGCCCCATCAGCACTGGTTCCTCTCCCCGATGCCGAGCCGGCTCAAGAAGCTAGTTCCCCACTACTCCAGCGAAGACTTCTTCTCATTCCGACCGAGGAGGAGGAGGAGGAGGAGAACGAACCACCAACCACCATTCAGAGGTCAGAACCAGCTCCCGCCCCTCGAAAGAGACAACTTCGATCAGGCCGAGCCCACGACATCGCTCCTAAAGACGACGAGGATATTCTTCCTATTTCTAAGCGTCGAAAGGAAGCGCCCCCGCCCGCAGAGGAGCCCGAAAAGGAGTCTAAGCGACTAGTCGAGCCGTTGGAAACCCAATCCATCCTTCGTTCACCGGGGGCCGCCAGTCACAAGGGCAAAACTGTTCGGTTTGAAGAATCGGAGCACACGAGCGACCGCCTCCGCAAGAAGGTGTAAGCTGCTGAAAAGGCGGCTAGGATCGGACAACAGTGCTTGTAGATTAAGGAGCTGCCTCGAGAGTTCCAACCCACAGAAGAGATTTCCTTGAGCACAGATGACTACTGCTTTCTGGGCCATTTGTCGTACCTGTCAAGGATATCCGCCGAGTGCATCCCCCCGTTGCTCCTCTGAAGCCATCTCGGGCATCCCTTCCCCCAGAAGCGAGAGGCGATTAAGGAGCGTACCGAGGAGTATGTCGCCTCTTTCAGAGAGGTGGGCTCGACTACGGTGGTAACCCGGCTATACGAGTCCCTCTTGAAGGTATAATTTTACATCTTTCCTTATTACACTTGCTTTGAAATCTGACTACTCTTCTTATTAAGCCATGTCCAAGTGTCTGACTCTTGGCCGCAGAATGCTTCCCGAACACAAGATAACAACGCTACAACAGAAGGTAGTCGAGCTCAAGGTCGAGGTCCGGCGGGTCTAACGGGAGGGCCAAATGCAGAACGAGGTCAAAAAAGACCTCCGCGCCAAGCTCGAACATGGCACGGACAACTCCCGAGCTCTGGAAGCAAATTTGAATAACATCCGACACAGGGAACGGCTTATGGCGGAGAGAGTCAAATCTCTCTCGGTTGAGTGCACTCAACTGACCTTGGATAGGGAGCAACTTCAGACCCGGGAGGCCAAACTGCTGGAAGAAATTCGTCTCCTTGAATCATCAAAGGAGGAGCTGAGCGACCAGGTCAAGGAACAGCTGGAGAAGTTAGCTAAGAATAAGGCTGATCTGCAAACTGTCGCCGATTACATATCTGACCAACTAGAGACCATCGCCGAAGTTGAGTCTCGATTGTCAATGGCCTGGGACAATCCGATGAAGCTCTTGCTGTTCGAGAACAAACATTGGCCGATACGGAGACGATGAAGGCTGAACGAGATCAGGCCCTCAAGGAGCTAGAAAGCTACAAAGCTAAAGAGGAAGCCCGTCAATCTGAAATTGAAGCAGCCTTCAAGGCTAAATTCCTCCAGTCTGAGGAGTTCGACGACATAATGGTTGGCCAAGTTCTAATGCGGCTGAAACAAGGCTTCAACGGAGCTGCTCATCAAATCAAACGTGCTGACGTGCTGAAGCCAGATGTCGACCTGAATTTTCTCAGTGTTAGCCAAGCCTGGGAGGAATTGTCCGCGGAAGAGAAAGAGCTGTAATTTACTCTTTTATTTGCTGTAATTTACTCATTGTATATTACTTCAGCACTTGTTTTTCCACAGTATTTCCTATGTGACTTGCTTGTTTTCTGCGGAGTATTTTTCTTGCAAAATATACCTTGATTGTATTTTGCAAAGTATCTGTCTTGATTGTATTCTCATGTGACCATACCGACTCTACGTCGGACATTGACTCCATGTCGAGTAACTGATTCTTCGTCGGATACGGATTTCACGTCGGGTAATTTGTCTCCATACTAGGAAAGTTGAGCTCGAAGAGGGCCATAAATAATATCTAGACCTCGACCTGAGGAAGATGAGTCTCGGACGAGACAATATGTAATGAACCGGTGTGAAACTAGTTAAATACAGACGCGGCCGAGTCTACACACATGGGGCGTCCTCGGCGCCGCGAACTGGTAGTAACTTTGGCTGCTCCTGGCCGGGTATCCTCGGCACCTCGGCCAGGTCTACACAGCTTGGACATCCTCGACACCACAAGCTGGTAGGAATTTCGGCTGCTCCTGGTCGGACATCCTCGGCCAGATTGGTAGGAACCAATCTGAATTTTATCTTTAATTTATTTTTCCCACAATATTTGTTTCTTTATTTGCGGTACTCTCTCCCCTGATAAAAATTTGGCTTGTAATAAGTTTTCAACTTCTCCTTTTAGATTTTCGTTTCTAAACATATGGAAGAATTATTTCAATAACTCTATTTAACAAAATTTCTTAGTAATTTTTATTTTTCAAATGACCCTTTCCAATGAGAAAGAAATCAATGCACTTTGTTTTTCTTTTTGCACTTTGACTTTGAATTTCCATTTTTAGTTGTCTTTTTCAATAAGTAAAAAATATCTAAGTTTGCTGTATGATGAGAATAATATTTTTTCCTCCTTGAAATGTGTGAATGTAACAATGACGAGGATGATTCTACAAAATGTGGAACAAAATCATCATACGAAGATGAATTTTCAAACTTTTTCTAAGCAAATTAGCGTATCTTCCAACTGTGTTTAAATAAATTGAAAAGTTAAAAGAACAAGCATTGTCTTTTTTATAATATAAACAACCAAACTTTATTTCAGTAAGTGGAATCGGCTTTCATTAAATATTTGTCTGAAAGTTAACATTAGTTGGTAACCTAATGCACAAGTCTTAGTCTTTTTCATCCGGGCTTGGGACCAACATCAACGGATTTAATCTTTCTCACAATATGACCAAATAAAAAAGATGTGAATAGTATGAATGCATCTAATGTAGATGTAATGAAGAAATTTAAATTAATAAATGCAATATTAAAATTTATTGTACTATTATACATTTTATAATAAACATTACTCAATACAATTTGCATCATTGTTCCAGCAGATATATTTATAATATGCAAAGTTAGTTCTTAGAGAGATAATGGGTCTCGAGGCAGAAAATTTAGATGATGAAGAGTTGGAATGTAAATTTATGAGATTATTAGGTATGAATTCAGAACAAATGAAAATAGAACCATGTAGTTAGCGGGCAAAATAATGGAAATTGACATTGTGTTGCTTATAGAGCCTGCCATAATTTTATTTCTCATTTAAATGTGGCTTGTGTATTGAAGGTGCAAGAGATAAAGATTGGGAATTAAACTTAGGGATGAGCACAAAGTGTTTACTAAAGGGAAGTGCCCTAAGTTATCCATTAAATTGGGAGATTTTGAGTTGAATTAGAATTGAGAGGTATAGATGTATGCTATATTTACATGGGAGAATGAATTCAAAAACTGAGGAAAGCCGTTGTTTATTTCACAAGGATGGATTGTTAATCTTTTACATCATTTACTTTGTATGGAATAGTAGACCGATGGATTCATTTATTCTCGAATTTTTAACCACCAAAATCAGGCGGAATGTCTTTCCTTCCGCATGCGTCACTGTCCTCGAGCGGAGTCTCTTCGTTCCCGTGAAGATGGAGACCTCTTCTCATCCGATCTACTATCAAGGATAGAAGTTGCCCCCATGGGCTGGATCGGATGGTAAGGCGACTGGCCGTTTGCTTTGGGGTCACAGGTTCGAGCGTCGCCAGTTGCGCACGGGGATAAAACCCTGGTCTGCTGGCTTTAATCCGCTCGACCCCAGGCGCTTCACCACACCAGTGATAACCGTGGTTTGCCTCCCTCTGGATTCCTATGGGGCCTGGGCCAGGGGGCCGCTAAGGTGGCGGTTCCACCTTTGCTACTATCAAGGATAGAAGAAACCTATGGACTTTGCCGACCTTCTCCGCTAATGCTAAGGCTATTCTATAGGGATCTTATGCGAAAAACAATCACATATGCAGCGGAATAAAATTGATCCCTTCTAGTGATCCATACGAAAGTTGTATATATCGTTTGATTAAAGTGGTTACTTTTGTTGCATGTGTGGTAGAATCCCGGCAACAACTATGGTTCGACGGATCTCTGCACGATCAGAGTGGTCGTGCCTCTAGAAGTATCCACATGAACATGTTCCGTTCGTCGCACGAACTCGGTCTCGGAGAAGAACCACCTTAGTTATGCTAGTAACTTGGGATGGTTCGGCCACAAGCAAGTCAAAATCCCACAATGGACTTTGGCCAAGAGAAGGGAAGAGGAGAATTTCGCCCAAGGCAAGGTGAGGAAGAAGATGACTCAAGAAGCATTCATTTTGAAAATGAATGAATGACTTTTGTATTTATCCAATGAATACCAAAAGTCATTGCCTCTTGGTCTTCCCTTTCCATCAATGCACCATTAACCACATTAATTTCAAAATGAATAGGGGGGGTTTTTGATATTCATCCAATGAATATCAAAAGTCTTTTGCTTTAGTCTTCTTTTGTTAATAATTTCATTAAACTCTTTTAATAAACATTAACCATTTGAGTCTAATCCAAATGAGTCTAACTCAGATTAGACTCAAATTCATAATCCAATTGGATTCATTTGAGTCTAACTCAATTAATCCAATTTCGGATTAGACTTCATCACATTTTAGTCAAACAAAAATAAACGCATCTCCGAAACAACATGTTCTTTGTGTGTGACCCAATAGGCTCTCGTAACGTTGACAATGTATCTAAACTACTTTAGATATATATGCAATGAGTGACATCTAGCAATGCATCATTGCTATCCAAGTGACAAGAGATCCGATATAACCTTTCGTCTCTATTATCTTGTATGACTTGGTTCTTTTATCCTCGATATCTAGATTGATCAATGAGGCATAGACCGTGTCATAATCTTATCAATTTTTGTATTTCTTGATCTCCAAGTAAACTCACTCAACCAAATAAGCTCAATATCTCATATTGGCTCATTTGAGAATGTCCATGCATTTTAGTAGTCCCACTCGATCAAGGGGTCCACAGATATCACTCTCATCATGTGAAAGGGATAGATCTCGTCTATATCACTCACATCCCTCTGCATAATTTGTTGCATACCCAATGATCGACTTTATAGTTCATCCTGTTACGGATAACGTTTGTTGATACCAAAGTACACAACTCCTTATGTAGGAAACCGTAGTGACTTCAAGTCTAAAGATTATTCATACTAATAGTCACTATGAAAAAGTTTATAACACTCATATAACGATCCATTAAACTTTCTTATGACAAGTCAATTCAATATATATTCTCTAATATATACTCATATGTCAATTTGATATCCTATATCCATAACTTATGAGATTAATTAATCAATTGACCTACATGCTAATCTCAATGCATTAATATTATCCTTGTATATTAATGTTTGACTAGGAATAGTTAAGAGTAATGTTCTATATATATCTACATCCTCCCACTATCAACCAATTGATATGATGTAGACTAGAACCTACTACCCTAGGACATTATTATGTTTATTCATCTGGCACAAATATGAAGTAAATATAATAACCAAAAACTTTGTCTTATATTAATAAAATATGATAAAAAAAGTTCCTAGTAAATCATCTCATAATTAATTTTAGAGTTAATACTAACATATTCAATACCAAGGATGTTAAACCTGGAAGGCAATATGCAAGGATGCTACTGGAGGCAAAACCAAGGCTATTCAATACCAAGGAAGAGGATAGAATCCGGTGCTACAGAGACAAAACCACAGAGCGAAATGGTTTAAGAAAACAAAAGGATGAAGATGTTAAAGTCCTAAAATGGGAGAGCCCTATATCTATGGCGAAGCAAAATGGTTTACAAAAACAAAAGCATGAAGATGATAAATATCGTCAATGTGGGATTTCGGAGCCTTAGCATCCTTGGTTTTTAGAACATTGAATAGCTTCATTGATAGGGTCTGTTGTCAACAATTTGCCTTGTACTTTTACCATGTTCTTAAACTTCTACTCCACTTTTCAACTTCATATTCAGTTTGCTTGGGCGTCTCGCAAGTGACGACTATGAGCATCCACAACGACAGTGAGAGGCGGGCGGTGAGCATCCACAACGACCGAGAGCCGGCGGCTCACAACCATCCACGTATGACCGCTCACACCGATCATGAGTGGTGGGATTGTCTTCTCCCCATGCCCTCTCCCTCTGCCTTGTCTTCTTTTCCTGGGATTCTTTTATCTTCCCTTTCTTTCTTTTCCATATCCCTTCCTTCGCCCTAGGGATATTTTTTGTGGTGAAATTCTTTCCCTCACTCATCTGCTCCTTGGAGTAAACATAGCAAAAGTCTTGGGAGTTTGTTGGTTGAAAACATTGGCGAAAGTTATAATGGATTGGAAGGCAATGACCATGCAATTCTATCATGGAGATCTTGTTGTATTGGGGACAGAATCTTACTCCTTATATTGGGAGTTCCTTCTCAAATAGCATTACCACTAGAATTGAATGCATCATGGCAATAGAAATTATTACAGTTATTGGAAAGTTTTTTAGCAATTTTTAAAGAAGGATACATGCTACCGCTAATGACAAGTCAACAACATTCTATAGTGTTGTTGGAAGGGTAGAGCCCTATTAGTGTACTTCGGTACCATTACCCACACCACTAAAAGGAGGAGATCGAGAGGCAGGTCCAAGAAATGTTGCAATTGGAGGTTATTCTACCCAGTATAATTTCTTTCTCTAATCGTATCTTATTATTAAAAAAAATCGTCATGGAGAATGTGCGTTGATTATAGAGCATTGAATAAGGTTACAATTATGGATAAGTACCCTATCCCTGTGGTAGATTAGTTGCTTTATGAGTTATTTGGAGATATAATTTTTTTCTAAAATTGATTTGAAATCAAGGCATCATCATATTAGTGTAAAGGAGGAAGACATTCACAAGATTGCATTTTGCACTCACAATGGACATTATGAGTTCGTAGTTGCCTTTTACTAATGCCCCTACAACCATTCAGGCAGCAATGAATGATTTATTTAGACCATTCCTTTGTAAGTTTGTGCTAGTTTTCCTTGATGATATTTTGGTCTACAATTCTAATTGGTCTACACATTTGTCTCATCTTTCTGTGGTATCGGAATTTCTTCTCAAGAATCAATTTGTGGCTAATTCCAAAAAGGGTAGTTTTGACATGACAAAAGTTGATTGCTTGGGTCATATCATTTTCGAACAAGGTGTTTCAATTGATCCTATCAAAATCCAATGTATTTTGGATTGGCCAGTTCCAAAGAATTTCAAAGGAGTAAGAGAATTTTTGGGTTTGACCAATTACTAGAGAAAATTTGTAGAAAATTATGGTAAAGTGGCTAAGTCCTTGACAGAGTTGACTAAGAATAATAATTTTCACCGAGGACCAACTTCTTTAAAGTCTTTCTTGAAACTTAAACACATTTGACCAATCACTCAATTCTTGCCCTCTCTGATTCTTTCAATCCTCCCTGAATTTTTCAAGGCCTTTATTATAACAATGGATTACAACCGCAGATCAACAATGTTGTGTCCAAGCTATTGGATTACCAATTTGAAGTCATTTACAAACTAGGTTTGGAAAATAACGCCAGGACCAAGGTGAATATCACGCTTTAGTGTCTTACCCTTCTACATGTAAGGAAGGTGAAAATCTTCTCGAAGAAGCTCAATAGGATCTTCAATTATAGAAAATTATGGTTGATTTGACCAACAATCTAAATTCTCATCCGGGTTTTAAGATGCAAGGAGTTCTATTCTACAACAACATGCTTGTATTTTTACTGCATCTCCTTCAATACAATTACTCCTAAAGGAAATTCATTCTTTCATAAAAACTCATAGAAGGTTGGCAAGAATCTTTATTGGATAAGTATAAAATGTTATGTACAAGAGTTTGTGCCTTGTGATGTGTATCAAAGACACAAATATGTTACAACCGTTCCTGGGGAACTACTCCATACCATTGCCATTACTGGATCTTATATGGGGTGACATCTCTTTGGATTGTATCACACGTCCTCGATCAAATGGGCATGAAGTTATTTTTGTTGTAGTGTATCGGCTATTTAAATATGCCCATTTTATTTTGTTAAAAAATCCCTATACAGCCAAGATAGTAGATGAGTTGTTTGTTGGAGAAATTATAGCTACATGGAGCTCCTAAATCCATTATTAGTGACTGAGATCCATTAGTCATTAGTCACTTTTGGAAAGCAATCTTTCGCCAACAAGGCACCATGCTTAAAATGAGCTCTTCCTACCACCATAAAACAGATGGACAAAGTGGGGTATTAAGTAGATGTTTGGAGGAATATTTATGTTGTTTTGCTTCTGAACAACCTAGAAATTGGGCTCATTGCATATCATGGACAAAATTCTAATATAATACTTCTTACAAATATATATAAAATTCCTTTTGAAGTAATTTATAGTTTAAAGCCCCATACTTTAACTCACTTCTTAACGCATGAAACTAAAGTTGAGGCAGTGGCAAGGGAGTTATCTGGCAAGGATGAAGATCTCCTTCAACTTAAATATAATCTCTCTAGGGTGCAAGAAAAAATGAAGAGATATGTCGATAAAAAGTGGAAGCTACCGCAATTTGCAATAGGAGAATTAGTGTTCCTTAAATTAAGCCCCCATAGGCAACACATGGTTTCTAGGAGGATTAATCAAAAATTGGAAACAAGGTATTATGGACATTTTCAAATTGTTGCAAAATATGGAGAGGTTGCATATAAGCTTAAACTTACACCTCATTCTCGGATCGATCTCATCTTTCATGTATCATTACTTAAGAAGGCTATTGGAAATTACAATGTGCAAGCATATCTGCCGGGTGGTAGCACTAGAAGATGATGTGGAACCAGAATATGTGATTACTAGTAGAGACATTGTTCAAAATGAAGAAGTGGTAAATGGCTAGCCAAATGGAAGGGTAAGAGCATAATTGACACAACATGGGTGGATGATTTCACTCCTAGAACTCAATTTCCTAATTTTAGCCTTGAGAACAAGGCTAGAGCTGCAACAAGTGTAATGATAGGAACCAAGTTCCATACGTGGACACTTTGTTGATGATGGGGGAAACAAGTCCAAAACATGATTTGAATCTTCTAGGAGAAATAAAATAAAAATGGGGTCTGAAATGAATTAATGCATAGGAAGTTATATAGCAAGTAGTTATGTTTTAGAATCAGTTATATCTATGGGGCAGTTATGTTAGTATGTTTTAGAATTAGTTACCTAAATGTGTGAAGTTATAAGTAGGTGTGAAGTTAGAGGAGGTGAGGGTTGGGTTTTTTTTTTCTGATTTGTGAAAGAGAGCATCAGTGGCTAGTTGAGAGAGTTTCTTTACTACATTTGAGTGCTCTTTGTTGTATTATTTGTGTTAAACCTAATAAAATTCTGGGTGTTTGTCTATTTTGATTTCTGGAATCCAAACACATGTATTCACAAGATTGTTAACAAATTCAAGAAGTCATGAGTCAACTATTAGGACACCACTCAGTTCGTTTGCAATGCCATGAGTACACTTATGCTGAGTCAGCATCCAATCTGGCATGCCTACTTTGCATCTTACATCTGAGTTTGTGAATTAGGATCTAGTTACAAAATTATGAATTTTCATTTTACTTTTATCAAAATTTTGTCATAACATTCAGAGTCCATTGAACCAATCCTATTTATCATCTCAACTCGACATAAATGGTGAGATTTGGAAATTAACCCAATTGAGAACTATCACGGCTTCAATCTTTGATCATAAAGCCATGCCAAATGTCTCAAAATTCATCCTTAATATCCTTTCCAATCCAACCAGATTCATTTTATTTTATGAACAGATATATCCAAGACTGAAGAATCATATTGAAAAATCGACAAATTGTAGCAAGCATTCATGGGGACATCAATCGAGGAAAAAGAGATAGGACAGCAAACAATTGGACATTGAAGTTTACCTTGTTTGCACAAGATCTTATCAAGGAAGGGATCATAAGATACGCCAACGTAGTCTCCCTTGCAATTCCCGGCGAGCGCGGCCCTCCTCCGCAACTTCAATCCCGCAAACTGCCCCGGCTCCTCGTCTGCGATCTTCAGCTCATCACCCTGCATCCCTTCATTCTGCGCCTCCATCGGCTTCTCGACGGCTCCCCCGCTTCCATCTCTGCTGCCGCCGTTGTCCTGTGGCACCTCCACTTGGAGTCTCCTCCTGAAGCGATCCATGGCTAAGGCCTAAGGGGCAAGAGGATGGCGGAGTTAGAAACCCAATGTATACGTCAATCAGTCAATGGCAAAGCCGGTCCAAACAATCCTAAAGCGAACCGAAGAGATAAATCGGACCGCGCTCATCGGTGACCGTGGCATACGGAGTAGGGATTGAGGATCCGATCACCCATCACAACCACGCCTGAATTCTGTTCCCTCATTTCCCTTCTCGTGTGCGGTTCGGCAGTCTTCTCGCGCTCCGGCAGCGAGTGTCGTCCTGTCGTCGTTGACGACGGCGACAACGACAGGCGTGTGGTGATATAGTTGCGAAGGGCGCGTGCCTCCGAAAGTCGCCTCGTCAACGGCCTCGGCCTCGGCAACGAGTTTTGGTTGCAAAGGCGATCGCGTTAACGACTCCACGATCGTGTCGGTACCTTTTCCTCTATTCGTCTTCAATGCTGAAGAAGAATCCGTTTCCAGTTTCTGTTTCTCATATCGAAACAGATCGATCCATTAAATTGGTAGGATGCGCCCATTTGTTACCCACTCAGTCGATTCTTTTCATCGTGAAACGTTGGTCTACTTTGAAGGTCGATTTGTCTGATTGCAGTATTGATAGTAAGAGAAGGAAACATTTGCTTTGAAGGGAACGACGAATCAGATGCAGAGATTAGGAGATTTATTTTTTTTTTATTTTACGTAGAAAATATGATTTTTTTTTTGAAAAACATGTATATTTGGTTTATATTTTTAAACTTTGATTTTTTAAAAAAAATATAACGTTTTTTGAAAAATTAGAGAATAAAAATAAAATTATTTTTTAAAAAATGAGAAAAATGATATTTTTTGAAAAATAAAAATAAAAAATGAAGCAAACTAAACGCCCCGTAAACTTCCTCAATTCTTCAAATATCCGTCCTTCTTCACTTAATGTTTCACTCCAAACCTTTTAAGTGGTTTCCTTTTCTATTGTCTAAAAGTTGAAATGAATCGACTTGTGCATATTAATAAAATGATTAATGAGATTTTTTCAATCTCGGATGATCGGTCCGACCCTACGAAAGATTTAGATGACAATTGGATAAGCAATTGATGTAGTTAGCGTCCCTTAACTTTTGGCCATTGATTTCTAAAAGAATAAGTCGCAAATAAAAATTAACGTAATATTTACTGTCCACTAGTATTTGGGTAAACTTAAGGGACGCTTAAAAGAAATTGAATATTCAAAAGAATAATGATTGGGAGAGTGAAAATGGAGAGTGAAAATCATAGTGAATGACGTGACACCTTACATGCACGATCTCCGACGGGTTCACCGTGCCCCCCAGGGTATAGTTTGATTCAGGACGGCGGCCGAAGGTCGCCGATGGTGTCCAAGCGATAATCGGACATGTGCATATAAAGTGTCACGTCATGCCATATCATTCACTATGATTTTCACTCTCCCATTTTCACTCTCTCTATCATTGCTCTATTCAAAAATAACTTAGGGTAGCAATAGTTATCATATCAATTTAATTTTCACCTAATCTTTTATGGAAGGTATTTTTTTTTTTTTAAATTAATATTTCCTCCAATAAATTTTTCCGTGAACATATAATTTGTTTTATTTAAACACTATAATCCAAAGGGACGTACTAAATCCTAAGTAAAAATCTAATTAACTTAAATTCACTATAATCGAACTCTTAAATTCTAAAATTTTAAACGTTAAATACCTATAATATACCCTATGAGCATCTAAAATATTTTCGTTTGAACGCTATAACCCAAATAAATCATAAGAAAAAAATCTTATTAATTTAAATCTACTATAACTCAACATTTAAATCTTAAAATTGTAAATCCTAATATAATGTATCAAAAAAGCAATGCCTTCCCTGCAACGGAAGGCGTCCGTCAGGTCCGCACGAGTCCACAGCAGTAGGTTCGGCGCTTATCAAACCTATATATATGACGCATTTGGTGGCATGCAGATCGGACAATTTTGAACTAGCTAGGATTTTAAACATAAGATTAGAGGATTAGTTGTTAAATCGATGATTAATGATTGTTAAATAGATCTAAGTCGAATAGCAAATGATTTACCTTGACTCGAGAGGAAATTAAAACAGTTGGGAATTAATGAAGATGTTATTATTAGTTATTACCACAGACAAAAAGTTTATTTGTTCTATTCTATCCTTGTGACATAAGGCTAAGTAATTAATTTAACATATTTTTTTTAAAAAAAATTATATAATAATTGAAATTTCTGTCTTTAAACCATTAATATAATAATGTCCCTGAAAAAATTATATGGTTAAGTCCCCATTAAAGAGGGAACATAAAACAAAAATAGTTCTAGGGTTCATCGATGAGCATTAATGAAAAAAAAAAGAGGTATCAATTTTTTTACAAAAGGTCTTGGTTACTTAATATGATCAAGATACAAGCTATATATAGGATTACGGATTGCAATGAATATAAATGAATTAAATAAAATCATTAATATTCCTATTATAATAATTATAGGTCGGCTATGACTAATAGTTTGTTTTTAATTAATGATTGACAAAAAATCATTGAAAGTACTATTTGCCTATATATTGAATTATGAGCTTTTTGTCTAATGCTTAATAATAGCATTTTTGCATATACTTAGCACAATACCATATTAAATACATTATTTTTTTCTATTTTAACCTTTTGGTATTAATGTATACAAAAAAATGAATAATAAAAAACAATTTTATTTAAAAATTTTGAAAATTAATTTCAAATTAAACAAAAAATATGTTTTTTTTGTTAATTGAAGACTAGTCCATCAATTTTTTTTTTAAAATTTAAGTCTTTTTTTCTTGATCTCAAGAGAGTGGCACAAATCACACGAATTCATATAAAAACCTGTAATTCTGCCATCGTATTCGTCTTCTTTTAATCTCGATGCTTAGAAAGTACCGATCACTTCGTTCACAATTGAAACAAAAAACAAACAAACAAGATAGAAAAACATAATTATTCCTGGCACGGTGGCACCCTAAAAACAAGGGAGGATGGCTCAAGCTTTGGGAATAGATGACGTAGCGAAGATGACGTCAAAGTACTAAGCCGACATCATCTATCTGTGTAATGGGGACCAGGCTCGGGCACTGACAATATTTAGTGGCGTTGCCTGGAAGACGCTGGAACCCAATCAGTGCCATGAAAGGACTGGTCGTTTGGTCAGTCCATGCGACCCGGGTTGGATCGAACTGGCAGTAACTCACAGTTCACCACTCCATCTATTATTTGTACTTTAGCAGTTGGCTGTCTAAATTTGACCAGCAACCGAGTATTGTATGAATTTCAAATATGTGAAATTTATCGAGTAAAGATATCTAGTCAATTTTTAATTTAATAAATAAATTGATGGCTTCCTCGTGATATGTACTCATCCAAAAGATATTCAAAAGCCTTCTTCCTGACAATATTTCTTTTATAGCGGGCCTTCTTCCTCATAATCCTACGCGCGGTATCCAAAACTCTATTTCACGGCGAAGTCAGATCTTCAGCGTTGACCGCGATCTCATGCAAAGCGGCCCAGCATTGAGTTCCAGGGGCCCTGTCTGTTGGGTGCCCTACCGGAACTCCCCGCGCTATTGCCGATTTGCAAGAGGCAGTGGTGTCGCCGCTTGAAATTTGACGAAGGTCCATAATTTGCAACCAATCCGCATGCATTCCATATTTAGTTTCCAACATCAACTACAGCCAACACCTCATTCACCATCAGCATTTCTAGCATGACCACACCTTGTTTATCAGACAGCTCAGGATGAGAGCAAAGGAACACCCTACCTTTGATATGCAATACAACATGCCCTCTGATTTCAGGGCTGGCACAAAAAGAAATCAGAAATCCATATGAGCATCCCAAGTCACGGCAGCCAATCACCAAAGAGCTCACTATCAATATAATCTTATGTTTAAGCAGAAATGATCTTTAAATGCGCGGGTCAACAACACATCAAGTATAAATTGTTTGCAGCAAAAAACTGAATTTATCACAACTGTAAACACAACTGCAAAAGGGATATAATAGCACCAGAAACAATTTTGAAATGATGGCATCCCAAAACTACCAATCAATTTGCGTAATTCAAAGGCAGAGAGATAACCAAAATCTGACCTGAGAAAGGTTCTAGATGAATCCTCAAGATCCCACCAGAAATTGCAGCAAGTTTCAGAAAAGACCAGTAGCAAAACTGAAAGATTTTCATTAGGATCATCATTTCTGACATCAGGGTCTGTACCTTATCACGGAGATCTTCAAAACGGCACAAGCAAGAGAGTCTTCACACCATCCATCTTTCACAGAAGCTTTCACCTAAAACCAGGAAAAAATAGATAAGCATAGAGAAAATGCAGAGGTGCCCCAGGCTTCTCCACAGCACCTTCACAGCCATGTGCCATCGCAGAAATGATCTTTAAATGCGCGGGTCAACAACACATCAAGTATAAATTGTTTGCAGTAAAAAACTGAATTTATCACAACTGTAAACACAACTGCAAAAGGGATATAATAGCACCAGAAACAATTTTGAAATAATGGCATCCCAAAACTACCAATCAATTTGCGTAATTCAAAGGCAGAGAGATAACCAAAATCTGACCTGAGAAAGGTTCTAGATGAATCCTCAAGATCCCACCAGAAATTGCAGCAAGTTTCAGAAAAGACCAGTAGCAAAACTGAAAGATTTTCATTAGGATCATCATTTCTGACATCAGGGTCTGTACCTTATCATGGAGATCTTCAAAACGGCACAAGCAAGAGAGTCTTCACACCATCCATCTTTCACAGAAGCTTTCACCTAAAACCAGGAAAAAATAGATAAGCATAGAGAAAATGCAGAGGTGCCCCAGGCTTCTCCACAGCACCTTCACAGCCATGTGCCATCGATGTGCCCAACTCGTGCCAAATTCCAAACCATTCGCCATATTTTTAGTACTTTTAGCAAGCATTGTATCAGCTATTTGCAACTCAATTTCATACAGTCCTAGCAAGAAATCTTGTTGTGATTCCATCAAAACTATAAAAACTATCTGATGGAAGCTGAAAAATCATAGTTCGTATACAAACCAAAAGCCATCATCCTTTAATTCATTGACATCGTGCACAGATGCCAAACTATTTTCCGATCCAATCTAATATAAGGAAGTCCCATTTTGTCAACCTTGCAGATGCCATACAAGGTCTTATCTATTTCCTACCTTAGTAACACTCTGTCCCCTTCAAACTTAAAAGCTTGATTCGCCAAGTAGCCTGCAGCCACATTTGCCTCTCTACAAACATGTGAGTAGCCCACTTGATTCTTTATAATCATCATCCTGATTGTTAACACCACCTTCAGTCCTTCCTCTAATCCCAACCGACTGCCCCCGGGGCTATGGTGCAGCGGTAAGGTCACTAGTTGTTAACCCAGACATCCGCGGTTCGATCCCCAGCTACGGCGTATTTTGCAGAAATTTTTCCTCGAAATGGGGCGCGAATCCTGGGCCGCTGGGCTTCTAGACTGGCCACCGCGAGCGCTTCCCGATTTACCCTGGTGACCGGTGGGAAACTTCCGTGGGACCGGGCCGGTCACCCCAGGTTCAATTTGTCTACTGCCTGGTTCATCATTTTTTTCTAATCCCAACCGACTAAAGAAGACTATATGATCTTCAAAGCCGCCATGACATCTGATTCAAGCCAAACTGACATGTGCTTGTGAGCTACACATAACTGCAAGCCAAATAGCATGACAATCAATTCTGCTCTTACATTGGAGCTCACTCCCAACGTGCCATGTTTCGCCATAAGAACTTGTTCTGTCTGATCTCGGATAATTGTCCCATACGAAGACTCTCCTGGATTGCCTTTCGAGCAACCATCTGTATTGAGTTTAAAGCCTCCAACCCCCGACTTCTTGCAATGCACCACTGTAATAGTATTGTTGATGTTTGCATTGAGAGGCAAACCCGAAGCCCTAGCAACTGAGGTGAAACATTTCCAATGTTTGCCTTTAATGACTCCTGCGTTCCCTAAGAGGAGGTATTGGATTATATTTCCTCTGATTTTTTGACATCCGACTTAAAGGCTCTATGCTTGAGATCATTTCTAGCAACCCACATAAACCATATGATTAGGAACGGCACAACCTCCCTGATATGTCCTCCATGAGATCAATCCGGACCTACCCTCCAGGCATCTAGTGGTGAAGTGTTGTGCACAGAAAATATTCTAGCAAAATAAGACCAAACCTCCTTAGTAATTGGCCCATCCAAGAACAAGTGGTCCCAAATCTCCATGGAATCACAAAATCTTTTTCTTCCTCCTTCATTTACTTTTTCATATATGTATCTCCCTAAATCCTAAAGCCCTTAAACATAATTTAATTGCACCCAGGAGCCGAATCTGAAACTCACGATAAGGAATTCACCCTACCATGCACCTCCCTCCATACCCGTGGGTCTGACTCTGGGAAACCACTTAGGTGGCGGATCCACCCTAAACATAAATATAATTTATGTATCCTGAAATTATTTTTATTATTTCCTCACTCCATACTAGTCAGGCCAATTCTAGAAGGTCGTTGAGGTGACAGATTCATCTTAAACATAAATTTAATTTATGTATTCTGAAATTATTTTTATATGAATATATTTCCTGTTGGCATCGGACCCTTCAAACTTTAGGGCTGGCTTGGGCCATGGGACGGATTGGCGGGGGTGTTGGAGCGAACAAATTGTCTTTTGACATCCTAAAATTCTAAATATAGTAATTATTTATTAAAAAATAAATATATTCAAATATACGTAAATAATGAAATATCTCGAAACTATCAAAAGATTCAGTGATATAAAAAGAATAATATATCCAGAGAATTTTTAATAAGATAAATTGTTTAAAAAATAGTCAATGTTTTTTATCATTGTCGTTAAAATTCTTATCTACACCTTAAGTTTATAGTCGGTCTCCGAAAATCAGTCAATGAACCCTTTGTCATTATCAAAATTAGGTTCGATCTCGTGCTGCCACTCTCTACATTTCAGTTCTCTACTTTACCAAATTATTCTTTAATTTTATAGATAATTTTTTGCTAAAAAAATATAATTCATCAAAAATTCAGTATATTTAAATAATAACCTATTATATTCTTAATTTTCATAGATAAAAAATCTTTAAAAGTATAACTCTTCCTAAATTTAACATATTTAAATAACTTATTATATTTTCTAATAGTGGATCTCAACAAAAAATTTAAGAGGATGGAATTTTTTTAGGAGTGAGCTAGTCATTCCTCTCGTCCTTTGGAGAATAAGTGAGATATTTTTGAGAGGAAGGGTTCCTTCAACACACCCTGCCCTTCTACGTCAATGATATTTTCTATTAAATTGAGCATAATTTTTTTTCTACCCGACTAATTGATTGACCAATCGATTAAACCCAAGCTAATTAATCAAGCGGGAAAAAGTCATGTTAATTTTGATAAAAAATATGTTAGAATTTAGAAATAATTATACATACTCTAACTTTTGTACCTATAAAAAATAGGGTAATTAGTAAATTTAGGACAATTTCCCCAAGTTTATACAAAAAATTTTATTATAATCGTAAAAGAAAATAGCCTCAGTTGATTTCGTTAAATTTGATGCAAATGACTATAACCTCAGGCTATATATCTCAACTCATTCAACTAACAAGCTGTGGAAATGGATTAGTCTTAATTGATTCAAGGTTTTATCTTGTAGTTAAAATGTATACTTAAATCTAAAAACACGTGCACAACAATTGAGTATACTTTTAATAATTTAAATTATTAGGAATATTTGTCAAATAATCTAAAAATGTCTAAATTAATTACTTTCAAAATAGGTTTTTAAGTAGTTATTATTTTAATCCATCATAAAAATAACTACTTAATTTCCCTTTATATACATTGGACATATTAATTTACGCACCTTGTTATATTTTAATTTAAAATTAGGAAGAAATTTTATAAAGAATATATATAAAATTATCCCACTATCTTTGCACGATAGAGAACAATTAGAAGGCTATCCTTTCATGGTCATGGACCCCATTTTTTTTAAAAAAATCTTATAAAATCAGTCGCAGTTATATATCAAATCGTGGATATTTGAGGGATAAATAATCACTTTTCCGCTGCATCATAGCTCCGGGAACCTTTTGCATATAAACAAGTGACAAAAGGCGATTCGCTCGTCCCAGCGCCCCGCCAACTTATTCTATGATGATGACGAAGAAAGTAAATCGCGGAGATTAATAGTCCGAATGTTGTGATTAACGCGTGAAAAAGACGAATACACTGAGGCGGGCCTTGAGGTGGTCAAGGTGAGGTCGACACATAGGACCCCATCTCCGATAGGGCCCAATTTTTAAATATATATATATATATATATATATATATTTGTAAATAAAAATATTTTTTTGAAGAAAAAAATTAATTATATATATAGATTCTAACATATTATGAATTTTCTTTATAAAAGTGTCTGAAAAGAAAAAAAAATCTAGACAATCAAGCTGATATTTTCTTTCTTTTTCGAACTTTTTTTTATCGTTAAATATTCAATCATCTCAATACTCCAGTCAATTCATCCCAGTCAATTCATCTCATTAAGTTTTGGAAATTAAAAGGACCTATGAGACAGGTGGATTTACGGGTGTAAGTGGCGCTAGGCCTAAAATTTTTGTAAATATTTACTAATGTAAGCGTTTATTTATTTTATTTTTTTTACTAAAATGTGTTTCACGTTTTTTGTATACGTTTTCTTTATTTCTATTATTTCAATATTTTTCGGTAGAGTGGAATTCTAAATTTTAATTGATTCGGTTTGTAAATGCTACGTCATGCTAAAGGACTGGCGATCCTCGAGGGTGGAAGGTGGAGACGTTGCGGTCTTCGCCGTCGAAGGATGATCTGGCGGCCTCGTCTTCGCTAACGACATCCTCGCCGTCGACTATCGTGACACTGTCGGTGATGCCGGAGAGGACGATCGACGATCGAACGTCAGTGTCTTGGATCTGAACAAACCCCTCGCCGCTGCATCCATCGCTTTCCCGCTTCGCTATCGCTCTTTGTTTTTTTTCCATTTCCCGCTTCCGTTTTTTTTGTTAATTTTCCGCTTTATTTCCGGTTCGTTTTTTCTCTGTTTCCCGCTTCGCATTTTCTATGTTTCCCGCTTCTCTTTCGCTTTACTTTTTCTCTATAAAAAGGCCGGCTATCCGCACATGCCTCCGCATTCAAGTAAACAAAGAGAACAAGGAATTTAAGGTAACCTCTTAACTCTCCAATCAAACTTCCAATAAGTGTACAAGCTCCACTTCTAATAATTTCAATAAAAAAATAAATTCAGGATCTTCCACCCGAACAAGCTTTTGCTGATTTTGTCCTCTACAAGTTGGTACTCCACCTGGTGAACATGAACTTCCTTGGGTAGATGGAACTCTGCTATAGCATTCTTCTTCCTTTTTTATATATTTTTGAGCTTGAACTGTGGGACTTCAAGTTTGTTTTTCATGTTGTTGCTAATATGATTTTGTCCTTGTTTGTGAAAAATGAAAGGAACTCCATGAGTTGCTAAAGTAAAATTTTGTGGTAACTTATTAATAGCTAGTAAATTTCCTCTTATATTGAATGTAATAATATCTGCTATCTTGTTAGAAAGGTCCACGGATGAAAAAGGAACAGTGATTTCATGCGGAAAATTATAATCCTCACTATTAGAGGAGGTGTGTGAAAAGCTCCCCTTCACGTAAGTAAATTGGCTGTGCACCAAGTAAATTGGCAATAATCAACTTCGAGTCCTTTGGAAGTGAAATTATATATCTTTGATAAATTAATAATAACAGATTGTATGAAGACTGGAATAAGTGGCATGGAACATTTCCATTTTAATAAAAGATTTGTTCCAAACTGTGCATGTCACCATCATCAGTAACATATCTTGGGAAAAAGAAAAATTGAAATATTTCCGTGTAATTTGACAGGCGCAAGTCCAGATGGTATCAGAGCAAGTTTTGATCCAAAAAATCTAAAATTCTAATTCAAAACAAACAATACTCAGCCAATTCACAGATCCGGATTTCGGATTAGAAATAGTTGAATAAAATTGTAGTCCATAATATAAAACCAACTAGAGTATTTAATCTCATTATACTCTAAGGAAAAGCAAAAACTTATTATTCCAAACAGGAATAATGATGAAAATAATACTTTAGAACATATTAATTATGTTCTAAAAATACTGTGACAAATTTCTGACCTCCTCAGTATATTACAATGACTATACGAGAAATAGAAGCCAAGCATAACAATGTAAATGACATTTTTATTTTTCTTCCTCAATAAGGTGCAGTTAAAGGCTCATACCTTGGTGATCGATGGAAAACTTTCGTGGGGCCGGAACGATCACCCCAGGTTCAATTTGTCTGCTGCCTGATTCATCATTTTTTTTTAGTTAAAGGCTCATACCTGCAAGAACTGTTGTCCCAATGTATGACCGGAGATCGGAGAGGAATGAATTAAAGGGAAACGACCCAACGATTCCCATGTACATGATATGTTGAATTGACAATTAGGGTAGACACAGCAGAGATGATTGTATAGAAACCGAACTATTTGTGAAGTTGTTGACTCATCATTTAAGAATCCCTTCAACCATATACATCTATATGACATACAAAATTAGCTAGCAACTAAATTGTTCTTTATGAATCCATTGGATGGACATAAACCTTATAAAAGAACAAGCTGCACAAACATGCCTAAATAATTTGAGCAATTAACTAAAAGAAGGCTTGAACCAACCAAACTAATTTAGTTCCACATTGTGAATTGTGAACTAATAAGAATCTTAAAAGTTTAGATGAGCAAGCCACTATAGCTCTGATTAGCCTGATTTTGGTTTGTCAGAGTAGTAGAATTGTAATAACCTAAAGCAAGTATGAGCAAGAAAGAATCTAAGGATCTGTGTACTAGCATGGATCATGTAATTTCATAAGCAAAAAAATTAGAATATAGTTTTCGGCTTAACATCCCCGGGTCACACCCTGTGTGAGAGACAAAACGGATTTCGGTCCTCACTAAACCCGTACTAAAACGAGGCCGTTTCGCATAGCTCCTTAAGAGATGCACAACCTTCCTTCGTTTTCTACCAGAGGTGTAGTATGATCAAACTTATGATTGTATAGAACTTGGATGAGGAAGCCGAGATGAAGAAATTATTTTATTGCAAACATAAACATTCAAGAAGAATGAAAAACAAACAGAACTATATTAGGTGGCCTAACTAAAGTTTCAAATAAAACTAGTAAATACGGAGCAAAGTAAATAAAATCAATATAGGCAATATTATGAAAGTAAAACTTTATTATGTAACAGACTATTTGTAAAGAATTAGAGACGGAAGGGTCGAGGGTGGACCGTGCGGAAAGGAAATGGATGTTCAATGTGATTAGCCGGCCTATTTATAAAGAAAAAACGAAGCAGGAAATAGAGAAAAAGCTAAGCAGGAAATAGAGGTAAAAACGAAGCGGAAAAGCGATGGGTGTATACCTTCGTCCACATAATTAATATTGCGTACGAGTAGAAGAATTCTATCGCCTTTTAATAAAGCCCTAGGTTGCAATTTATTATATTAAATAAGAGGTTCTAATTTGCTCAAATTTGTAGATAGGCTGTGAAATATCGCGTGTCGGCGAAAAAATAGCTGTTCAAATTTGCAATACAGCTGTTTACACTTCGGAATTTACATCTAGATATGGACGATATTGGTCTGCGAGGTCTTCGATAGGACAATGTGCGTGAATCACGAGCAGCAGACGCTTTTAATGCCAGATCTTTTATCTGACTATGCCAGCATAAGCAGGTAATATATATATATATATATATATATATATATATATATATATATATATATATATATATATATATATATATATATATATATATATATACGTTTTTGCATGAATCGTAGACAGCATGCGCTTTTAATATCATATCTTTGATCCGACAATGTCATCCTTAGCAGCCACGTGATTATATATTAAACAAATCATACTGTTTACAAATAATAATTACGAATTTAAACTAAATTTAATCATAATATTTCTATTTGATTAATCTAGATTTGATTAAAAAAGTATTATCTGTATTTTATTTTCTAATCTTAAATGGATAATTTTTGAAATTTTAGATTACTCCTACAATGTTAGTCCTTGAGGAGAGATTATAAAATTCAAACATATAAATATATGAGAACTTACTTTTAAAATAGACCAGACAGATCAATACAAAGATATATAAATTCTATTGATTTAAATAATCTAAATTTTTATCACATCTTAATAAATATTAATAAATCTCAGTTTACTCTTAATGTTGGATCAGATAGCAGATGAACCTAAGATGATCGACTCAGTCTCACGAATATTTTTCATCGATCACTAAAATAAATCGAAAAGTGTTCACGATGAACAGTCTAGAAATCCAGCGTTCCAGGATTCGCGTCTCATTCGAAGAAAAAATTCCTACAAAATATGTCATAGTTAAGGATCGAATCGTGGATGCCTAGAATATCAATTAGTCGTCCTACTACTACACCATAGTCCTAGGGGCCAGCCTACTCCTAAACCACTTAGATCATATGATCTATTTGACACGTTCACTTGTTGATTCACCTAGATCAGTCATATTTATCTTGACAAATTAAAATAATCAATCTAATTAATTTAATTGAAACAACCAAATAAGTTATAAAAATATAAATAAGGCTTATCTTCAAATAAATTAAAACATAATTGTTCTCTATAAATTTGGAATGATTATTCTATAAAATAAATAATATATTAGATGAATTAGAATTACATCTTTAAATTTTTCACATCATATTTGATGTAAAAATTATTTATTTATAACAAAGAACATAAAACTAAATACCTATTAATGTTATTACTTATCACCATTATTACTTGAATGTAGCTTCCTAATAACATTAATCTTTTTTTACCCTCCAAATACTCTTAAAGATCATTATTTTAGTAGCGAGTATAATTATGTAGAAATCAACTTACATTATGTTTTTAGGAAAAATTATAGTTGATTTCGCTCTGGTACCTCCTCTCCCTCTTCCTCTAGAGTTACGGTGTCATAGACTCTTCGAACCCAACCCAGAACTAAATCAACCCAAAAAATTTCCAATTCGAACCCGACCCAAATTCGAAAATCCCCAACTTAAACTTGAATTTTTTCGTGTAGACTCAAGCTGGATTCATTTTGGACACACCTAAATCTAGCCAAATATTTCCTAGCTATCCCCTAACACAACTTAGCAAAATGAGAAAGTCTTAAAAGAAAATGAAAAAGTGTTAGTTTGCACAAGAACTTTAATC
Organism: Boesenbergia rotunda; assembly: GCA_024364735.1. Lineage (NCBI taxonomy): Eukaryota > Viridiplantae > Streptophyta > Magnoliopsida > Zingiberales > Zingiberaceae > Boesenbergia > Boesenbergia rotunda. Next base: position 386,449 of record JAGFNQ010005978.1, read on the forward strand.
AGCATGTATTGCATACTTCAAAATAGTTCCATGTAGTTGCATCCTATGTGCACATAAAATCTATCATGTCAAAATGAATTGTCATACAAAAATGCATCATGTTAACAAGGTAAATAATATGATCTAGACTAAATTAAATCTGTTGGGCATTTCATATATAATAGCATTTCAATGAGACAACTAAA